>VFFE01007674.1:4867674-5188185 GCA_008921705.1 Burhinus oedicnemus | reverse complement strand
TTTTTTTTTTTTTTTTTTTCCCTTCTTTCTTTCTTTTACAGTTACATCTGTATGGTCTGGGATTCGGCACAGAAGAATGTGTATATACATGCTGGAGGTTTAGCTTTATGGGTATCAGTGGAGCTGTGCTGATTTACACGACAAGAGGATCACACCTTCCTACCTGGTTTTTAAACTGAAATAGGAAACTACTAGTGGCATAATTTGTTCAGGGTTTGTATTTCTGTTTTAGCCAGTTTCTGATGCGGACAAGGGGAAAAAAGCACACAGAGATCTTTATTATCATCTCTAATAAGAATCTGAGCTCCAAACTTGATAGTATGTGACTGTGCATAAAATTAACTAGATGTGTCTGTTAGCAGATCTGGCTGAAGTTGTGCGTGATTATATTCTGCGTGCATATTTGTTTTCAGTCATATTTACAGGGGTGCCTCTATCCTGATGCTTCAGTTAACTGTTACTTTGAGGAAATAAACAGAGGTGAGGGTCCAGTCACCTTCAGCTGTTGGAAGCTAATAAGGTGTTAATGAAACATTGGCAAATAGCAGCAGTTTAGCACTCGGTTGACACTTGATTTTTAAAAGAGACAGAGTGTAAATAAGCTGTGTTTGCAGTGAAAATTAAAAAAGTGGGAGGTGGGGGAACAAATAGCACTCTCACAGCTCATTGGTTTTAATCGGGAAACACTTGGTAAACCACATCGGGGAGAGTAACTTGCATGCCACAGTCACTGGCTGTCAAACAAGACAGGATGGCAAAGGGTTCTGTTTTCATACATGCCTTTTTAAGTGTCTTAGAATCATAGAATCTTTTAGGTTGGAAAGGACCGTTAAGGTCATTGAGTCCAAATGTTAACCTAGCACTGCCAAGTCCACCACTAAACCATGTCCCCAAGCGTCACATCTACCCATCTTTTAAAGACCTCCAGGGATGGTGATTCAACCACTTCCCTGGGCAGCCTGTTCCAATGCTTGATAACCCTTTTGGTGAAGAATTTTTTCCTAATATCCAATCTAAACCTCCCCTGGCGCAACTTGAGGCCATTCTTCTTGTCCTATCGCCTGTTACTTGGGAGAAGAGACCGACCCCCACCTCTCTACCACCTCCTTTTAGGTAGCTGTAGAGAGCGATAAGGTCTCCCCTCAGCCTCCTCTTCTCCAGGCTAAACAACCCAGTTCCCTCAGCTGCTCCTCATAAGACTTGTGCTCTAGACCCCTCACCAGCTTTGTTGCCTATCTCTGGACACACTCCAGCACCTCAATGTCTGTCTTGTAGTGAGGGGCCCAAAACCGAACACAGTATTGAAAGTGCAGCCTCACCAGTGACGAACGCAGGGGGACAATCACTTCCTTAGTCCTGCTGGCCACACTATTTCTGATAGAAGCCAGAATCCTGTTGGCCTTCTTGGCCACCTCGGCACACTGCTGGCTCACATTCAGCTGGCTGTCGACCAGCACCCCCAGGTCCTTTTCCACCAGGCAGCTTTCCAGCCATTCTTCCCCAAGCCTGTAGCGCTGCATGAGGTTGTTGTGACCCAAGGGCAAGACCCGGCACTTGGCCTTGTTATACCTTATACCATTGGCCTCAGCCCATCAATCCAATCTGTCCAGATCCCTCTGTAGAGGCTTCCTACCCTCAAGCAGATCAACACTCCCACCCAACTTGGTGTAGTCTGCAAAAGTACTGAGGGTGCACTCGATGCCCTCATCCAGATCGTTGAGAAAGATGTTACACAGAATAGGCCCTAATACTGAGCCCCGGGGAACACCACTTGTGACCAGCCACCAATTGGATTTAACTCCATTCACCACCACTCTTTGGGCCTGGCCTTCCAGCCAGCTTTTTACTCAGCGAAAAGTACACCCATCCAAGCCATGAGCAGCTAGTTTCTCCAGGACAATGCTGTGGAAAACAGTGTCAAAGGCTTTACTAAAGTCCAGGTTGACAACATCCACAGCCTTTCCCTCGTCCACCAAGCGGGTCACCTTGTCATAGAAGGAGATCAAGTTAGTCAAGCAGGATCTGCCTTTCATGAAACCATGCTGACTGGGCCTGATCACCTGGTTGTCCTGCTTGTGCTGTGTAGTGGCACTCAGGATGATCTGCTCCATAACCTTCCCAGGCTTGAGGTCAGACGGACAGGCCTGTAGTTCCCCGGATCCTCCTTCTGGCCCTTCTTGTAGATTGGTGTCATATTTGTAGATCGGTGTTCCACTATAAGGCCAGCTGATACACATAACCAGTGTAAGAGGACACTTGGCACCCCTGCCTCTGACCCCTGGAAGCATTCTGTGGGAACATCTGGCCCGTTTCAGACCACAAATCTTATGAACCCTTGTGGTTGTTCAGGAGACATGTGCAGTCCCTTTCTGCAGGGCTCCTAAAGCTGTTGAGGAACACGAGCTCTGTTGTTCCTGCTGCATTAAGGACAGCAAACTACACCTTGAGAAATGGTAGCACTCTGGAGATTTATTAACTTCTGTGTCCTGTAGCAGGGCTGTGGAAGTGATCTCTGGGATGCAGGTAGCAAGTAATTTAGGCTCGATATGTATCAGGAAGCTCTATATAAGGTAGTACAGCATCATCCTGAGCAAATCTTTCCTTTTTTCACCGCTCACAGTATAGGAGTGGGTCCTGGAGATGGTATAGTCAAGCTATACCTGGTATCCTGCTTGTAGTCCTGAAGGAAGAGGAGGGTGGTGATGGAACAGGAGCTTCCTTGGTGAGGGAGTGGAATTAAACAAAGGTAGCTTAACAAGCTAGCACTTCAGAGAGATCTGGGAAGAGCATCAGCAGCTTTGTTTCGGAGTGGCTTCTTGGAATAGGGAGCATTGACATGAACAGCTAGAATAGATCTAGGCTCAAAAGGAAGGTGCTCATTTGTAACTGATGCACTGAGGATTTTCTGTTTGTGCAGTATATCCAGAAAGTTTCCTTGATAAAATGTTCTACCACAGAAGTGCTAATGCCAAGGCAATTAAACAAGGGAGATACCCTGGTGACATCACTTTTTCTGTATTGTTGCAAAGACATTGTTTATTTTGCAGGTGAGTAGTGTGAGTGATGTTTCCTTGCCAGGTTGGAGAGACTGGTGAGTTCCAGCAGATTATCAGCCATGTCTGAAATTACTTTAGCAGTGTGGAGTTGTTATAGTTAGTAACCTGAGTTACTTGATTTATTCTTCCCCCATTCTCATGTGTCACATTCATTCACAGCAGCCCTTACTATAGTGTACCTTACCAGCATAAGGCAGCTCCTTTGGCACACATACTGTATAATAATCTCTTACAGTACATTACAATTGCAAATTAGAGTTAACTTTAATTTAAAATGTAAAAATTTCATTTTTCTGAGGTAAGGATTGTCAGAGAAATAAACCTGTGGGTGTAATAAACCCATGGGTATTAGCAGTTCTGAAGTGTTGAATAAATGAAAGACACAAAGCCTATATTTTTGTGTAGGGTAAATAATGCCACACATAAATATTGAAGTATTGAACATAAAACACTCTATGCAAAAATATAGACTTTGTTTGCTTGATTCTCCCCAATGTGTTAGAAAAGCTTTAACCCAAGGGGGACTATAAGTGCAGTCTTTAAAATGAATTCAAGTGTTGTATGTTGTCTATAAATTTCTCTATTGAATTACTGTTTTATTTTCAGTTTGAGGCAATATATTGTTTTGTTTACGAAGACTACAGCGTAGTGGATATCTTTTTGGTATCAACACACTGTGAGATAAACGTCTTGCAATATGTTTGAAAGAATCTGCAAACTGACACTTCCCAAATGAGTCAGAATCCCACATTCTTGAATGTGCTTCCCAGTAGCACTGGAGTTTGGCCCCAGTCAGAGTCGGGATGTTGGGGAGGGCACAGGGGGTGTCCAAAGTTGACGGTGAAGCAGCTTGGGTACCCATCCACTCACACACTGGGGACTTGGGGTCAGGATTTCCCCATGTCAGGCTGGCAAAGGACATTGAGAGCCCTTTTTCTGCCTTTGTAGTATATGGTCTGTTTCCTAGGATAATCCATTTTTTCAGTAGCTGCTATTATGAGGACGTAAGACACCAGGAGGTGCACTTTGACCTTTCCTGTTCTCTTCTGTCATACACAAAGTATTTGAAGCTTTTGGCCTTTTGTACTAAAGGTCCAGTTTTGTTGTAGGATGTCAAGGCTCCTTTTGTAAGGGGCACAGAGCATAATTCCTATGATGCTTTTGTCACAACAGTGTATTTGTTTTAATGACAACTAAACCACCTTTAGCAAAAGCAATTGACCCTTGGTGATGGACTGACTTTCTTGCCATTAGAGCATGGAACATTTGTTTTGACATTAATGCAATAATACCACTACTGCTATTTTCTCTAACTATTGTGATCTGACTGTGTATCCAAAATTTGTGAATGCAAAAAATACATGTTTAGTAGTTAGAATATAGAAATCTGAGTGAAGAATCTTTTTCAAATAGAATTTCATCCTTTTTCTCCTTGTTTAGCATTTAAAATACAGAATACAAGGTCTGTTTTCTTCAGATCCAGGTCAGTGCAGCAGAAGATTGTGTAACCACTTATAAAAGGAGTCATCTGAGGCTATGAAACAAGGAGAGAGAGAAGATAAAGCAAAAACGCTATCAATTGTGGTGTAGCAGAAAGTAGAGAGAGGACTGAGATGAATAGAAAGAATGAAGGAAAGAGCACTAATATTTCTAGAAAGAAATTATTTCCTCTGGGATATTGTAAAGGAAAAACAAAAAGTAATAGGAGTTTAACACCTGAGGAAGATCTGCTCTATGACTGTGCTGTGAGTTGCTCTTTGCTCATAAAGGCTGAAAATCTGAAAATGACCAATTTGGATTATTAAGGAGCTAAAAGTTACTGCACAGACTTCTGCTTGATCGCAGATCTTGGGGAAGATTATTTCAAGTGTAGCTTCTCCTCAGCCCATGAAGACAATATTTTCTTAGGCTGGGCTAGCAATTCAGGGCAAGATTCAGTCTGAGATTAAGACATGCATATTTGGGTACCTAAATGTAAGTATCTTAATCTAAAACAAATCTAAACAGTCTGACACTCCGTGGCTATTCCAGACTAATGTTTGATTTCCATTTATGCTCATTGAACAGGAATAGTCCTCTGCGGAGGAACTGACATACCAGCCTGTGCTCAGGACTGCAAGCTAAGTGGGACAAACCTCCTGGATATGCTCAGGTGACTAATTTGGATTAGACATCTAAGTAAATTTGATTAAAATTACTTCTACCTCTAACCTTTAAAATTCACTCTTCAACTGCTCCATATTCCTGTCCATCCTTGGGAAAGCATCTTTGAAAAACAAGTTGTCCACTGTTGGCACACGTTTTTCATACCACAAGGGCACTGCTGGTATACAGAGCATTTGATGGGCAGGACGGCACACTGTCCTGGGGACAGATTTCTGCTTGTGAGCAATAGTGTGCTGGACATGCCAGAATTTCAGTTTCTGGTCTGGGCAGCTCTGGAGCAGCTTATGGCCTCACCTTGCTGAACTGCTACTAGCTGGTTTGCAGTGTGCAACGGAGAGTGGTTGTTTTCCATGCTCTGATCAGGAATTTTTTTGGAGCAGTATCTAAAATGCACTGCTTGTTTTGCTGCCCTTCTACACTCTCTGCATAATTAGCTTTTGAGCACTCTTGGGGTGGTGTGTTTGTACATCAGGGCCCCTGTTCGCTGTGGTACATGGATTGCACATATAGCTTGCATTCAAGTTGCAAAGTGCCAAGGATTGATTATAGGCTACTAGCCTCTTTGGAATGCTTGTTTTGGGCTTATAAATGTCTTGCACAGGCCCAGCATGCCCATGCATAAATTGTCATCGCAAATGAGGAGTGGAAGGAAGGCAGATCTGGACAAATGGGACATGTTCCTAAAGTGGCAGTGAAGCAAAGGATGTTGAGACCTTTCTCCCATATGTAATAATACCTTGTGATTTTTCTCACTGTGGCCAGTTTGCAGTTTACACAGGTGATTTGCTGATGGATAATACTTAGGGTGCTCTGATCCTAAGCAGCTGGACCACTGAAGTTGGAAGCTCTGTTTAACTGCATTCTCCATGTCCAGATCAATAGTCATTCTTTTATGAAGCAACAAGCATGACCACGCACAAAGGGTCGAGCCCTTTTTAATTAGGTGCTCCCATGATGATTATTTTCCCGGCATACAAAAAAGGAAAATTAACCTATGAGTAGTTTGCCTCCAAGCACTCTTCAAGGGTTTCATTTAATTTGTCAATGATACAGAAAGAGGAGTAATTTCTTAGTAGATATTTATCTGGAGGTAAGAAGGTGGTAAAGAGTTACCCAGGCCTGTGAAGTGCAGGTGTTCATTAAGTGTACCCTGACATAAATCTCTTCCTTTTTTCTTTCGTCTCTTCTGTTTGTTTGCTCTCTCCTGTTTTATTCAGGAGCAGCCAAGTGTTACCCAGCAGGGATATCCACCTGTGGTCGCTGGGGTAGATATGGCATAAATGTTCCTGGAAGCTCATTAAAATAAATTCAACTCCCAAACAACTTTTGTTTGCTTTTGAGCATTCTCTTAAGAAAGTCTGCAGGCAATATTTTATTACACCAAGATATGACTTTTTTTTTCACGGACTTGTCTTTTATATCACTTTAAAAAGAACTGGTTGTGTTCTTTTTTAGAAGTGACAGTTAGAATTTCTTCTATAATTTCAGCAAGCTCATACTTCCTTAATAGGTTGCAACTAGAGCCTTAAAAACAAAAAAAAAACCCCAAACCAAAAACAAACAAAAAACCCACAACCCACAACCAAAACCTAAAACTTCAGAAAGCTTGAAACTTTGCTCTGCAGTTTGCATTACTAACTTAGTGTTAGTTTGAGACACTGGCCATATAAAACACCTCTTTTACTCTTTCACTTTATTCTCAGTCTGTCTGGTTGTGTTTTTGTAGAACAATTTTTTTTTATAGTTATACCTCTTAAATCATTGGGAAAAATTACAGCAAAAGCATGTTCAAGTCAAAAAGGCCTTGAATACAGAGTTGTATCCCAAAATAGTTGCACTTTGCATCTTTCTGACCTGTTTCTAGGAGTACATTTCACAGCTTCCTCTTCTTCGCTTCAAATATTTTACCTCCAAATTCAAAAGTCTTCATTATGGTCACAACTATTTACAGTGAGCTTTAGCACATAGAAGTGCAGCTGCCTCGGTGGTTTCTGAGTTGAAAGCAGTTATTAACATGGCAATGAGTTTACCTGTTGTCTTCTTTAAAGGTTAGAATCAAGGCACTGACCTCATGCAGTTAGATTGGGAATTAGATATAAGTTCGGAGAACACAAGAAAAACAGCCTTATATTGTCTTTCTCTTGGTTAAAACTATAATTCCTGTATTTCTATGCAATTCAAAGTGTATTTTAGGATTTCTGATAGATGCATGAAGATTTACCAAAAGGATTTGATTTGTTAAAAATCAAATATATTGTGTAATAAAAAATTGTTTTCCTGCTTTATTAAGATTGTCATGCACAATACACTAATAAAATCCAAATGATTTAAACGGAAAGCTCAAAGTGTTTCTTTGCCAGGTCCAAGTTTGCAGAAAGGTATTATTCAGGGATCGAAGGCTATTAATTTTAAAGCTTTTTGGCATTTGTTCGGGAGAAAATAACGATGATTTTGTTTAAATATAGATGGTTGTGTCTATATTTCACTGGAAAATAATACCAAAGAGAAGAATAGAAGCAGTAGACATTAAAATTCATGGCATAGTTGTGACCAGCTAAGAGAAATTGCTCAAGGTGGCTCTCAAAGGTAAGCAAAGAAGACCACAGAGACCTAGAGGATGGCTGCAGTCAAGGTATGGGCATGATGGACTTTATCAAACACAGCTTGGAGACAGGATCCTGCAAGACCTGGGGCCCCAGTGAGTTCTAGTGGTGGACATTTCCAGATGGACAACCCTAGGCAGTGATGTCAAGTGGCAATCAGCTGCTGTTGCAGATGTATAGTCTGAAGGGTTCTATGCTCAGGCCATGACATGGCATACAACACGTAGTGCTGATCTCACGATATGACCAGTTCATACCGCAAATTAGTCTTTGTCTGTGTTACGTCATTGTTCTTTTCTTCTTATAATAGGCAAGTTCCCTAGCCATGCTTAATTCATAATGGAAAGTTTGGTCAGCAAACAGATATTGGAAAAGAATATTTGTCATTTAGACATTCAAATAATTCATTTTCAGCATATGTTATATTCCAGTGGGGAATAACAGGCTGGTGTGTTTGGGGATGAATGCATAAACCATTCAGGAACTGTTTGAAAATAATTAAGGAAATAAGATGCCTAGTGTATATAAAGTGGGCTTTTAATTATAATAGAAAAGAAATTCTTCAGAAATCATTCATAAGATAACTTATTTCTCAAGTGTGTTTTGGCAGGGTTTCAAATAATGTATCAGATAGCAATTGCATATTGTGTGACAGGATTACAACAAACCCAACACATTATACAGGCCCAGCTACCGCAGCCCAGCTCCCATCCAAATTTAATGGTGTGCTAGGAAGGTTTTGGAAGAATTCAATTTGCGTTCAAGTACTTTTGTGTGCAAGACGTTATGATATTGCATCAGAGGTGGAGAAGCATACTGTTTCACTGAACAAAAAACTACTGACCAAAGCAGGTTGATAGTGATGGCCTCTGCAGGGTATGTGAGAAGCACTTACTCCCCTGCGCAGGAAGGTGGTCACTGCATGGTGCAGGATACAGTCTGTTAAGTCCGGATTTGATCTGGATCAAAAATGAGTATGTGAACATTTCTGTTGAATTAGCCAAAGCATGCAGTACAGAGTTTAGACTTAATGTTTTTATGCTGGCTTTACTCTTCCTCTGGCAGGACAAAGAAGATTAAGGTTGTGAGAAAGTTTTGTCGGAACTTTTCAGTTAATTTGGACTGGGAAAGTGAAGTAAGCAACTGGATTAGCTCTTTGTATCATATGGCTACTACAGTTTTTGCCCCACCAGGGCATGCTTGTCCATGTTCTGTTTAGCGAGCTCTGATCTGGTGGAACAGCTCATGCTGTCAGCAGCGCTCATCCCTGTGGGGAGAGCTGGTGCTGCTGTTTTCTTTACTCGGGACGTCAGCAACTGGAGTATAACCCTGAGGGAAGAGGGCGTTTGGGTTTAGCTTCCTCCTTGTTCATTTGCAGGGATATGACACTCTACCAGCAAACTCCCAGGAGACAGCTGTAAGTGCCAACTCTTACGTGATCTGGAGGTGAGACGTTGGCAGTTATTGGGACAAAAGAACAAGGAGGGTCAGTGGTCCCAGCATCATCCAGAGAAGAAATACTAAATTCCCCAAGTTCCAAACCATGTTGCAGTGCCTATTTTGGTGTTTCATGTTATATCATAATTGTAGCAATGGCTAATGTTTCTGTGTCTGGGCTTTCTCCTGAGCACAGGAGGCCCACACTTTGTATGTCTATTCTCTTACTATGACTATTGCATTAATGCTTGCAAAGAGGACAGGAGGAATTCAGATGTATGTCACCTTAGATTACAAGCTGCTGATTAAGTTGTTTTCTCAGGAAGATGAAGGTGAAAAGGAAGATACCTTGGATTTAGTATGTGAGCTACACCTCATGTGACTGTGAAAAGGCACAAGGCTGTGTACTACAGCTGGTTATATATCATAATTGTGCGCCCACCACCAGGAAGACTAAGCTTACTTATTCGAGAATCCCAGAACAACTGAGGTTGGAAAGTGTCTCTGGCAATCATCTAGTCCACCCTGCCCCCAATTCCAATTTTGGGAATATTTTTACAGAGCAGGGACTTACCTAACGTAAAGACTTTATGCTTTTGAAACCTCGAAGCCTATGATACTCTTGACAGTATGACCTTCGTATATAAGACATTGAAAGTAATTATACTAAAATTTCCCTCTTGAAATACATGTAATTCATTTTAATTCTCTGTCTGGCTTAGAAACTAGAGTAATATTTGCAGTTTCTGTAAACTGCCCTTTGCAAACAGCTTCTTTCCTTCAGCTGTGAATCCCAAGCTGTATACAAAGCCAAGGGTATAGCCCACAGTTTGCATTAAGTAGCATTTGATTAGGTGGTAATAACATTAATTGACACCCAGAATCAGTCGACTGTAGGTGATCTGAAGCGATAATGCACTAGAGCTTCTAACATTCTGTTTTAAGTCAAAATGCTCCCTCAGCCTGGGGAAAGATGCAGGTGTTTGGGATAAAAGAGTGTTTTGTAAATGAAGGACTTGAACACTGTGATTCCACTTCATTACTCTTCTGCTGTTGCTTCATGTAAAATGATTACTCTATTACCGCTTTTCTTCTGTGTTTTAGAAGTATTAGAAAATTAAACAGCAAACCTTAAAGATAAATTCTGACCCAAATATTTTTGGGGAAAAAAAACCCAAAACATTTCAAAGTAAAGAAGAAAGAGGATATTAACTATGAAATATTTTTGAAACATTCCTGATTCAAACCAGGGAGTCTGTTACTAAAAGCTCTGATTATAAATGACTAGTTCTTGATTATCTTTCTTGCCTTTGTAACGATGAACCCCTCAAAACATTGTCCTTCCCTGAAAGATTGTTTCAGCTTTGTGGATTAGGGTCTTCATGGAGATAGAGTATATGTATGCAGCTGGCAAAGCAAGTGTCTTAGTGAATAGTAATTGTTCCTCAGTTCCCACAAATCCTTTCATAAACTATAGGCCTCTTTTTTTTTTTTTTAAGGGTCCTTCTCACATTTCGTTAACAACTGAGCCATTGCTGAATTATACTCGATATACTCAGGAGTTAGGTTTTAGCAAAGATTGTACTCAGCAATGCTGACTGCGGGAGTCTTAGTGCTTTAGTAATTTTGCACCCTTGGGAAAAGGAAAAAAACATGAGCAAAAAACGATGAAAGCCTCTAAAATTGGTATACACTCTATATAGCCATGTAGAATATAGGCATAAAATACAATTTGACTTTTTTGTGAAATTACAGGTGTGCATTTCATGTTTTATTACCTTCTCTGAAAACTTCCTTGTTCTGTATTTTTCAGGGCCCAGGCCCATGAAGCTGTGAGAGATGCTCCGTTATCAATGTGCATACAGGAACAGAGCCAGAGCAACCCTGGCTAGACCAGGGAGGTCTTCTGCAACTAGAGACCACAGCGTTTAGTCCCTGCCCCAAGAGCCTGTCTTCTGACTTCAGGCAGAGCATGGCATAGGATGGCCAGGCAGTAAAGCAGGGGATACGACTGTAGCGCCTCCGACCAGCTTGTGCGGGAGTGTAGTCTGCAGCTCGTGTTGTACCTCCTAGCATGAGATGCAGGCGAGTTGTATGGTCTGTGGGAATAAACCCATTCCTCCTCTTTTAAACGTATGCACTGTATTTGCCTATGGTCAAAATGATTCTTGTGGATAATTCTGAGCAAGCCTTTGGTGTCCTTAGATGTACCCAAGAATAAAACTGGTTTTCTTTATTTTTAAATAACAGGGAAGAACAAACATAATTAATGAAGACACATACAGTGGGCAAAGCTGTGCATGGAACAGAGCAGCATTTAGACAAGTAGATCTGTATTTCTTAAGTTATGCTATTGGAACATCCATGCGGTTTCTGTGGGCAAATCATTTGTATAAAACATGGAAATGTGTAGCATAAACACAACAAAGATCCGACTCTTTTCTTAAAGACTATTATGCAGTTTACATAGCCTGCGATTCCCAAACAAAGAGGGGTTTTGTCAGACAGGGAACAATGTGCATTGCTGCAGGCATGAGAAAGGAGAGCTGCATTTGGAAAGTCTTACAATTATAATGGGAGTAGATTACGAAGCAGATAATTAATGGTAGGGATACAGGATCTTCCCTTCCCACTGGGATTCATTCTCACTCTGTTGGTGTAACTTATAGCCCTGAGGAACATGCTTTTTAGTTTCAAGGCTCTTTTCTAATCTCTAGGTCTTTTAGTGTTTTATTGCATTGGTCACAAAGGTTCAAGGAGGTCAATCCAGAAGATATTCTCTCTAAGGGATTAAATTGACTCAGAGGAACAAAGTAATTTGGAAGTGGTTTTGCAGAAGTCTTCTTCCACCTTTAAACTATGAAAAGTCTCCTCTTCCACTCCTGCAAGACCATTTCCGAAGTGCTTCACTCTTCTGATTTGTATCATTCTTTCTTCAGCGAGATCAGAAAAAAGGATGTAAATCTAAATTTACTTCATAGTTATACCTAAACAACAGAAACAGGATATTAAAAAATGTATATGCTTGGAAGATTATTCTGAATGTTGAAATCAATTATTTATATTATTATTTATTAATATAGCATTGCTCTTCCTTTTCAATTACATTGAATAATATAATTTTCTCTTCTGAAGTATCATTTGTTATAAAATATAAGGTTTTTGGATGGAGAAAACTAATCTACACAGGATGATGCATCCACTAATGTAGATCAGAGGGTTGGTGTGAGATTTATTCCTGAAACACTTTGAAAAGCTGTTGAGCATAATTATTCACAAAGACTTAAGAAAGCAACACAAACATTGCAAGGAGAGAAATCAATCTTAAATTTCAAACAATTAAGCTGGTTGGTCAACTATATAAACAATGAACACGAAGCATAGGTTAGTATATCTAATACAGATTGTTGTTCACTTAGTGTCTGACCTGTAAATAGAAATCTTCCAGTTTGTATGATAAGCACATATGTAAGAACAAGAGAGGATTTGTAAGTGGAACTCAGCATCACCTTGAAGTGCTTCAAAGTTATACGGAGTCATCAAAACAGTAACTCAAAGTACCATCAAAGCAGTAAGCATCATAGTCTCCATATAGCAATACGTAAATAATTAGAGGAGAGCCATCTGTAATGCATTACAAACAATTGTGTTCTGGATATTGATCTATTAACGCACACATATATTAATGTATTTAATGTGTTGAGATATGTCATGCTGTACATACTGCTAAAGTAAAGGAAAACTATTTTTAAAGCATTTTAACTTGTATTTTTTTCTATGTGTACTCAAGTATTTCTGCATTTTTGTCTTAAATAATAATATTAAATGTAGCTTTTATTGATTATATTTATGTGAAGAGAAGTAACTTTCAGCAGGACAATTGATATAGGTAAAAAAGGTTCTTATCTAGTCACTCAACCCTCTTTGGTCTAACACTCATAGATATTGCCTATTCAATTAATATATTTCAGTGTAGAGTAAAAAAAAAAAAATTGGAAAAGTTGTATAATTGCTGAGGTTGCTGAAAGAAAAAGGTATATATATTCATGAAGCAGGCCCTGTAGTTTGATGTGTTCCATAATATAAACCCTAGAACATCACCAAAAGACAGCCCTGCTTAGAGAAAAATGCTGACTATATTGTTTAATAGGAAAATAGAAAATATTATTGATTTTATAGTAAAATTATATATGCAGACTTATTTAAGATTGAATCATGTTTAATTCATATTTATTTCTATTTATTTTGCAGACGGTTTAGTGCAGTTCAATATTACAAAAAAAAATAGTACTTCTACAGAGTCAAGCTTAAGGCTTTCAATATGGGAAGGTTGGATAGTGTTGAAATACCTAGGTAATATCTTAATGTGCATACCTTTTGTGTTTTATGATTAGCAGATAGATACAGTTTCTCTGAGTCCTAAGATTGTGGTTTTCTTTAGCAATACTAATAGATTTTTTTTGAAACAATATTATTGTAAAATTTTGCATTTCGGATTTCTTGAACCTACAACTCATGGGGATTTTTTATGAAAAGGAAACGAAACTCCATTTTGATAATAATAGAGACAGAAAATTCCTGGTAGGATAGAAACTCTACGTAGCAGGCATTTAGGAGAGAGCAGCTCCTGTTCCAGTGTTTCTGTGGATGAAGGTGAGGAAAGACGACATGGAGACAGGTAGAGAAACAGGTATAAGTATCATCATGTCATATATGGGAAAATGACATGGAAGAGAAATTGGCCAGTACAAATTTATTCATGGAGACTTCAACATAGCCAAGAAGCAAATCACGTGTCTAGTCCCAAGTCCTATTACCGGTTCTTAACCACGAGACTAGTCTTCCTTCTTCAGTTGCAAATTAATTATAGCATTCTGAAATTATAATTTCCCTCAGCTTTGTTTCCTGTTGCGCTGGCTGGTGGTTTTCAGTGTATCTGCTATCTTACCTCTTATTTTTCATTAATTGGTTGGCATTTGATTAGCCACCAGCCTCTCAAACAACAGGGAATTTTGTATTTGTGCAAGCTGAGGTGAGAATTGAGTCCAATAGAAGTCATTTGTGTGCAGCTGAGCTGGAGATTCAAGGTGTTAAGTACTTACTGAAGACTGTTCTTATAAATCAGGTCAGTATGTGTATATACAACTATGTAATCTCAATTAATACACTTATGCATGTTCTGTATTTTAATAGAGCTGGACAAAGGAGGTACAGTAAGGAACTAAGTAACTCGGTGAAAACCTAACTGCCCTAATGGAAATGGGACAAAAATATCTGCATATTTACCTGCAGTGTAGCCAGTCTGTGGTTTTTTTTCTTTGCACATTCGTATTCCCTAAATGTGCAAGTGGAGAAGTGAGGTAATGATGTGGGACATTTGGTTTGTTGTTGTGCTTTCACTTCTGTTCAGCAGCTATCATCTGGCTTCTCTCCCTCAGCCAAAATACAGTTGAGGACATCTAATAGGTAAAGAAGTTCTACAAATGCCTGCCCTGTTCCCTAAGGAAAGATTTTTTTAAGAAGTTTTTTCTTTATATATAGTAGAGCAAAGTGCTCCAGTTCACTTCTGGCTAGTGTTGAAAAGGGCTTGTTACGGTCTGTCTCTTTTTATGTTTTGCACCCTCTGCAGTGCCCTTTTACCACCTGAAAATTTACTACATGGCAGAGGAACACAGATCCCGTAAATGTGAAACACAGAGTTTGCAATGTTTTGGAATCAAAATACTGTAGCACAAAAGCTTCCTGTTTTTCTAGCATTATAGGAATGAGAAGGGTCCATAAATTTGTAAAGCAAGTCATTAGCTTAAATGTCATATGTGCTGTACTTGTCATGCAAATTTAAAACCTGATTTACAGGCTTAAAATGTTATCAACTGAGCTAGGGTATTAGGTAATACCTGAAGTAACTGCTCACCCTGCATTATTCAGAAGCACGTATTTATTAAAGAAAAACAAATTGAGCTCAAGTTTTTTTGTGTTAAATTTAAAAAGGGGAGCAAACTGACAACTAATCAGCCATAGCTTGTAAAAGTTATTTATGACTATAAAAGGGAGAGGAGGGGAAAAAAAAGAGGAGGGGTGAGAAGTAAACATTGTACTGTGCAGATCGGTTGTGCTTTATTCTGGAGCAAACTTGTCCAAATGAATTATAAATGTGGTAGCTCAATAATAAATGGGGAACAGGGGGGTACAAGCAATAAAATTAGGTGAATGCATGGAGTGCTTTGTATTTTAGTTAAGTGGGCGGTGTAATGTGGTAATAGAAATCCGTTACCCACATACACATACCCTGTTCTAATGAATGTTGCTTCGTTATACTGCTGTAGTGAATGTTTCTCATTTCCAAGAAGATAAGAGGGTATGTTGCTATGGGAAAAAGGTATACTCATTAAACTGCAAAGTTGCCAGCGTGCCATTCTTCATATATACATACAGACACACACACACGCATATATATGTATAGAAAGCATAAAATTTTTAAAATGCTCCTGAACCCATGCATACAATTTCATTTTTGCAACATTCATTTCATCTATTGCAGAGAAATGCTGTTTCATTTGAATGAGACTGTGAATTTTGCAAAATGGGGAGGTAATAGCATTTTACTTAAACTAACGTCATCTCTGTTCGTATTGTATGGTTCAGAAACCGTTTCTTCATAATTAAAGTGTCAAAAAACCCCACTTTTGAATCAAGAATGATGAAATTCATTCAGGACAATAACTTTAAACTTTCTCTCTTTAAACAGAATTGTTTAGGGCACTCTCATCAGTTGTCCAGGGTCTTCTTATTTCCTTTTCTTGTTACTCTTGGAAATGAACTTTTCTCTCACAATATTTCCTTTATTTCCATGTACTCTGCATATTATATTGCAGAGCTATTGCAGACTGTTGTACCAGTGTTTTATATGAATATTGGGTAAATATTTTTTAAAAGTTCACTGAGTCAATAAGATGATGTAACACATTACACCTCCGGTACAAAGAGTATAATCAGTGAAAATCCAAATTTTTACAGTAATGTGGAGACTTCCAGGAATCCAAGTTGAGAAATGTGAATTTGTCAGCATGTCGAACTTCACTCCCCAGTATTTGGCTTATTAGTTCACTGCTGAGCACAGTGGTACCTCTGGCCTTGATTCAGCAGTCTTTAAATAAATGAATAAGTGCTCTGCTGAATCGGGGCCAGACGAGCGCAGTGCCTGCACAGGGCATGTTGGGTGAAAGAAAATGTTGACCAAAGGGGTTCGATTTCTTCTTCCTTGTAGGGGAACAAATCTGAAATAAATTAGGAGAAATATGTGCATACAGAAACAATAGGAAGAAAGCAGATGAACTGAAAAGTCTCACCTAAAAGTAACTTTAAGTTGTGTGTTTAGAACAATAGTGCTTGTTCTGTGAGATGGAAAAGATTTGCTTGACAGTCATTAGTTTTCTAGCCTTTTTTTTAATTATGCACTGGGGTCGTGTATAATCAGGGTGGGATTTGCTGCACCTTAATGGCTATCTGAAAACTGTCTAGTCTGAGCTTCTTCATGTGGAAAGAGACAGGCTCTCTCTAGGAGCTGATTTATCCCGCCCTAGGGGACGTGTGGTGAATTACCCCCAGAGATGCCGCTGTGTGGAGGGAGACTAGTGGACTCTCTCTGATCAGGGGGAAGACAGGTGACGTGAAGATGATGCTACCTGACTAAATATTAAAAAAGCTTATTACACAGGTGTCTGTCCTGTCTCTTGCCCAGCAGAATTAAGACATGAAATGAAGGGAAGAAATTAAGTTTACGACTTAGCCCTGTGCCTGCATGAAACAGGTGTCTGAATGCGAGCCAAATAGCCAGCCCTTAGATCCAGCTTAATTTCTGGAGAATGACTGCTGTAGAAAAAGCTCCCAGTGTTCCTCACATTGACCTAGTTTTCAGTGTTATCTAGTGACTCTGTGCTAATGTGACTCAGTATTTCTTTGCTGTTAGCTGCCTGGTCCATTTAGATTTTTTCCTTCTTGTTTACCCTTGGCGTCTATACTCACCAGGCACCTAATCCTGCAAAGTGCCAAGTCCCACCCAGGGAGGTATGGGCTATTCTCTTCTCTCATCTAGTAGGAGTCAGTCTGCCCCATTTCTCCCAAGATTAGACTGGATAAGAGACAGGTAACCATAAACAGCATTGTAGCTGGTTTTAGGATTGTACCCCGGCAAAGGTCAAGCATAATGGTGCAGTGAAAATAAAGCATTTTGAGTCATTTATTCCTTTAAAAAGGTTTGTATCTTCCATGCAGCTGCAAAGCCATAATGCTTTCATTAAAAGTCACATCTGTGCTGAATTAAAACAGGAGCCTTTTCCAGCCAAGGAGTATTTGTCAGGTTGAAAGTTTTTCTCTTAGCTCCTGAAGCTTTTTTCCAAAATCCAAGGGCTAAGACAGAGAGCAGACCTTGTCACGAGCTGGTACCGAGGTTTAAGTACATTCCTGCTATGTTATTCACCGTCTGGCTCCAATTTGGAGGTACATCTCCCTTGTGTTCACTTTATTAACCTACATATGACTGGCTCTTTTGTTCAATGTGGAAATGAAAAAATAGACGCTGGGCCCAAGAAAAGTAGTCTGAAAACATCTTTTTCCAGATTTTCTGCTCCTTGTGGCACATTAAGCACTTGCATGGAAAATCTGGTGGATAAAATATCTTTTAAAAGATGTTTTTTGAAAGTAGGCATTTTTAGCTTTATGTGAAAAGACTTAAGCAATCACAAAATCTTAGTCCTCTCCTCACCCCTAACTTTTTGAGCCCATTTACCAATTTCTACCAAAATTGACTTCAAAGACTGGAATGTACCAAATCTATGAAAATACCCAAAATTAATACCTCCACTGAGAGTGCGTCTGGAGCGTGAGCCCAGCAGCTGTGTGCTGTGTAGCTGACCAGTGAAATAACAGACGTGTATTCCTCAACAAATTGCTGGATGCCTATTTCACAAAAAGCCACCACATAAGCTGGTCCATCCATCTGATGGATATGGGACCCGGTAATAAGCGCGAGGACTTGAATGAGGAACCAGAGGTATTGTGGGAAGATCTGTGGTGGATGTGAGCGTAAGTGTGGGTTGTTGGGCATGTATGTTTAGACAAAAGGCTTTGCTAGTTCTGCTGCTCACAGGCCAGCTGACTTAGAGAAATGCTTACTTCAGAAGGGGTGGGAATCTTCAACATTTGTCTTTGCTGTCTCCTCAGTGTGACCACTTCAGTTAGAAAAGGACAACAGCTGTCTGTGTGACAGCCATAAGCAGAGAGCCCAATGGAGTTGGGTTTCTAAAGCACTGCAAATCTTCTTCATTAGGATTTTTTTTATTTGAATGCAAAAGCAGCAAAGCTTTGAGAAGTAACTCAAGGAAGAAAAGGAAGGGCATGCCTCTACCAATACAAGAGATAGGAAAAAGTGCAGTGGGACAAGAAGGGCAAGCTACCTTTTATATCACTGTTCTGCCCAGGAATCTCTGGTATTATCCAGGACTTCTTGTGCTAAACTTTATATGACTGAGAAGAAGAGTTTCTGCCCTCAAGGATCTTAGTCTTAGTGTATTTTACCCATTTTTCTGGGTAAAATAAACAAACTTCCACAATTGTTTAGGCTTTTAATACCTAAAATACATAATATATTTGTATAAACTATCTACCTACCTACCTACCCACCCACCTATCTATCTGTCTATCATCTACACATATGTATACACACAAAAGCTGAGTGCTTCTTCAGTTGTTTAAAAAAGGCCAACAGGCAAAGACACCAGTTTTTATTTTAGAAACAATAGCATTTCAACTAATTTTTTCCCGTCCATACTCTAACATCCCACATTGCTGATTTCAAGGTCTTCCCCAGTCACAGAATTATAGTCTCTTATTTTTCCAGTAAGGGCTATCATCTCAGAGGGAAACTTGTACCAAGGTTTCCTCCAGGTTTTTGGCTGAGATGTTTCATGAGGGAAATATTTTGTTTGAAGAAGATATTTGGATGTATTACAAACAGTGCAAAGAGCTTCCCTCCACTGCAGAGGAGAAGGAGGAAACCACCTCCAACTCTTTTTTTCATGAGAAGTGGCAGATTTTCAGGATGTGTTTAGCGGCGCAGTGCTGAATCTCATATCCTGGGGAGAAGTTCTGGCTCTGTGGAAGCCCACAGGGATGCTCCTGCCAGCTTCCATGAAGCCGAGCGGAGGCAGAACTCGCAGGAGCAAGGAGGGGCTCATTTCTTCCTTGGTGCTCCGGAGTGAGGTCTGAGGGGTGGGGGGGTCCCTCTGGAGCCTTGCATCATGCCATCATG
Source organism: Burhinus oedicnemus (assembly GCA_008921705.1). Lineage (NCBI taxonomy): Eukaryota > Metazoa > Chordata > Aves > Charadriiformes > Burhinidae > Burhinus > Burhinus oedicnemus. The sequence continues at coordinate 5,168,614 of VFFE01007674.1, read as the reverse complement.
TCCCTGAGCTCATACGGCTGCTGCAGCTCTCCCTTCCTCTATGTTGGGGAATAGGTATCTTGTTTCCATTGTATATTTCTATGGAAATAAATTTAAGGAAAATACCTCTGAAGGTAACCTTTGATTTAGGTGTTCCCTCAGGGTTGATTGCTTAACCTTCTCCTTCCTGCAGTTATTTAAAAGGAGAGGAGGTTGGAGATAAATGTGAGGGAAAATGTTGTTAAAAGAGAATTTCTGACACAGTCTAAACTGTCTTTGCAAACCTGCACTTTCCCTTACCCTGTAAGGTTTCACTGCCCCGTATTGCTCAGGAGCAGGGGAGGAGATGGGCAGTCTTTGGCTGTGTTGCCTCCAATAGATATTCTTGGGGCAGTGGTGGTGACTGATACTGAACCACACTTTGAGATTTCCAGGTTCCAGCTATTGAGAGTTTCTGAATTTCACTGTCAGGTGCAAACACTAAAGAAGACGAAGGGATTTCATTATTGCCAGGTTGCAATATTGTTCAGAATCCGCTGTCTCTGGAGGATGACTGGGCTCTTTTTCCTGGTTCCTCACAAATTAAAGGCGGCTGCAGCGGTCTTCTCTGTTACCTGAATTTTGCAGGCTGAGAACAGGCACATAGACTATTAAAGAGAAGTAACATGGGTTAAACACTCTGACACCTATAAACTTGTAACAGTGGAAATTTGCATGCTGAAAAGCTGTTTATTCAGTGTTTGTCTTATCTTAATGTTTATCAGTTTATTTTCATTTTCAATACATTTAACCTTTTGAGCCTCTTGACCCAGGAAGAGGTCATTATTTATTTAACAAGAAAATTATTTTGTTTGTGGCCATCTTTCTCCTTGTACCTTTTATCACACAAGAGGGGTGGGGTGATGGGCAGGGATATCTCTATAACCATTGCTGCACTGAGGAGGAAATGCAAATGATCTCCCAGAGCTATTCATCATTACTCATTGCGTTGACTTATTAGCCATTGAAAATAGATGCAGGGTGGATGATGGTGTGTAATGCAACGTTAGATGATGGAATAAAGTGCATTGGTGAAGACCTGCATGAAATGTCTTCCTTCCCTGGCAAGCTTACATGAGGAAAGCACTGGGTGAAAAGCTCCACAGAGCTTTCCTTGTGGGTGTTCAAGCAATAAGGTGTTTCCCTACTTATATCCCTGGAAGGGAGAGGTCTGAGAACGTCTAGCCCATGCACACAGGATTAGATAGAAAGATATCTTTATGTGTTTGCAGGATCACAAGCTCAGTGCCTGAAGGATCTGGAAGGTGGAGATACGGGATCCTGGCAGTCCCAGCCCTTGTCTTCAGGCACCTCCCTGGGGACGGGGACAGGGACATGCTGAGTCTGGGCCAGGACATGGGTCCATGGGTGGGCCTGGTTCGAGAGGGCCCGTGGCCGGTCAGGGCAGGGCTGTGGGAAGCTGAAGACCAACCCTGCTGCGGTGTCGCTGGGGCAGGGGCTGAGGGTCCTGTGGGACTGAAATGAGGTCCTGGGCTGTGGGTAGGATGAAGGGAACCTGAGGGGCTGGGCAGGGACGGGAAAGCCCATTAGTGCCCAGGAAACTGTCAGTGTTTTGGTTAGCTACCCAGGAGGTCAAGCAGAAAGGGCAACCTATGAGCTTGAATCCTAATTTTCCTTTAGGTGGGGATGTTGGTTCAGGTCTCTTTGCTCTGTCAAGTTACCAACTTTTAGGTGGAAATTCATATACCTCAGGCCATTGGTTGTCAGTTGAAACTGGTTGAAATTGGTCAGGTTGAAACTTACTTGGCAGCAAGGCTGGACAGATGCTTCTGGGACAGACGTTAATTACCTTTAGGTGCTGATAGTGCTTGGGCAGGGTTTATGGGATAGCTATTTTGAACAACAGCATCTAGACTTGTGTAGCTCGGTTTGAATCTGACTACAAAAACACTTGGTTTTCAAAATAGTAGGTGTTTTTCCTGCATCTGCAAGGACAGGCACAGATTCCTGTCCTCATACAGAAATGCAATGATGCATCCACTTGCTTTGTGGTTCTCCTTAACTGTCATCTTCTAAAAATGGCCTTTGCTGTTCATATGTATGTCAGACAGCTGCGTTGCATGATCAGGGTTTACGTTTCTAGCCAGTACTCAGGACGCAGAGAGGTGATGTTCTCTGTACATTTCCGTATCTGTAGGCTGTAATTTAGCACTGCTTTTCTCATAAGAATATTTTTGACCCCCATTCAGTTTTCCTTGCAATGAATTTTTATCTCAAATTACTGCATAACTAACAGTTTCCAGTAGCCTGCTTTAAAAAACAAAAAAACAAAAAACCCAAAAAACCCAGACCACCTAACCACAAAGTAGCTGCGACAATAATAAAAAAACCTGTTCTTACTAGGTTGCAATCTCAAACCAATCCACTTTGACTGTAGCCGTGGCAAATTGCAGTCTGAAAATGACTGCCCTATTCATCTGTTAATATTGTTAGAAAGAAAGCTACAACTGTACCTATCAGTGTAACTAAATTAGAGCAGGTTCACATAAGGCAGGCACACATAAAAATGTACTTATGAAACAGATGTATCCCTCAACAGGAAAATGACAGCAATTCTGATAAAATGCTTTTATTATTTACTTTCAACAAGTATCTATAGCTGCAGCTTGACTATTGTCGAATCATTTCAATAATCTTGTTATAGGCCTGGCAATAAAAGGAAAAGCACTTGAGCGCAGTGAAATGGCCCAGCTCCTGACATGTTCAGTGGCATGTCAGTGATACGGTGGTATTTTTTTAAGCTGTCGACACAAACAGCAGCATTGTTTATCCAGGCGGTGAAGTGCCTTGAAGGAGAGCACATCTCTCGCATGGAAGGCAGCAGCTGGCGCAGGTTGAGCCCTGCCGGTAGGGATGGATGGGTGGATGGATGGATGGCCACTCTGCAAGGGAAGCCTCAGTTCTGCTGGGTACAGGGGTTGTGCTCGTGTCCCTTGGAGGTAAACAAAGCAGCGTGAAGGATTACACTTGGAAATTAAAAAAGAACCTTGGCCTTAAACTGAGCAAGTGCAGCTATCTCCAGACTTCTGCTTAATTATATACCATAAAGTTTATGGTCCACACACAAGTTCCTCTAAAACTAGTGCCCAGAGCATCTCCTATTTCAAACCTAAAGTTTTTCGAACACGGATAGTGGGCATTTTGAAAATGGATGCAAAAGGAAATGGATAGTTAATATTTTTGTGTTCACTGTCTTTCCAGGTTTTCATAGATTTTGGCAGAACTTTGAGATGATAACTAACTATATGCACAAAACATCGCAGTTGGCAAGTACAGAAGTATCTTTTGCTATCTATAGGAACGCAGAAAAATAGACTCAGTGACTTGAATATAGTCATGTAGGATGTTTGCGGCAAAGTAATGAATATCTTTAGAGTATTTAATTTTAATCTGCTACAAAATAACATTGATTCCACTTCAAAAATGTGGAACAACTTATTTTTATTTGTTCTCAAACTTCCAGAAATATTCACATCTGAGCAGAGGATGAAGCTTAGAGCATTTCAGAACAGGAGCTGAAAATGTCTAAAAATGTTAAATAGTGGACAGTACCTATGAGAAGTGATGTGAAAAGCAAAGTATAATGTCAAAAAACTGTACTGATTCTTCTAGTAATTGTTCCAGGTGGCTATAAAAACTTAGTCTTTAGCAGAATATGTTAAATCACAAGCACTGGTAATGCCAGAGTTAAAGTTTCCGTAGCAGCATTGCTTTACTTGTGTATTGTATATATTATTCTATATAGTAAAAACTTTATTTTAAAGTTTCTGAATGTTCAGTGTCAGAACATTCTGTGACTGCAGTCTTAAACTTTTTAATCTTTACCATATTTTGGAGATCTTGCAGTGAAATTGGCTACATGACCCTTGCTTTTTATAATTGTTTAAATTTATATTTTCTCTGCTATGTTCATCTCTATTTTTCATAAATATTTCATTTTACAGTTTGCTTTAGTATCTACTGATTGAGAGACAAATAAGTATATTTGCAAACTATTTCTGTTCAGAATTCATACGTTTCTGAAACTTTCTCCTCTTGCTCTGAAACACACTGTGATTAGATTCTGCCCGAAGGAGAATAATTATTCTGAAAATTAAAAATAAATCCCATAATCTCTTTTTTTGTTTGTTTTCTTTTCATTTCAGACAATGGGAAGCGAAAAAGTGCCCCTTATGTTAAAAATGTAAAATCTTAATCTCTGCTATTCCAAGAAACAAGAGAAATTGTTGAATTTCGAGCCGTTGCCTTCAGTGAGGACCACGTACTTGGATAGTTTGAGCAGAAGTTAGCAATCACAAACATCTGAGGCAGTTGACTAATCTCTTCCCATGCACGCTCAATGAGTTTCTGCCAAAATATTTCAGGCAGCAAATGAAATTGCTTGTCTTTTGAGTGCTCCCATTGCCTGGTTGCCCTGCTCAGCCTGAGAGCCCCAAAGGGATGGTTTGAATGGGGAGATTATAAATATCTCAACAGAACAGACATAACACTTACAGTGAAAAGATGGTTACAGAAGGAAGGAGGGAGACGGAAAATTGGGGATTTTGTAGGGAAAGGTGTTTTTTCCATAGGGAAATTCCTTTTAGCAGGTATCCAACTGGTCCTGACTCAGCCTAACTAAAGTTTCCATCTAGATCTCTTTTTCTAAAACACATGTAAACTTCATCTTCAATTTTACCTGACTGATAGTTCAAAATACTTTGAATGCTATAGAGATGTTTTCTTTTAGTAACATGAAAATTGATTTCTGGTCAAACGAAATACTCTGAAATGCCTGTCCAAAGCCCATAAATGGAGAAGCCGATATAGTATCAGTGAAGGCTGGCAAGCATGGGGAAAAAAGGTTTATTCATTCTGCCTACAAGAGCTGTGTAAACAAAAACAAAACATTCTTTCAGGAGAGAACATGAAGAACTGGCAAGGAAACAAAAGTGTAATGGAGAAGATTTCTAGGCCACCCAGCTGCCTAATTACTGGCAGCATCTCTGGATTTTTACAGCGTGCCTCTCCAACACAGCCCTTTGGAAAACAAAATGCCGTATTAGTGCAAAATAGTTACAAATCTAAAGCATTTTGTATCCTGTAGACTTCAGCTTTCACCTACAGTGGGATTTTTAAGAGACTTGCACTGCATGTTGAATTAAATAGAGCAACTTTTTATCTTTTTGTAACATATTAAAAATTAATTTATCAAGATGAGCAAACTGAAAGTCTAGTTTCATTTTCCAACTTAATCTGGAGGACAGCGGTGGCATTATTCACAATTTCCTAGGGACAGTTATGAAAACCCTGGGTTTTGTACAGCCTTGCACTTACAGTGTCCATACTGTGCTGTTGTGGAATGATTTATCCATTCCTATGAGTAGTCTCAGCAATGTTTTATATCTGATTCTTTACCAGTATTATTAAGAGTTAATGGGATGAAACTAGGCTATTTTTGAGGTCTGCTAGCAAACTGTATTAAGATGAAATACCAGAATTTAAACAAACAGACAAACAAACAAACAAAAAACCAACAAACAGAAACCAAACCAACAAACCTGCAGGGACAATAAATAGGATTTATTCAGTTTCCTGAAAACTGTGGCTCTGCTTGCTTATAGAAAGAAAAGACCTTTGCTTGTTCTAATAATGCATTCCTAATCATAAACATCTGTATAAAATAATGCAGATGTATGTAATTATAAAAATATTTAAAGCTTATTTAAGATTTCTGGTTTTGAATCTTTGCAGTCTTTCTGGGTTTAGAAAACAATGTTGAAAATACATTTCTTTATTAGGAAAAATTGTTTCTTTCCAGATCTGAACAAAAAAGCATTACTTTATTTTTCCTCAAGTTACTACTCTGCCACGATGCATCGTTGATGCTGTTAATACTTTTTCTATGTATTAAACTTTGTTATCACAGTATTACTGGGGGAATAATTGCAATCCATTTAACACAAGCAAAAAAAAAAAAAAAAAGGTGAGTTACTGCTGTCTCCAGTGACTAGTGTTAATTAACTCTGACTTCATCTGCACTGTAAAAATGAGCACTTTTTAAATAGTTGTGAAATAATCTTGTGGCTCAACTATATTTATAAAATGTATTTCCATTTTTAATCTAAGAAACTATCCAGCAGTTTGGACATCTTGCAGACCACGCCAGTTAAGAAAAAAAAAATGTATCAGTCAGGTATGTTATACGTAATTCTGTTTACAAGAAAATATCAATATCCTGTGCCACAAACACAAGAGGATCAAATGGCTCCAGATTGTTTGGGGGGTTTAGTTTGTCTTCTCCTACTTATATCTTTAAGCCTGTCCCAGACAGCACCTCCTGCTCTAGATAGGCTTTTCTGCAGAACCTCACTACAATCCTAATTCTGGCTCTAATCAAAGCTGTCTCCTCTGCCTCCAAGCATGTTCTTTCTCTCTCATCCTCATGCACTCCTACACACAGGGTCAGCAAAGCTTTGGCATCCATGTAAGTTAGATTCCTGAGGGGATTTGCATATTTCTGTATTTTGGGTCAGAAATCTCTTTCAGCCGTTACCTGTTTGCCCAAGTATGCTTCTTGCCTCCTCCCAGACATCTGACTATCAGGTCAGTAGTTACATATGTCAGACTTAACAATGCTTAATCCAAACTCTAATGGGTTTGGGTTTTTTCTCTCTTCATTGACAGGTAAGACCACTTTTGTTACTGCTTATAAAACCGTATTTAAGTCTTTTTAGATGTCTAGTTTCTGTGCATAACAACTATATGTCAGAGTTTGCAAAATGGTTGTCATCTGGTTCCCATCCAATGCCACCAAGTTAGTGCAGCACGGGAAAAAATCTCTTATAAAGAAGAAATAAGAAAGTAGACAAGTTAATGCAAAGTGTCCTACCACAGAGTGTATCCTGCTAGTGTGAACTGCCTTGTTGCATATCATTTTTAGATACAAGGCACAAAAACAAACCACTAGCATTGTGCACTCTATGGTGAACATCCCAATATATTGACAAGCTGAACTCTGGCAGGTTCCACCATCCCCAGAGTACCAGGGAGATTTCAGGGCACAAGCTAAGTCCAGCAGGAGGAAAGTTTGGTACTTTGGCTGATGATACTCCTTTTTTTTTTTTTTTTCTTTTTCTGTGCCTGATTCCCTAAATACATTATTCCACCAAGGTCATGGCATGGTAATCACTGCATATTTCAGAGAAGGCACTCTGAACTCATTGTCTCAGGTGACTAAAATTGTCATTTTACTCTGCATGCACATATTGATTATTCTCACCAACTCCAATTACAAATAATACTGCTGTGGTGGATGCCAGATTAAAATATCCTAAAATGATTCTCAGCCTTTAGCCTATTAATCCAAGACCTAACCCAGTTCAGATGTGATAGATACATTATTGTTGTCCAGACATCTCATACGTATGTTCAATTAGATCAAAGGTAAATCAGTGCATAGTAACATACGCTAAATCTGTGAACTACACTGCTATGTATACTGCTCATACCTTTGCAATGCTGTAATTGTACCCTTTAGTTATTTTAAACCTTTGGAATGTAATGGAGAAAAATGCTTGCTTGCAATAAGTAATGTTGGTTTATTAATTGCTACTCATTGTGTTAAATCTTTGGTATATGTGTATTGCTTGCATAGAGTGGGTAGCTGTATCCTGTCTCAGTCAAAAACAAAAGACAGAAAATATTACATTGTTGCCCTACAGTACTTGTATTATCCTGGGTTGCTATGACATTGCCACACATAATACAAAATAATGGCAAGAGAAAGCAAAAAAGCATTCTGGCCTGTAAGAGTGTTGATGTAAACAGATAATGAAGCTTTCTATTGTATACTATGATAATAGCACAGGAACAGAAACAGATCTTTATACGATAGTGGCTTTGATTTATATATTTACTGGAATTTATATAAGGCATTCATCATGATTCTGTCCTCCTGCACAAATAATTACATATAAATTCCTCATGCCAAGTTGTCAGAGCCACTATCTACAGCAAGATCTTTTTCACTTGTACAACCCATTTAGCCACTGAATCGGATAAAGCTTTTTCAACTGCAAACCTCCTCATGATCCCAAGCCTTTTGGGATGCTGAATTTTGCCCGCTTTTTTAGCTAGGTGAGGGGATAATTTCATTCAGGCTCTTTGCATCAGAAGTACTCTATCTTTTCATGTGAAAACTACTGGTGAGCATCGAAGAAGCTGCATGTTTTGTGGTAGACTTGCTGCATCAGTATGGCACCTGAAGAGACATACTTCCCATTGGGACTCAAGTTTGAGTCAATTTGAGAATAATTTTAGCCCACACCAGCCAACCAGCAACACAGTCACCCAGCCAGTGTGAGCTCTGGTTGCAGCATCAACCACATACCGAAGGCTCCATGGAAGATAATTAGTGTGCTGAGGGACAGATGCACTTTTTTTCTGCAGGATGTAGAGAACTGACCTGAACCTCTGGGCTCAGACATGCAAGAGCAGTACCACAAGTCCTCCTTCCTGACTTCTGGCAGCTCTGCATCTGTCGCCTCTCTCCGCTATCCATAAGGCAGTGACATGCAGACTGATTCCTATAAGCTTCCTGTGGCATGAAACAACCTGAGTTATACTTCAAGGTTACCTTTGAGAGTTTGGAATTGCAACGTGGGCAACTCTGCTGAAGGCTATAGGGCATGGTATAGATGGAGTTCTGAGTTAAGGGAGCTGTAAGGTTAAACCTATATATTGGAGTAGAAATCGTCTAAGTCTGCCATCAACTGAAGTCAGAGGGGCTTGACAGCATGTTAAGTCTCCACAGGGAGTAAAAAGGTTGAAATAATTTGAATTGGGAGCCCTCCCCCTCCCTAACCAGTTACAATCTTAAATAGTTTAAGGCTCAATAGAGCAGTAGGAATGCTTTGCATTGGCCTCCAAAACAAACTGTAAGCTGGTGCAACCTGAGAAGCTCTGCTGTGAGTATATTCCCTGGGCTGTGGCAAATGAGTGCATGGGCATTCTGCTCCCAGAATGGGAGTTTCAAATTCAGTAAGAATTCTCCCCACCCCCACACTGCCAAAAAATTTGTGAATAATATAGTCAATGAGATAAGCAGAAAAAGTGTACAACCGCCTCCCACCACCATTCTAAAATTATTTTTCCCCTGAACATCCCCTTTCTCCTACACTCACTTTGGACTGAAAATCCATTATTCGATAAATTCAGGTTAGCAGCAAAGAGAAAAGTATCACATCAACTGTCTGTGCTTGGGACTTTGGAGGTGCTATGATACTGGGAAATGGCTTATTTGTGTCTGTTGCTGGAATATGTCTTTCCAGAAACATTTTATGTGTTAGACTGAGAAAAGAAACTGATGCTTTAAGATGTCTTCTTCATTCATTTGACGTAGGTCATCCAAAAAAATAAGCTGACTCAGGAGCATGGTACAAAAAGAGAGGAGGAGAAGGTGATAGCTGGTGACAAAGCTATTCAGGAGCCAAAGCTCTTGGTAACATCCAGCTGGACCTTGGTGGTGCCCTGGGACTCTCTCAAGAGCTCTGAACCTCGTAGGCACCTCTGATCTCCTGTACCACAAAGAAAAAACTGTATGCGTTCACCAGGACCTGTAGGGACGGTTTTACTGTGTCACTCTTTGACAGTCTTTAATTACATAGCTTAATGAAAAAATGCAGACAGTAACAGAAATCAGAAAGAATTATCCCTTATAAGCTTAAAAATGTTAGTATATACATTTTCAGCCCTCATAAGCAGTCCGTATATTATGCATGTTAATATGTATCTTTGAGTGATATTAAAAATAGCATTCTGATCATATGACAAACCAGTTGCTATAGTAACTACATTTTTGCTGTAGAACAGCAAAGTAATAATGTGTAAAATGTGTAAATTATCAGTGTGTAAGAGCAACTGGTGCGTCTTCGCTCTGCTATTCTGCTTTAAAATGAATCTTTCTATGAATATACATATCTCATTCATGTATTCTCATGACACTCCTGTTGCTGGCTCCATCTCTTCAGTTGGCCACCCTTGTAGCGCTTAAGTGAGACGTGACATTTCAGCCAAAAGAAAAAGGAGCGGGAGAAGCAGAGATAATGGACTCGATCCAAAGTAAAAAGGCTTATACTGATTTCAATGGACTTTGCCTCGGGCCTTATGCAAACAAAGGTGATTTATGAGGGATAGCATAAAAAGGCAGAGTTCACTCATTTTTGCGTGCCTGTTACCACATTCTCCTGTTGAAATCTGAAGAGATGTTGCACTTGACATTGGGGAGAGGCAGGATCAAGCACTAACATGTTGGAGATTTCCATAGCAGGCTCAGGATGTCTTGGTGAATGTGGAACCAATTTTACAGAGCTCATCTCCCTTCACCCCAAAATTCCAAGCTTCTAGATTTACATGCCTGTCAAATGTTTTTTTGCCATTGAAATTTCTTAGGATAGATAAGATAAGTGTTACTAAAATTTAAGAGTGGGTGAAAGATGTGGAATGAAGTCCTGGCTTAGCTGAAATCAACAGCAAAACTCTCATTGACAGTATTTCACCTTTTCTGTTTAGTGTCACACTGAAGAGGGCAGTGACCTACTGGCCTGCAGGAGATTGTAACCCCCCAAAACCCAACAGAGATATTTATTTTCAACTCCAGAGAGAGGAACGATGTTTGTAGCAGTGCTGGCTACAGATCAGATGTATTCCCATCCAGGGGGAATTATACAGTTAACCAGTAAATCATTTGGCTCACTTGCTTTAATTATACTAGGTGACTGTGATATTTTATTTTATTGGGCTTTTTACTTTTGCTGTAGTCCATATTTTAAAACAAGTCGGTTGAACCTGAAGTCATTCCTAATTTTAAGGTTTCGAGGCACTGTGTTTTTCTTGTTGCAACCACAGCGTAGCTGTAATTATAATCTGCCTTGTAACAGCACCTGCCTAAGTGGAACAGTTAGTTATTTACTAACACTCCAGGAGGGACTCCAGAATGAAGGAGATCAGCTGTGTCTCTGAGCTCATGGGCAGCCCAGTACTAAAACATGAGTCCAGATTTACTGTGTATGAACTTCATGGTACAGCCCACCCCCTGTTCTGCGTAACAAGCTGAAGGCTTTTTGTTCAAACGAGCCGAAGCCCATTTTTGAAGCAAATACATGTTCCAAAATGGAAAGTGATAATTTAAAATCAGAATTTATTTATTATCTTAAGTAATTATCAAAAGCTTCTACCTTTCCCTTGGGACATTTGAAAAACAGAATGACTGCTGCCTTAAATTCTGCTGTAAAATTGTATTAGGGGACTCTGTGATACTCATCCAACCAAGAATGCTTGTATTGTAGCCTTTTGGAACAAAGCTTTTTATAAAGTTGTGCTCTGAAATCTACATATAGAAACCAATACACTTTGTGTCAGACTTGGTATGTGCAAAAATAACAACTTGGTGTGTTGGTAATAGTTTTATGTGACACCAAACTAACATTTTTCCTGTTTCCTGAGCCATTGCTGAAGTATCAGCTCTATGATTCAATGTCAGATTCTTGTATCTATACCACCAAATTGTGAAACATGAGTTTTGATGGAGTTTCCTTTTCTTTCTAGTGGAAAATGTCAACCTTTGGCATATATCAGAAATTGTTCAGTTGGAAATGATGCTTTGGTACCTCCATCTCTGCTCTTGCTCTATGGACTTGATGCTTGCATGGACTCACATGATGCACTGTAGAGGCAGCAGGAGCTATCTGAGGTGGCCCACACTCCAGAAAAAGCATGGGACTCCCTCTGGATAATATGCTGGAAAGCTTAATTTACTCGTACGTTAATCTTGCTCAGGCATTTCTATGTTGTCCTATGATATACATACCTGCTTTCCTATCTGTAGCATGGAGGAGGAAAGCATGGTGATAGAGATTCCAGCCCAAACAAAACAGTGGAAGCAGGAGGTGTCTGACTACAGTTCTTATAATGTGCTGCAGTGGCATTTCCAAAGTGAAAACCACCGGTTGATTTTTTTCAAAAAAGCCTCAGGGTACGGGGTTTGTGTTCACCTGGAAAGATTTTCCTTTGAAACTTGAGATCTTTAGGTGGAGATGCAGGGTTTTCTAAGCAAGGGAAAATCATTCTTTCTCTTTTGTTTTTTTAAAGAAGAACCCCAAAAGAGAACAGCCTAAGGGAGTTATTTTATGAGAAGTAAAGGAAGCAAAATATACATCAATAATCAACAAAATAAACATTTTATAAATTGTTTGTGGTAGGAAATAATTAGGAAAGGTAAATTCTGCAAAACGTTGACTGAGTGCTTTATTGTTCACATTCCCACATTTTTGTCATCTCCTCAAAGACTTCTTTTCCACTGACAATAAAGGATTAAGTAATATTATATTTCTTTGCCTTTTTAAAGCGGAATGGTAAAGTGTATTCTGCTATATGTCTTCCTACACTTCCTTGATATTAAAGTTATAGCCCTTATTAACAAGTCACCTTTAACTTGATGAGTCATCTTGTGGAGTCAGAATTGAGTCATTTAAACCAATTTTTCTTCCAGCGGTATGATCATTACTGATGGTTATGAAATAATGCACGTAAGTAGGAGCTGGTCAGGAATTTCCTGATAAAATAATTTTGCCAGGAAACAATTAATTGACCTTGAAGTTATGAAGGTATGAACAGGTTTACTCAGAAAAGATTTCTTTGGTTCAGTCTGGGATTCCTGTGCTAAACAAACACATTTTTGGGTACTTTTAAGTGATCTCATAGAATCATAGAATCATAGAATACCAGGTTGGAAGGGACCTCAAGGATCATCTGGCCCAACCTTTCTTGGCAAAAGCACAGTCTAGACAAGATGGCCCAACACCCTGTCCAGCTGAATCTTAAATGTGTCCGATGATGGGGAATCCACCACTTCCCAGGGGAGATTATTCCAGTGGCCAATACTTCTTAGTGTGAAAGATTGTCCTCTTGTGTCCAGCTGGAATCTCCCCTGGAGTAACTTGTACCCATTACCCCTCATCTTTTCCATGTGACTCCTTGTAAAAAGGGAGTCTCCATCTTCTTTGTAGCCACTCTTTAAATACTGGAACATGGTGATAGGTCTCCCCTAGGCCTTCTTTTCTCAAGGCTGAACAAACCCAGTTCTCTCCTCATATGCCAGGATTCCCAGTCCTTTGATCATCTTGGTTGCCCTTCTCTGTACTCTCTCTAGCCTGTTCACATCTTTTTTGTATAACAGGGACCAAAACTAAACACAGTATTCTAGGTGTGGCCTGACAAGTGCTGAGTAGAGTGGATAATGACTTCATCTCTGCTGGTGATGCCCTTGTTGATGCAACCCAGCATCCTGTTGGCTTTCTCTGCCACAGCAGCACACTGTTCACTCATTGAGCTGCTGGTCCACCAGGATCCCCAGGTCCCTTTCCACACAGCTGCTCCCCAGCTGGGTAGATCCCAGCCTGTGCTGCACTCCTGGATTATATTTTCCCAGATGCAAGATCTTACATTTGTCTTTGTTGAACTTCATAAGGTTCTTGTTAGTCCACTCTTTCAGCTTATCCATGTCGTCCTGCAGGGTGGCTTTCCCTTGCGAAGTGTCCACTTCCCCACTCAGTTTGGTGTCTCCTTCCCTCCTCCAGTTGTGTCCATTTTGTATGAGGAATCACAATTTTGCTCAGTGGCTAGGGTATTCTTTGCCAATCCCTGGGATATTGTAAGTACACCAGACTTTTTTCTTCCCCCTTTACTCATTCTTCCTCAAAGCCACACTAACTAGTTTTGAGCCATCATAGAACCATAGAAAGGTTTGGGTTGGAAGGGACCATAAAGATTATCTCCTTCCAATCCCCCTGCCATGGGCAGGGACACCTTCGACTAGACCAGGTTGCCTAAAGCTCCATCCAACTTGGCCTTGAACACCTCCAGGCTGGATGGGGATCATGGATTCATGTCAGTGTGAAAGGGATCTTTTTTAATAAAGAAAATCTTTCTGAGACTGGAAAAATACTCCAAATATATATTTGCTCTTTTGCTTTGATCCCAACATTCGACCATCCACATCAGCTTTGCAGGTATGGGACACTTTATTTTTCAAATGGGGAGTAAACAGCTCCCAGATGCACTCATCTTGTTATAAAACCCTTCACCTTCACATGTAGCTGAAGTTATGCGAAGCCATAGAAATCTATAGGAATATTCAGGGAATAGTTCACAACTCAATGAAGGTAAAGGCAGCAGAATCTAAAATTCAATTTACCAAATATTCTGGACAGAAGCCAGAAGTCCATTTACATATAAATATATAATTTATAATGTGGAAATGCTTCAAGGCCTTGCATGCAAATGTTTTAGATTTTTCTGAAAAAAAAAAAAAAATTCTTTTCATCCTCTTGTCTTTTGTTTCAATTAAATCATGTTTCTTTGTTGCATGCATTACAATAAATTAAGAGGGCAACCTTTTTTCTCTTTGCATACAACTGGCATATAAATGACAGTTCCTGCATGACATAAAAACTCAGATAATTGTTTTATAATTAATTTACCTAAATTAATTTAATAGAGAAAAAATTCATGATTTCATTATAAATGTGTCCAATTCATTTAGAGAAAATAAACAGAATAGAGTTTCTCACTCCAGTCTCATTCTTCGAAACACCATTCCTACTGAACTGGTTAGATGTCGGGGTTTTTTAGCTCCTGAATTTTTTTTTCTCATTACTGTTTTTGAGTGTCAGTGCATTCTGGATTTTGGCTGGATCAAAACAGATAAATATAAAAATATCAGATCTGAGAAAATGCTTCTGAAAATATTTTCAATATTTTTAATTTTTTAACTAAAACTTTGTTTCTTGTTTATGTTCAGCTGCTGTTCTTGTGTATTTAGTTTGTTGGCAATACTAATGACAAATAACTAATTCATCTGAGGCAAAATAATTCTGGCTTTGGAGCAAAAGCTTCTGATCACAGGAAATTGTTTTTCAGACTATGGAACTGAATATCAAATGTAGAGATGTTACACAATAAATTGTGTTGTAGTCATTTATTCAAAACCAGAAGTCATTCAGCAAAGACTTTGATGAATGGATACACAAGAAAACTGTTTTGCTGATGGATCAACCCCAACTAGGAAAAAAAATCCCAATAGCTTCTTGCCATTTCTACAAATTCGAAAATAAAAGCCCTTATAAAAGCACATAGTTGTCTTGAATATATAGATAAAGAAACACCAGATTTTAGAAGAATTGACACTAAGAAGAAAAGGAGCATTTGTGCAGATGAAGTAGCTGGGGGGCAATACAGTATTGTTTATTTGGCTAGGAAAATGTGTGCCTTTTATGAGAAATAAGTGTTTGACCATAAGTGCAGATACCTGGGAAGGAACCTTGAGAAATGTGTTTTCCTGGCACAGACTGCAAAAGCAGACAATACAGAGATAAAGGAAACCTGGGCAAAGAGAACCCGGGCTTGGAATGTGGTAAGCCATGCAAATGGAAAATTAAAAAATGAAATAAAAATAAAGGCAGTGCGAAGCTTTGAATACTAGCAATGTGTTAAACTGTTAGGAAAGAATAGAGTGCACAAAGTAACACATTTGGAATAAATGTGTTTTTGAGAAGGCTAATAAACACCTTATTTTCCACGTGGCAGTAATAGTAAAGGTGGTAATCAGCAGACTTAGATTCAGAATGGACAAACAGCTTATTGAATAGCCCAAGCGTTGCCGGGAACTGCAGCACTGTGCCATGAAAGGAGACTTCAGCTGCAGCTGAAGGAGCCAGCCTGACATGAGCAGTTTGCCTGGTGCAGCTCCTTCTGGATGCGGTAGCTGCCTGACTCCCACATCATCACTGGACCCACAAGGAGTTATGAATTGGTGTGCGTAATGAGAACATTACAAACACGATGGTCTCAGATCTTCTATCTTGATCAACAGTGGTTTCTTTTTAAATTAAATGGAAGCTAAATAAAAACAGGTGCTTAAGTGAGGTTTTTTTATCGTTTAAGACATTAAGGAACCCAATTAGTGGAGTCAGCTGGATTGAAAAGTTCAGCATCTTGAATATGGATGAGCTCCGGAATATTTTAAAGTCAAAACTGCAAAATCTCTCTAAAAATTTGAAGGAGAGAAGTGTAGAAAGGATATCAGGTCCAAATACCTTGAAAGCAAAAAAGACTCAAAAAGGACATAAGGAATGAACAGTGAACCCACAGGGAACGGAAAAAGCTACTGATCAAGAAAGCAAGCTACTTGAAAGATGAAAAACTGTGAAGAAAGTGAAAGAACTACTTTAGGTCAGACTGAAATAGCAATTGCAGAGAAAATAAAAACAAATAAGTAAATATCAGAAGGTTTATTGGTAATAAAACTAAAAAAAGAACAATGAAGGAAGCCATACTTCTATGCAGGGTGGGGTCGGGTTAAGGTTTAGCTATGTCTCAAAAGCAAAACTAATTTTTTTTTTTTTTTCAGTTTTGCCAAGGGTGAAGATGCTGAGCAATGATTTATCTTGCTGAATAAATCAAGATACTCAAGGGAAAAAAAGAGAATCTGAAATCTCCACATTTGAGATAGAATCAAAATCCAAAAAGTTTAATATCATTACGCTTGGGGAGAAAACATGTACATAATCATCAGTGCAACATGAAATAAACAGAGTTTGTTTGCTATAATTTTTATATATTATTTTAAAAGGTGGAGAATAAGCAGTATAAACCTATGTTAAGAAAGCAGAAAAAGTGTTCTGGACAATTACAGGTTCATGAGTTTTACCTCAACAGTGCCTAAAATTCGCAATAAATTTGGAAGGAAAGTATAAAAAAAGATATGAAGCTAAGTGAGCTAAAACAGAACTTGTACTTACCAGAACTAACTTGATATCATTATTCAGTAAAATAACTGGCTGACGTAACTAGGAAGTAAGGTAGGTCAAGTCTGCTTGGACTTCAGTCGGGCATCTAACGTAGTGCTCCACTGGAATTTACTGATTGCGCTAGAGGGGATGGGTATTAGCAGGGAACTTATAAAATAGGTAAAGAGCTGACTGGGGGCAAGATAATCATGCGATGGCTTGTGCTTAAAGAGGACCATCAGGCTGGAAGGAGGTACCCTGAAGTCTTGAGGGATCATTAGGGACTGATTAAGGAGACCTAATCAGTTGTCACGACTGTCATGGGCTAAAGCGTGAGTTTACCGCGGAAGTGCAGTAGCTGTTTCTCTGAGCACACTTGCCCCTCAGTATCCCGTGATAAATCGGAGACAGCTCCTCTCTTTCACTAGAGGTAGGAGGGTGCACGTGGGCAGTAAATGGTGTGTTCTGGCTTTTCCTCTGAAAGGCAGTTCCTCTGCCCATACCTTTCCTTAATAGCTTTAGTAATGACAAAGGCATAAAAAGTGGCAGTGTGGTAATGAGACAAAATTGGAGGTTTTGTCAATATGGAGAGGATCGAAGCATAATGCAGGAAGATCTGTGTTACCTAGAGGACTGAAATAGCAGAAAAGAGCTGTAACAACGGCAAAATGTGCAAGGTCTGTCACTTAGAGGGGCAACTAGAAAGAACTTCTCTGATAAGCTCAATGGCAGGAAATGGCAGAGGAGGAGAGGAACCAAGGTGCCCTCATTAGTTTCAGGATATGCCTGAGCCATCTGAGGGATGCTTCCGAGAAGGTGGCAAGCCCAGTCTTCAGAGATAGCAGCTGAGTCTCATGTCTCAGCCTAAAGATATTCATGTGAGCATACAGAGAGATTCCTGCAGTTCTGATCACCTATATTAAGAAAGTGAACTCAAACTGGAGTAACGGTCATTGGGGGAAAGGATGGTTTGTTTTTATCAGAAGAGATTAGAAGATCTTGGTATGTTCACCCCATGGGTGAACAAAGGCTGGGAGAGAACATGTTCCTGTCTGGCAGGGGAATGAAAAAACAGCAAGTGAATGCTCTTTTGGGGAATACAACAAAACTGGTTAAAGGCTAACAGTTATGAGCAAACCAAGCCGCACAGAAAGGTAAAACTGGGAGTGAAAAGTTGTCAGATAATTACAGAATGAAGTCTTGAAATTTCCTGGAACTTGATAGCCCTTAGGGAAGTATAAGAGTAAAGAAAAAAAACCCAAAAAAGTTTTCTTTTAAAAAATGTTTTAAAGATTTTTAAAATTATTTGGAGGCTTAAAAATCACTTTATATGGCATAGTTCTCAGTAACAGCAGTTGTTAAGAGCTGATGAGTTGGTAAGATGCCTTACAGACTTACACAGGGCTTTTTAGCACTGACTAAATGAAGAAGAGAGAATGGTTTGGCTTCATAGTTCCAAGGTCTTGTGCAGAGTGAGTATCTGCTGGTTTCTTTTTGTTGTTCCGTTGTGTTGGACCTCAACTCTGGTATCCATTCCTGTTCACTGAAATATTTGACAACGGCCTGTAGTTAATTGTGTACTAAAGTGCTGTGCTTAGTGTGGAAGGGCTAAAGGACATGCTGAAATAGCTTGCAGAATTAAGACCACAGAGAAGTCTGGGCTGCTATTTCAGTTTTGCCTAACTATCTAATTTTTGTAGTAATATTGTTCTGCCCTGTCATTTTAAAATACATAGTAGAATATTTTAATGCTGTCTTTTTTGTACAGTGCATTTGGAATTTTTGTTGTTGTGGTTTACAGAATTCAGCATAAAAGTCAGGAAGATATAAGTCCTATATGTGGTGTGACCATCGTTCTTTCAGTTTCTGGCAGCGCTGGCAAATCTGCTCCTTTAATTGTGAGCAGATTATGCGAGTTGGACCTCTATCTTCAAGTGATAATATATAGATATTCTTGCTGTGTAATTGGTGTAGGTAAATCTTTGTCCACTTTAGGTGTATTACTGAATGGAAATTATTCTGAACTTTTAATGCGTCTAGCCTTACACTGAATGAAAACCATGCGGACTTCCAATCGTAGCGAGAAATAAAAAACCTGTTAACTTAAGTAGATCCATAGTCCACTGGAACCTATCAATAACTTGTCATATTTAATATTTGGAAATGCACTTCTTTCTTTCCTTTCATCTGAAGGTTAGTGCCAAAAAATCCTTGATGATGTCAGCTGAAAATCGCACAACTGCAATGAGAATTTAAATGTGAGACTTGAAGAAAACAAAAATGAAATACATTTTCATGGTTACTAGCCGTGAAATACCGATGAGATCTCATGGATAATACAAGATTTCAGTGGAAGTCACCTGTGCTGAGAGGCAATCGCAGTACATGTAGTTAAACAAAAAATAGTTGGAGACTTCAAGGTGTCTCATTATACCACAGAACACAGTGATAAGTTTCAGAAATTGGAACACTGACATGTAAAGATTTAAAAAAAACGCAAAAACATCTGAAACACTGGAAGTTACATGTAAACAACAGGTCAGAATGGAATGCTCGTAAGTGATAGGAGGAATTAGGTTTGTTGATGTAGGAAATTACTTATTTGGAAAGATCCTTTAACTGGAAAATGTTGCTTTTCAGTGAAAACTGGAGAAGTTACAAATGTGCAGTTGTAAAATTTCAGGAGTTTTGTGTAACTTAGTCTCTTCTTCTGATGTCTAAATTGTCATCCAGTCTGCTGAATTTAGTTATCAATATTGTGTCTAGATTTTGGATGTCACATAGAGCACCACTTCTGAAATAAGCGCCTAAATTATTGTTAAATTACAGCTGCTACATTTAGGGCAGTAAGGATTCAGTGGATGTCAGAAAAGACTCCAAACAGAAAGAATCAGGTACTTTTCAAAGTCGTTGGAGAAATCCTACTGGCCTGTCTCATCAAGAGGGTTAGGAAAGTTGGGCCCTTGAAGGATAGCTAAGCTGAAGAGCTTTGGGAACAAGAAGAGGTGGGAGGTGACAAACAGCAGATCTCAACCTGGCACGAGGCCATATAGACCATGACAGAAATGGCAGTGGGCTGGGGTGAGGAGCTCTGCTGCTGCACGGGTGCATTGCAAGGGTACCAGACACTGCAGAGGAGTGTTTTCACCCACCCTTCTACCCAGGACTCCATCTCCCAGCCACCCTAAATCCCTGCTCACACTGCGCTCTCTCTGCTATCAGAAATGGGGTAGCCATGCTCTCCTCCATCTGCAAGAAACATTGCACTACGCAGCCTGTGGGGTGAAATTCACTGACCCCAAGTTTTTCTGACAAAGTGAGTATTTATATTCATTGCTTTTAACACACGGAACTATTTTAAGCTTCAGTGCGAATAAAGCTATTTCTGCTAGATGCATGGAGTGTTTGCCATTATTCTATGTACCTCATCACATTTAGTGCGTAAAAATACTCTCAATGGAAATACCTGGATCAAAACCAATGAGGAAGCTGCACACGTACTCCAAACACCTGCATATCACAAAAATTTAACAGTGCCAGCACCAAATAGTTCTGGTTTATCTCAGAAGAATGTTCGCAGCTAATCCTCTCTTGTGGACATAGATAAACATACTGCAGCTAATACATACTTATCATAATTCAGCGGAGACATTTCAGAGTGCACCACTTAACTGCTTTTCAATTTCTTTTCCTGTTTCGTCATTATCATTGTTGGGTTTTTTTAAAGAATCATTTGCAGGTGATTGTTTGGCCCTGTCTTGGAACTACACCCATAGTGTACTTCAACTTTCTTTTCCTCTCACTGCTGCTTCTCTTTGGATAGAAATCTACAGAGCTGTGGGAGAGGTTTGCGTAGAGCACCTAGCTCCATTGCAGGTTTCTCAGGCTCTGTGCCGGCAATGCTAGAGTTAATTTGGGGTTTGAAATTTAAATTGCAGGTATGTGATCTATATTTATTCTTCTGTGAGACAGTTGGTTTTTTTAGTTAGATTTCAATTTTCATTTCCTGAGTATTACTTTTTCATTCAAACCAATGAAATGTTATTTATTCTTTGCCTTTCTTTTAGCTGTAATATCAAGTTCAAATCCAGAGTTGGTATAGATCAAGGCAGATTTACCAATGTACCAGTTTGCACTAGCTGGGCCAGTACTTTCCTGTCCTTGTGTTTCTGCTGTATCTTCAACCATGCTTTTCATCAATTCTCCCTCTTAAGATGGTATTCTTCTCCTGCATGCCTCTCCTGAATTTCTATTCCACAGACTTCAGCTTATCCTAAACAGTTTTGACTCTCTGCTCATGTATCTTGTGTCCCAGACTTTTCATCTGCTCAGTCATGTTGTTGTACTCTCACTGGTATGAAGCATCTGCTGTGAGGAACAGATATTTTGTCTCCTGCATCTTCCTCAGAAGCATATTCTAAAAGGGTTAATGCAGACCTTCAGGTAGGTAGGTACAGAAAGCTGAATTTTGATGCCATTCCCCTAATGGGCCAAGCAGTGCAATTGCAGAGGCTGATAAAAGAGTGTGATTGCTAGGAGGTTTAGCCTACTTGAGTTTCCTCATCATCTGGAGACTTCTCTGAGACATAATTGTCCTGATGTGCTTCCACAGTGTCTCTCCTCCTTGCATTGAGCAAACTCCTACATGCAATGCAGAGACTTTTCCTTGTCTGTGCATTCTTTGAGACTATCTTCGAGTTCCGAATTTGGGAAAGACAAAAGCAATAAAAAAGGGCATTCATTGTTCAGTGTAGCTAACATCTGTTCTGAAGAAAAAGGATTTCTGGATTCCACTTCCATAATGTGGAGCTCTCTGGTCTGGTCTGTCTCTGCTGCCGTGGTTTATCCCACATGCTTCACAGTATCGCAGAATCACAGGGGTTGGAAGGGACCTCTGGAGAACATCTAGTCCAATCCCCCTGCCAGAGCAGGGTCACCTAGAGCAGGTTGCACAGGACAGTGTCCAGGCAGGTTTTGAATGTCTCCAGAGTTGGAGACTCCACCACCTCTCCGGGCAGCCTGTTCCAGTGCTGTGCTACCCTCAAAGAAAAGAAGTTCCTCCTCATGTTTAGATGGAACTTCCTGTGTTCAAGCTTGTGCCCATTACCTCTTATCCTGTCACTGGGCACCACTGCAAAAAGACTGGTGCCATCCTTCCAGCACCCTCCCTTCAAGTATTTATAGGCATTGATGAGATCCCCCCTCAGTCTTCTCTTCTCCAGACTAAAAAGACCCAAGTCCCTCAGCCTTTCCTCATAAGAAAGATGGTCCAGCCCCCTAATCATCTTTGTAGCCCTCTGCTGTACCCTCTCCAGCAGTTCCCTGTCCTTGAACTGGGGAGCCCAGAACTGGACACAGTACTCCAGGTGCAGCCTCACCAGGGCAGAGTAGAGGGGGAGGATCACCTCCTGCAACCTGCTTGCCACACACCTCTTGATGCACCCCAGGACGCCATTGGCCTTCTTGGCCACAAGGGCACATTGCTGGCTCATGGTCATCCTGTTGTCCACCAGGACTCCCAGGTCCCTTTCCACCAAGCCGCTTTCCAGCAGGTCAACCCCTAACCTGTACTGATGCATGGGGTTATTCCTCCCCAGGTGCAGTACCTTACACTTGCCCTTGTTGAACTTCATGAGGTTTCTCTCTGCCAAACTCTCCAGCCTGTCCAGGTCATGCTGAATGGCAGCACAGCCTTCCGGTGTGTCAGCCGCCCCTCCCAGTTTTGTGTCATCAGCAAACTTGCTGATGGTACACTCTACCCCTTCATCCAGGTCATTGACGAATATGTTGAACAGGACTGGACCCAGGACTGACCCCTGGGGAACACCACTTGTCACAGACCTCCAACTAGACTCTGTGCCACTAATCACAACCCTTTGGGCTCTATCTGCCAGCCAGTTTTCAATCCACCCCACCATCCATTCATCCAACCCACACTTCCTAAGCTTGCCTGTGAGGATGCTGTGGGAGACAGTGTCAAAAGCCTTGCTGAAGTCAAGGTAGACAACATCCACTGCCCTCCCCTCATCTATTTGTCCAGTCACGCCATCATAGAAGGCTATCAGATTAGTCAGACATGACTTCCCCTTGGTGAATCCATGTTGGCTACTTCTGATAACCTTCTTTTCCTCCAGATACCTTGAGATGACGCCCAGAACGAGCTGTTCCATGATCTTTCCAGGGATGGAGGCGAGGCTGACTGGCCTGTAGTTTCCCAGGTCTTCCTTCTTGCCTTTTTTGAAGACTGGAGTGACACTGGCTTTCCTCCAGTCTTCAGGTACCTTGCCTGTTCTCCAGGACCTTTCAAAGATGATGGAGAGCAGCCCAGCAATGACTTCTGCCAGCTCCCTCAGCACTCGCGGGTGCATCCCAACAGGACCCATGGACTCGTGGGTATCCAGTTTACTTGACTGATCTCTAACTTGATCTTCCTCAACCAAGGGAAAGTCCTTCTTCCTCCAGACTTTCT
The DNA here is from genome assembly GCA_008921705.1 of Burhinus oedicnemus. NCBI lineage: Eukaryota > Metazoa > Chordata > Aves > Charadriiformes > Burhinidae > Burhinus > Burhinus oedicnemus. Next base: position 5,145,280 of record VFFE01007674.1, on the reverse strand, counting down.
CTGTTACCTGCAAAGTCTGGGACTCCTGAGGGCTGGCCTGAGCAGTAAAGACTGAAGCAAAGGCGGCATTCAGTAATTCTGCCTTCTCTGCATCATCTGTCACCATGGCCCCTGTCTCGTTCAATAACGAGCCCACATTTTCTCTCGTTTTCCTTTTGCCTCTAATACACTTGAAGAAACCCTTCCTGTTGACCTTGACATCCCTTGGCAGATTTCATTCCAAGGAGGCCTTGGCTTTCCTCGTTTCATCCCTGCACACTCTGGCAGCATTCTTGTAATCTTCCCAAGTGGTCAGTCCCTTCTTCCACTTACTGTAAACTTCCTTCTTCCACTTGAGCTTTTTCAGAAGCTCCCTGCTCAACCATGCAGGTCTCCTGCTTCCCTTGCCTGATTTCTTGCTCTTCAGGGTGCACCGATCCTGAGCTTGGAGGAAGTGATGCTTGAATATCAACCAGCTCTCTTGAGCCCCCCTACCCTCTAGAGCCCTAACCCATGGGATTTCTCCAAACAGTTTCTTGAAGAGATCAAAGTTAGCCCTTCTGAAGTCCAAGGTTGCAACCCTACTTGTCATTTTATGCCTACTGCACATAATTTTGAACTCGATCTTCTCATGATCACTACAGCCAAGGCTGGCCCCAACCTTAATGTCCCCCACCAGTCCCTCTTTGTTGGTCAGTACTAGGTCCAGGAGTACACCTCTCCTTGTCGGCTCCTCCACCACCTGAGTCAAAAAGTTATCATCAAGACACTGGAGGAGTGTCAGGATGATGACAGGAAGGAGACCAGGATGCATGCAGACTGGATGTTATTAAACTTTGATTCCATCTTTTGAGCTAAGAGCATATTTTCATCCTAGGGGTGTGTAGGGTGATAAGACCAGCTAGTCCTTGCCACCATGTGTTACTACCATGCAGCAGGGATTTTGAAGTTGCAGCATGGTAGAGTTTCCTTTGACTCGCTTCACCAAAGTTCATGAGGATGTAGCTTGCAGGGAAAGAGGGAGAGTATTAATTTGTCACAATACTTCAACCATCTCCAAAAAAACTTTATCTCACTGTTTCATTAGCCCAAATCTCTCCCTGTTCATGCATACCAGAAATCGGTCATTTTCCTCTGTGCAAACTCCTTCTCCTGATTGGCCTGACCTTTGCAAATTTATTCATGTGCCTCCACCTTCATAGTTTGCTACACAACCTAGCCCAACGTGTGCCGCATCTGAGACCAGGAATTATACGCAGGCTTTTGTGTATTCTTCTTCTTCGAGAGATGTGCGTTTGGGAGAATGGGAATCTACCTTGTATATAAATATGTTGTCTGTGCTTTTCAATGATTGTCTATAATAGTTTGGCAGTGCAACTGTCCTTCAAAAACATCACTTTCTTTGTGAGGTGCATTCCTCACACCAAATAAATATTTTTCTGCTAATATTTTTGTTCCCAGGGTGGTTTGATAGCCATTATCCTTTTGGGATGGGGACAGAAAGCATGCCAGTGTGAGGCATGGTTATAAACTGAATAAGCAGTGACTGGTTTTGCCAACTAGGAATGATATAACAGTGTAATCACACACTCTGATAAGATTGATACTTACTTGGTTGTCTAAAAATTGACAGTGGTTAAACATCTCATGTGCTAAGACACTACAGCCTCTCCTGGTTTTCTGGTACTCTTGTTTATTGGGTCTTTCTTCCTTTTGCTTTTTTATTTGCAATCCTGGTATAAATTCTTTGAGATCAGACATTATATGTTTCTACAGCAGTTGGCCACCGATCTCATTCAGAGCTGGAATTCTACTCAATAAAAATAAAGACTATACTTTAGATGCCAGTGGGTATTCCTTCTCACAGATAGGCGTAACATGTAATATCTGAGAGAGGGCATGTATATATGATTTTGCATATAAAGTGGGTTTGAATCATTCATAGGCTTTAGGGAAGTGCCTGTACGCCTATTTCACCACCATGGTAGCCCTAGAGCAAATGCAATGCTAATACTCCTGCTTAGTGATTTTAAATAGTTTGTAAGCTGCTGTAAAAAATGTGTTGTCAAACCCTGCAACTAATTTACTTCTTCCAGTCTATAAAACAAGGAAAGGAAACATCTGTTTAAATGGGAATGTAATGGCAGTGGGGATTATACTTTTCTTGTCTCTGTTGTTGTTCATTGTGTTTAATCGGTTTAAACATACAAAAATGAATGTCACTGATTAATAAGTAGTAATATTTATTAGAGCTTGAGACCCTGTATAAGCCCGCGTAGATGAACATTTTTGTGACACTGCTGGCATTTCTGAAATAAATTAAGCAGATGTGGGAACATTCCAGACATTGCTGAAGACATAGTTCACTCCACATGGATGAAGTTATGGCAGAGTTAGCACAGACGACTGGAGCTATCAACACAACTCCTTTGTCCATAAATTCTCTGCAGAAGGGGTTAACATGTTGCAAAAGGCATATCCTGCATGGGAATTTTCATATTCCTCTGTGCGAGTCATTTATCTGTATGTGCTCTATGTCTGCCTCTCAGATTATTCAGCCCCTGTTACGCCAGAATAAATGGTTCAGAAAGGTCAGCCCTGCTTGCAGGGAGCCAGCCTCGCCAGCCTCCAAACTCGCAAAACCCAGAGTCCTTTTCTTACGTGTGCTTTATAACATCCCTGAAGAAAATGCACTAGAACAGCATTCAGCAGAGTGTGAAAAACACTAAAGGGTTTTACCCTGGCCATTGTTTACTGCAAAATGCCAGTCTGGTGCTCTAGCGTAGCTTGGGCCGAGGGGCCTTTCCTTGTCTGCTCTATTCTACTTGGTTTCTATGAGGGTTTTTCATTTATAAGCTAAGACAATCCAAGGTTAAGCTGTGGCTGACAGAAAAGAAATAAATAATTTGATATGAATGTTTTGACATAATCAAGTGAGATGAACAAAAATACTGGGGGCACATTCTATTGATCATTTCTTATTCCGGAACATGCGGTGCTCTGTTACCAAGCCTCAAGGACCCTGGAAGCAAACTGACCAAGCCATGAGTGCTACTTTGCAGGTTTAGATATAGGTTGGTATTCGGATGGTGTTGATATGTATGAATAAAATAGTGTACAAAAGCTTTTTATTGATTCAAGCACTTCAGCAGTACGTGTAAGAGCATCCAGAAGAAAGTTCAGGAGCAATCTCAGTAGAACAAGGAACTGAGAAACTTCTCTAGAGAAAAACAACTGTTTGTTGGTGTCCAAAGTAAAATACACTGGAGTGTAAGGAGAGGAGTATGAAAGACATACTTAAACAAAACCAATAAACAAAAATGTCTTGGGGGGGAAAAAAACAAGTGCTCGAGGAGATGTCCAGTAAATAACAATGAACAATCAGTATGAAGAGTAGGCAGCAGTTTGTGTTGGAACTCCTTGAAGCAGGAACAGAAACTTTTGCAGGATCTAGGTCTTAGAGAGACATGTAGGGCTGGGATCCTCCAGAGACATGGTAGCTCAGGGTAGAGGCTCTCTACTGACTGTGCAATAATGCACATACATTTCAGAAGGTAATTATTAGAAACAGAAGCAAATCCAGGTGTATTCATGTTTTTGGTCTTCACATAGAAATGCGTGTCATCATGGTTCCTTTCAATTTCCCTCGGGTAGCTGGAGAGGGCAACCAGAGCTCTGTAAAATTGCATAAATGGGTCAAAGACTGGATATTTAATTTCTAGTTTCCTTAACTATTTTTTGTCTCTAGTCAACATTTTCTCGTCATCAAAACTGTATGCTCCACCATTCCTAATACTTGATTTGTAAAGTGTTATTCCTCTTCCACAGTGACTGACAGAAAAAAAATCAATGCTGGAGCGTATGTAGTGGGCAGTGAGGTAAACAATGAGTAACACGCTAATGGTAAAGTCTCAGTAAAACATCAGGGCATTAAATCTAAGACTTAAATATGCACAAGGCACACCTAGGAGCCTAATTAACATTTTTGTGAAAAATAAATATCAGCTAAGAGGTACGGCTGGATTTTCACAATCTTGGATTTTCTGAATGAGGACTCAGGTGGCATTTCTTGGGCTTAAAATGGATTTTCTAAGGCCAGCGTCTCTGTTGGGCTAAGCAGAAAAAGGCAACTTAACAGCTGTTTAAAACATGGATTATGTACTTCATTTTTATTTTTTAGATATTTTTACGCATTTTAATCAGTCTTCTGGAAAGTCTAAGGCAGGTGTTGTATTGGTAACATCATAATGTCCAGCAGCTACCCTTGGTCAATGGGTTAAATTCAAGGTTGAAGGGATTTACATCAAAAAAAAAAAAAAATTTAACTCAGTGAAGACACTAAGATGAAATACAGGAACCTCGTTGTTTTAAACGCTCCTTTATTTCCTTGAGGACTCACCAACATATGCAATTTTAAAATATTGTCTTATCAACATGGAAAGAGGAAACAAATACATCCTTTTAAGTACTTCCTCTTCACACAAGTCATGAAACAAAATATGAAGTTCAGCATGCGCAGTGCCTCATCAGGAGATGAATGAGCGTTTTTTTAGTGTCTCTGAAAGGCAACCATCACTTTTATAAGACCAAAGAATGGAAGAACTTAGAAATCCTGTATGCAGGTTATTTGTAACACTTGAACAATGTCAGTCAGAAAGATTTGAACCAGTGGGAAACAATTCCATTGGTTTTCTAGCTTTGATCACAAGAGGGAGTATTTGCAAGTAATCTTTCCTTGTAAAAACAAAAACGCTGCTTAAGAGTGCAAGGAGTGGATTTGGGCAATTAACAGTTTTTTTGCAATGCACCAGCAGCATCCATATCAAACTTGCAACAAGTGCAATTTTTTTCTTGTTCCTCTGTTTGTGGAAGGGCACATGATGAGGAGACCTTCAGAAATTTCATGCAAATTGTATATGAATCATGGTGAACTGTTTTAGAGGAATGAATTGTAGTCTAACACTCAGAGCCAGATTACTGTGGCATAAATGCTTTGTTAGTGCATCAAAGAATTAAATAAAACTTTCTTCTACTTATGTCTTTCTGCCCAAAAGAGACTGATCTTTCCATAAAGGAAGTTTTAATTTCTATAAGTTATAATCTTTAATTATAATTTTTCAGAAGATAGAATGTCAAGGAAAGGAACATGTGGATTGTAAAAATAAAAAAAAAGCAGTTTTGGACTAGTGTGACTTAAAGGTCACAGTTTAAAGCTATCTGCAAGTTCATAACAGCAACAAAAAAGTCCTCGTTCATTACCAGTGGCATGACTTGGAGCTGCTCAGTTATCTTACACTAAATAAAGAGAATACAACCTGGCTGGTAGAATTAAAATTTTAAAAAGTACTATTGTCATGGTTTGTTACATGTTCTATCCAAACATCTTGAACCTAAGCCATGAATTAGTGAAGGTTCATAACTTTCCTGCAGATTAAGAATATTTTTTGCCCTCTCTTTGGCCTTTAAGCAGGATTTGACCCAGAGTGGGGCTTTACTGCTGATGCAGTGGGAGGGCACTGACGCTGAGGTGGAAGGAGAAGGGAGCCCATGTTATTGCAGGAATAGAGAATTGCTTGAGGTTTCAAAGGAAAATGGCAGCAGGCTTCATAATTCCCAAACTGCTGGGTTAACCTTTTCCTCATTTAAAAATGTTACAGAACTATTTGGGGATCAGAGGAACATGGAGCAAGGGACGAAGGATTTGCTTTAAAGCCACGCTGTCAGGTAGAGTTATGCTCTATATAAACGTGATTTTTTTTGAAGACTGGTAGATCAATAGAAAATTTCTGTGAAATCAAATGTGGAAAATCATTCCACTGAAAAAAACCCTTTTGTTTGTATTTAACCATTCCACAGCAGCGTCTGCAATCCAAAGAAAGCGGCTTTGTTCAAACTCTTCAGTGCAAATTTTTCTGGCCTTCTGTGAGAGCGATTAATCATTTTGCAGTAAGGAGAGCTGCTCTTTGTGGTCAACATGTACTTTTCCTGACCGCACAGAGGTGTTTTGATGATGGTTGGCAGAGCAACGTGTCAGGATCTTGCTTACTGGCGTTGGTGATAGGTGGTAACATATCAGAGCCAGTGGGAACGTCTGAGTGGCCAAATTATGAAGGAGTGGAAAATGCCAAAGCCAATGCTCAGAGGTGTGAGCAAGGATGGTGTCTCTCTGCCCTTCCCCTCCAAACTGCCATGCACGCCTGCCGGCTCTGCAAAGCACTTGCAAAGCCTGCGCTCTCAAGGACGGCACGTGTCGGCAGGCAGGGGAGAGAAAAGGAAGAGGCATTGGCTGGCCATGGCCCCATTCACCCTCCCGTCCTTGCACTTGGAAGGAGGTATTGCCACTCTCTAACAAAGAGAAACTTAAATTGGAGAGCTTGAAGAGAGTTTTAATAGCTCTGGGTTTGCTCATCATTGCACGTAGGTTTATCATTTCATCCCCTACTTGGTGTCGGTAGCCACTGTCCTTAATGCCTAGAATAAGCACTGAAACAGCTGTGCTGGAGCCAGCCTATACCTACCCTGTCTCTGTGACATTTCTTGATGGGACCGCCTCATGGAGAAGAGGTGATAGGACAGCATCCATTCCTGCCAAGTGGAAGTGTCCTTGTCTTGAGGTGACTGCTGGGATATGAACCCATTTCATAGCCCCAAGAGCCAAGATACAGTGATTTTTTTGCTTTAACTATACCACGGAAGCTTTCAGGCAATGAGTTAAGAGGGTTTCCACAAAATCATCATTTTTTTCCCAACTGTTACTTGATTTCCCCCAGTTCCCATGCCTCATTTCTAAAATGCTTCCTCGTTAAAAGCTACATGTTCCCTTCGTCCTGGAGTTGCCCTTAAGAACAGGAGCACAGAGGAAGAGAATATCCCTTCAGCTTGACGTGAATTGCAAAGCGGGGCTCTCTCCTTCCATTCTTAAACACGAAGGGTGGTACGAGTAGCAATGCTGACAGTGTACATTTGCAGATGCCACCATATGGGTCTTGAAAAACTAGTTGCACCGATGATTCCCTGCACATGTAGGAGACAGTTTGCATTGTTGGCATCGTCCCTGCACAGAAACAAGCACAGCTTAGCAAAGCTAAGCAGATGGCACTAGATCTGGTGCCAGGGAAGCACTGAATTAAAGGTTATACCCACCAGGTTTGATGCGGTGCCAGTTTGAATTGGTACAGAAGCTTCGGCCCACCTGCTTATTGGCCCCGTGACATCTGGCATCTTTTTTTTTTTTTTTCCCCTTGGACTAAGCTAAATGCAGCAAGGAAAATTGTCATTTTAAAAGCTAGTTACCAATAAATGGGATTAAAATCCTCTAAGAAAAAAGAAAGCTTTACAAATACATTGTGTTTAACACTGCTATATTAGAGATTTTGGGACAACTTTGGGAAGATGATATGGTGGAAAATACAGGTCTGGGTAAAACCACAATTTACAGAACCACTTAATGGTCAGGGTGGCATACTAATGAACACGCATAGCTGTTAGGAGTTTACGGCTATCAGTAGCCTGCACATAACGGCTCACTGTCTCAGACTGTCACTGTACATATGTTGTCACTCAGAGCAGGAGAGATATTTTACGCTACGCCACCTGAGCGTGGCTGGTGTAGGTGCCTAACGATGCAATGCACCCTGCTAAACTTGCTGCCCTGCTCCACTTAGGTTCCTCCCTCACTCGTTTCTGTTGTCCTCCATGTTGCACCATTCACCTTGTGAAGATTATTATTATTTTTTTTAACCAATCTCTCCTTCCTCTCCACACGTTCACATGCTGTATACACAAATATGCTGCCATGGGGACTGTGCTTGTTGCAGAGCCTAAAACTGTTTATATGTCTTCTCCATTAGGGATTTAATCCTTGCTCCCTTGGTGTGAAATGAAAGCATGCAGCTGTATGGCACTCTGGAGATGATTACCATTAAAGCTAAGCCTGAGTTTATACACACCATGAGCCAGATTAATCAACAATTTATTGACTCAAAATTGAATCCATACAGCATTGTTTTTGACTTTTTTTTTCTTTTTTTTTTTTAAAGGAGGGACTCGGGCTGCCTGAATAATTTTGGTGGAGAATTGTCAGAAAATCATTGAACCAGATTTATTAAATATCTGAAAAATAGTGACAGGCATTGTGTGATTTCTAAGGCTCCATCACAGAATGGCAGGGAAGTCGATCTGCTTATAAACCGTAGACATACATTTTTAAATCATCAGTGCTGGTTTGGAGTCTTCATTACAAAAAGAAAGGAAAAATGATCAGCTTTGGAAACTGCCTTGAATTTTCTTGGCTTCTGTATAGTCAGCACCAGTGTTTAGAAAAACAAATGAAAAGCTGATAGGAATGGATAAATAAGGCAATATATAGATGACGAGATAAATGTACTGGGGGAACCAGTTATAACGCAAGTGCATTTCACAGCAAAAGGCTGTTGGTCTCCTCCACACAGCAACAAGAAAAGCACTGTATGCCTGGAAATCTTTAGCTTGAGAATATTAAAAAAAAAAAAAAAAGGGAATAACATTAAACATCCAAATTTTCCACTGCTGCCCTTTGAGATAGAAAGTATTTGCAGAGGACCTGATCCAAAACCCACTGAAGTCAGTGGAAAGGCTTTGTTGGCTCATGCCTGTCTTTTCTTGACCTTGTTGCTGGTATCTCTGCCTCTCGCTTTCTCCAGCACAGACAACTGCGTGGTGCTCTCCACTGCAGGACGCTGCCTCACAAGTCCTTTCCCAGCACAGATATGCATTGAATTTCAAGTTGGCCACTGGCTTTTTAAAATTTCCTACAGTATAGCTTTGGGATGCGCCTTGGATATTGATTTCCAGGGGCAGAAATTCACGGCTTTCAGCTCTAATCTTCTAGATTTGCTGCTTGTAGACAACAGCCTCATCGCAGTAAGTGAAGATACAAAAGCTGGAACTCTTCCGGCAAGGTAGCAATGATGATCAAAGCCCTGGAGGTAACTTCCTTCTCCAGCTCCCTCTGAAGCAGCCTGATCTGTGAACATCTCTACGATTCTCCAGATCATCAGATTTTCAGAGATGGAGGTGTGCAAGGGCAGGTCTATTGGTTTTGGAGTTGAGTGTGTAGAGACAGGCTGGCTTGATTTTTTTGTGTCTCACTTTAAGTGTTGCCAGAGCAAAATTTGGGGTTTTTTTCTTGGGTTTTGCAGAATGTCAACACTGAAATAAAAACAATGGGCCAGATTTTGAACCCTTATTCACAACAGATCCTCCTCCTTGTCTTCTCTGAGCTTGGGAAATTTATCATTCAGTCCAGTAGCAGTACCAATTGAAAAGCGGTTTGTTTGTTGTTGGCGTTTTTTTTTTTTAATAATAATTTGACAAATGTTCTATTTACATAACAGATTGGTAAATAGTTTGGAGAGAAATTGCTTTCGCTGGCTCCTCAGATTTCCTCATCTAATACTGCTTTCTCAGAATATTGTCTATTAAAATGATTCCCTAGCATTTTCAAGTTCTAGACAATTATCTCATATTACCCAGGGACAATGATGCTGAATTTAAAATAATATCCCTATAGAAAAAGGTTATAAACAAAGAAGCTTATTATGTATCTGTAACCAACATAAAATAAGAATAGAAACTTTTCACTAATGATTTGCCTGAATGTAGTCTATTTTATTCTCTTATGGTTTATTGCTACTGCAGTTTAGATTTCTCATCTGGCACCATCATTTTCATCACTGTCACTCTCTTCACCATCTTCAACGTCTTCCCCACTTCTAGTGTCTTCACCACTCTCAGCTTCTTCTTTGAACTCAAATCATCATTGGCTCCTCTCACAGAATTCGAAATACGGCATTTCCTAAACCATTCAGTGACAACTTCTGGATTTATCTGGTCCCATGCCATCTTAATCCAATGACAAAGCAGTGCTGCACTAGGACTTCTTTATCTTCCCAGTAGGACTTACAGCAGGATCCCCTGCCAAGAGCCAGAAGGGCTACAAACACTCTTTAAAGGGCTTGTTCTCTACTACATCAGGCACCTGCAGTTGTGACATTCCTCCTGGTACAACTGCAAGATCATTTCTCCAATTATATTCTTCATTGCTGGTGTTAGATACCCTTTGAATGTACCTAGGACAAACCTTCTTTTGCATACCAGCACACCTGATCTCCTGTTCCAAATGATGTTCAGCCAATCCTTCATTAAGTTTGTAGACATCCATCCTTGGTTTTGACACCTAACAATTATTCCAGTAGGCAGCTGGTCCTTCAGCATTGTTTTCCGCTTCAAGATCACATACGGTGGCAATTTTATACCATCTGCTAACACTGCCAGCATTACTGTAATGCACATTTTTTCATTCCCCAAAGTTTTGATGATGACGGATTTTGTGCCTATTTCTTCAATGATGTTATTGGATGGCTCATCAAAGGAAACTGGTGTCTCATCTGCATTTCCCATTTGGCTCAGCAGATAATCGTGACCTTTATGCAATCCAATCACGTATTGCTGGAATGCAATGAATTTTTTGGTGAAGTCAGAAGGTAGATGTTGGCAAAGCGAAGTCCTTCTCTGTAGGTAAAAACCATTATGACACATCATCTGTATGCACCGGCCATTACTGATCTTGAAATTTTGCCATGTTTTGTCATGCTTGTGCTATTCCTTGAGATTTCCATTTAATTATTTCCTGCGTAACTAGGGTTCTATCTTTTTTTTGTTTTACTGCATACATTCTGCAACTAACCAATCTACTTGAGCAGGAGGGATGGACTAGATGACCTTCAGAGGTCCCTCCCAACCTCAACTATTCTGTGGTTCTGGGATAGTTCATGGAAGTGCCCTTTTTCAGGCACTGAATAATTTCTGCAATGAGTTAGTGCATAACAGCTTCTGTTTTGATTATTTCCATCTTGGCACATTTGCCTCAGTAACATTATATTTCCTCTTGGACTCACAATTGTTAGTTTTTTCTACATACGGTACCACCATGAGCTTAAAATCTGCATTGTAACTCCTACTTACACCTTTTGGTATGTTCCCTCTTGCACTTGTCCCTCTTATCTCCAGACGTTTTGCTATTTCACAATTCACCTAAAACTATTAAAAAAAAATCACAGCGGAATTCTCTGATCCACCCCACACTTCTTCCCTAGTGAATGAAAAGACCATCAGTAAATCACTGCATTGTCTTGCTCAAACTTTGGGCTGCTTTGGACATATTTGGACACAGGAACTTTCCACACTGCACAGTCATGGTATCATCATAACACAAAGGGAAGACAACCTCCAATTTGTAAGTTAAATTTTTGGACAAAACCCTCTGATCTTGCTTTTGGGTAAATGGAGTGTTGTTTTATGTTGCTGTAATTGTGGTCAGATTTAGTCAACACTTTTTGTTAGTTAGGAAACCATCAACACAGTCTGTGTATTCACTCAAGGAGAGCTAATTTTATTTATTAAACTACTTAAACCAGCTCTGCATAGCACATGGCCTGTGAAATCATCTTTTTTGGCCCGCTAGTCCCACAGACATGGCGTGTGTGCTCTGGTATGGGCAGAGGTCGGCTGGGCAATGACCCTCAGCTATGGCCAGGTCAGATGCCCCTTCGGAGCATACGTACCTCTGGTGTGCTGGCCAGCCATCCAGTTAGTGTCTGTGCACCTAGAGAGAGATATCAGGTCTCTTGCTTAGTATTTCCTTGCTGTAGACCATACATCAGTTATACCGGCCCTCTACATAGACATTTTACCTGAGTAATATACAGTAAATACTGCATACATGAATCATGTAATACCAGATGATAAGTAATACACTGCTCATAACAACCCAAATACAAGGTATTTTCAATGCATAAAAGGAAACTATTCAGAAATAACATTGTAATGATGAAAACATACTGACTTGAAATATTTTACCGTTTTGGGGTTTTTTTTAAATACATAGAGGAAACACAATTAAATGATCTGCATTAACAAAAAAATCCAAGCAAGCAACTCCTTGTCTTTGCATATAATTGCGTGAAACTGATCACTAGCATGGTTTAAAAATAACAAAAAAATAAATTGGTAGCATCTTACACTTCTCCTACCTTAATCTATAACAGTAAGCATTGAACTTAATTTTTTCTCTTTCACCCAGTGACTAATTCCGGATAATAAATTGGTTGTTGCTGTGAAGTGCCTCATAGCAATGGAATGTATTTAACTTCTTTAATTAAGCTACAACCGGATCTATTTTTAAAAGAGCGTTGTTCCTTCATTATTTTGGTGAGTTGGATTTAACTTCACAAGTTACAGAGTAGAACTATTTTATAGACTTTCTTTATTATTTGAAAGGTAGACAAATAAAAGTGGACATAAAAAGGTCGTTTGTTTTTGAAAGTTTTATTGCTCCAGTTACAGATAGTACATATAAGTGTAAAAAGACTGTGGCCCCTATTAGTTCCGCTATATATTTCTGGTTTTGCTCTTTAAATTAAAAAAGTGTGACGGCATGAAAAACAGATGCTTTCAACCCATTTTCCTCCAAAGTGAGAAAAAATATGTTTGTTTTGAGGTGCTAGGAAAATTGTATATGGGGATGGATAATTCCGAAAAGATTCTCTACTTCCTAAACAATTTTTTTGGAGTTGGCATAGACCACATTGCAGTTCACAGGCTCAGGTCTGAATTTTGGAGATGAGTGTTTGATGCTTAAGAAAACATAGGTTTTGTTTGGTGCAAAATCTGCCTCACAATGTAGACCCTCAAAACAAGACTGCATGTGTATCTGTTGCATCTTGCTTTCTGGGAGAAACCTTGAAGCTGGAGGCCACTGAACGGCTGCAGATCTGCTCCGTGCCGAGTACTTCTGCGGTATAAGAATGCAATGTGCTGTGAAGAGGGAAATGACTGGAAGCCTTCACTTGGCAGGTCTGCATAATCTGGCTGCTTATGATTTTAGTCATATAGCAGTACAAGTAGATTTTAGATTTTTTGTGTTCATTTTTCATTGGATATTATATGTATATTCATAATAAGGAAATAAACCTAGGACAGCTTGCAAACTCCTCTGTGGGTGTTCAGATTCCTCTCCTTGATTAGCTTCTTATTCATGTGTATTAATATAATCTCTTTTCTGTGGGATAATTTGATAGTTTTCCCCTGGTTATTTCTTAAAATGTTAATACTTATTGATTCTTTTCTAATTTGACTTTGCACTCTTATTTCATTTTCAGTTTTATTTTATTTTCAATTTTATTTCAAGAGATTCCAGTAATGCCGTGCTGAAAATGAGTATAAGTGTACAAGGGTATCAACTACAGTAAATGTTAGATTATCAGCAGAACATCAGGCTTCTTGTTTAATATGGTTTTGCACTGGCGCATCATGTACATATGTCATTTTTAAGCACTGGCACAAGCAGGCAGTCTATAAAGTATCCAGATATAAAACCTGTTCAGTTTGTGCTGGATTTGCATATAAAAATGGGATTTTACCTGTAAAAATACCCTAGTTTTCATACAACTGACATTGTCATACTCAAGTCTGTTCCTTGTTAAAATCACAGGGATCATAATTTTAAAATTTGGGCTTTGAGGTCAAGTTCAGCAAGGTCCATATTACCTTCACTGATATCTGTAGTGGCATTTCCGAGGGCATCCTTTGTCTTTGCGTTTTATAAAACTTTAATACAATTTGCAGCATGCTCTTCATATTGAAAACAAGAACATTTTAATGGGAGAGACGTATGGGGAAAGAACTTAAAGAGCCGCATCTTAAATACACCAGGTGAATAATTAGAAGATAATGCCACAACGCAACGTGCAGGAAAGAGAATCAATGTAGCAGCCTGTATTAAAAACCAGTCTCCCTCACAGAACGGTCATACTATGGTATGACATTCACTGTGGTGATCTTCTGCTTTGACTATACAGAAACATCCCCTGAGGCAGAATAGCACTTGTCTTTGAGATAATTTAAAGCAAACAAATAGCTGTTTGGGAAATCAAGATGGAAAAAATCTTGAAATTAGCAAAATTTAACAGTTGAAAGTTGTTAAAAGAAAGACCTAAAATCAGGCTTTTTCCTCACGTCTTACAATTCAAAAAGAAACATAAAATTGTCTTCAGCAAAGATTGCCTACAGCTAAGAAGAAATTATTCTGCTACATCCAACTCAGTACTCGAAGGGAAGTACCAGCCCGTATGATGTGTAGGATCAGTAATGAAGTCCAACTGTAGAGCTGGGAACCTGGGACAAGGGCCAGTCTTCATATAATGAGTCCCAAGATTATTTGGACAGGAATATGGAACACTTACTCATAGAATCAATAGTTCATTACAGTATCAAAGACAGACAAAGAAAATCATTTGAAGGCGGGTGATTTTTTTAGTATTATTTCTTCTGCACTGGGAAATTTTATATAACTAGAGAAGGGACTTGCATTGATTACCTGGTCCTAGGGTGAAATGACTTCAAGGTGATGAGTTTTAATGCAGATTTGAATGAGGACAGAATTTCCTTGCTGGTGTGTAGTTACAGAGATTTAGAGAAAAGAAGCTTTTGTAATATTCAGATAAATATACAGCAAAGGCAATACTGCAAAATCTCCATTGATACAGATTTTTAAACTCTCTCACTTAGACCATATATAACTTCTTTCCTTCTCTAAATATTCTTGTGATATAACTGCTGGAAAAGGATTACTTTTTAAAGACGTGGAGGAATGTCGCCTAAAAGCAGTTTCAGTTTCCAGTGTAACATTTTGCTCAAAAAACCAGAGGAACATCAACAGCAGTGATGCCTTCTTCTTGGACTCATCTGTCAATGAGTGAGCAGAAATAAGCCATTTGAACTGTATCAATACACAACTTACATGTTGCTTATTAAATACACGCACCACAGTGACCACAACGAGTTGCAAGTTACAATGAGAAATTATACAACAAATGCTTGTGAAAAAAATGGTTCTTTGTTTGTGAAACATGCAAACAGAATTATTTGCTTAATTATTCACATAGCTTTAATAAGGATAAGGATGCAAAATCCAGAGGAAATGCCGACAGTATTTGAACAGTAAAAGAAGCATCCATAAAATATGGAATTGGCTGTATATATACTTAACTCTTACTTTAATTTGACGTTAAAGTGGTTTTAACTACCCAGGACTCGGTCTGTAGTGAGCAACAGCAACTATTCCGTGGTTCTTTGTGTGGCAGTCAAAGCACTAGTAGAGGTGACTACCACAAAATGTTTTTGCCATAACTACAGGTAAGAGATAACTAAGCAGTGACGGCTGTTATCAGTTTTCCATGCAAAAGATTCAGCATGCTCTAAAAACGTATCTGTCGTGTGACTACAATGTCTCTAAGTTATGACAAGGAAATATCTGTGATATGACAGTGGCATCGTACAACTGTCAATATAAAGTAAGTGTGATGGGATTGCTCTGTACTCTAAAGCAACTGTCATGTAATGAGGGCTGTGACTAGGCTGTAATAGCAATGTGACTGCAACGTGCCAGCGGAGTGACTGATAAGTAACTCCTAGAAGAGATGACTCCCATGTAAAATGGGCTCTAATAGTTTCGGAGTGCTGCGGACCCTATTTGCAGTGACAGCACTGCCCATCAACTTTGGCGGGCTTTTAGTTGGTACCTCATGAGAGGCCAAGCCAGCTCATTGCTGTGTGTCTGGCAGCCTTTGAGGCCATCCTGGATATAATGTTTTGATACCTGATCAGAGTTGTGCCGTGGTAAGGGAGCTGACACTAAGTATGGTCTCAGGAGCAAATGCTCCCCAAGCCAAAGGCGGGCAACACTGGTGGGTGGCCAAAACACGGCGTTGGGCTGGACTCCCTGGACATCATGGTGAGAGGTGTCACCCCCAGGACTCCCTGGGATGGCGTTACCCTATAGTAAGCAGGACAGAGACCTGACTCTTGGGGAGGTCCCCACTGTCTGTGAACGCTTTGGACTAGACCTCTGTCTGTGGGTTCATGACCCCTCTGCTGCCCAGCCCCTCTGGCTCCCTGGAATCAGTCCTCAATGATGAATGCTATGGGCACTTGGCAAGTAAGGAGAGAGAACATTACGAATTAATTAAGAAAAAGAGAAGAATTATTATATTCATATCACAGATGGAGATATTGATGTTCAGATTAATTGATTTGCCCTGAAGCTATACAGCATGTCATTAGCAGCCTTGTGATTACAGTAGTGTTGGTTGAAAAATGGTTTTCATGGATAGTCTTCAATTTTCCAATATATCAATGGAGAAACCTAATTCTCTGAAAGAGAAATATATTTTTTGCAAAAAGAAAGCTGTTGGGGATTTTCCATTATTTTTAGCTTTTGAGATTCCATGTCTCCTCTTCTCCCCTCCCTCAGATTTCCTCATCTTCCAGTTTGCCTCAAATAATATTTGGAACATTACAACTAAAGTGCGAAAAAACAGAAGAAAGGTTAAGAGTACTTTCCCTTTTCTTTTAACTTTTGGAAGTGCAATGGCCATCTTTGCTTTGGAAGGAGTTCCAGATGGAAAATTAAAAGCTGCTTTAGAATGCCAAGTTTGCCTTATTTAAGATGAAGGCATGGACATTTTTACACCAGTGAGACTGAAGAAAAAGTCAATAATGCCATGACAGGTCAGATGACTAATTTGAATCCTCTTCTTGCTAGTTATTGTTTAACATATAAGGATCAAACTTCTTCTTGCAGTAATTAAGAAAAGAAAAATAATCTACATTAAAGGTAACAGTCATTAGCCCAAAATAATTTTCCAGTGTGAATTATAAACTATATTCTGTGTGTCATTTACCTCAGATTTGGCCAATATCTCAAGTACATATTTTTGTTAAATTTGCATACCCCTGTATTGAGTGTTCTGATGATGCATTTTCAAGCCTGCTATTCCAGGGCTTCTGTTCTACTTTCTATCTATATTCTGGTTTGCCTAATACTTACTGGATAGACCCCAACAGCTCTGTTGGAGTGTGGTTTGTAGCTTAGCAGGTATTTTAGAAAACATGTTAATTTGGAGAACATTCTCTGCTTGGGAAATTGTGCAAAGTGGACTTTGGATCCAGCAGACTATAAAGGCTTGGGAGGAACTGTTACAGTCTGTCGTGCTAATCCTTCTTACAGCCTTTTGGGTCAATAATCTGAGCGCTAATGTTTCCTTAGATGTATTGTGTCAGTTCAGTTGCCTTGGATTCATATTAAATTTATGTGCTTAATATCTTTATGAGATTTTGGGGGGAGGGGGGAAAGGATGTGCCATTTACGCCAAAATTCAAAGAAATAATGTAGTCAGATTTCTGTCCCCTTGCGCTCCCACCTTCAAGAATCCCAAATATGTTAGTTCATGTAATGGATCATTGGTATGTATGTCATTGTATTCAGGTCACAAATCAAACCAACTGTGTTGGAAAGGAATGCAAACATCACTCAAGTGGAGAATAATATTTCATACTAAACAAAGGAGGACGGGAATAGAAGTTTATCCTATCTGAAAATGGTTCTGTCTTTGCATACCAATGCCTTCTATCAGCAGAAACACCTGCAGCCACCATAAGGTCCACCTTTCAAAGGGAACATTTTCATCTTTTCCCTTTTTCTTTAATATAAAGGAGCAAAATAAGTATACTGATGTGCAATTAATTGTAAAGGCTCACTGCTGAAAAGATTTACTTGTGGTTCAGCAGTGTAATCATCTGTTGGGTATTTGCTATAAATCATGGGTGTCTGCTGTTGTCTCCACTAATTAGTACACTAACTTATTATTAAGTCCCTTAAACATTATACGAGATCTGGGCTGTGCACAGAATTACTGGAGGAATGAGAACACTTGAAGTTTTATTGCACAGCTACAAAGTGTACAGTGAATGCCTGGGTGGTGGACAGTTGTAATGCATACGACAAGATGGACTATATATCCTTTAGTAACTGCTCTACCCATCCATAATTATAAAAGCCCTTTATTTTGCAGCATTCAGTGTGCCAGTTCAGTCACTCAGGCACCAAATAAAGGTCTCAAGCACAATAATTCAAAGCAACTGGTACAGTAGTAAGTGAAGTTTTAAACAACAGTAGACAAGTTGATTAGAGCCTTTGGAGATGCATGCCCTGAATAAAGGTTAACCTTTGTGAACTTTGAATACAAAGCTTTCAGATGAATTTTATATGAAACCTGGTGACAAAGAAAAGCACCATTCAGCAAGGGCTGATTAATTGAGTTACACTTCATTGTAAACCCCTGACAATGATGGAAAATAAATTTAGCAATGTGCTTTGTAGCCATACAAGTTGACGGGATCTCACTAAAAAGCAAGAATCAGACCACATAAAGGCCCTGTTGAATACCTCTGAAGATAGTCTGGTGAGTGAAATGTAAAGCCAGGATTTACAAATATTACATAAGTGAACACTGTTACTGCACTCAGGCTGAAAAATCCTGTTCAAATCCAATAAGTGGTTTAAGATGTGCAAATAGAGGTTTCTGCAGGGAGTCAGGCATTAGAAGCCACCTGGAGCATGTGGTAAAGATTGTATCCATCAATACAGCAGCTGGGCTGAAATTATAAAGAGAGCTGCTTTCCATCACGCTTGTTTTAATGCATACATTTCTCCTGTCACTAGCACCCCAGGAAAACTACTAACTACAAAAATGAATGGTACCCATTACCTGATATTCATACTTGTGACAACAGAGACAACAATCACAACACAACAGTAAGCAAAAAAACTGATATCCAAATTATTTTTAAGTTGTTGCAGTGGAAAGATCTTGAGAACCAGTTGGTAATATTTTAATAACACTGTAGGTTAGAAGGAATGAAGCAGGCATCTGGCGTTCAATCCAAAGTTTCCTTCTGCTCCACACATTCCATCAAATCATGCACCAAAGCAGTTTAAACAAAGCAAGATCAGTAAAAAATTGTTCCAAGAGGGGGAACCCTACGTAACGCTCAGCTGCATGCCAGGACTGAGGAAAACGTGACAGTGGTTTTCATTGTGATTGTTTAAAAATAGCATGGATTTACCTTAAGTGTGTTCCCTATGCCTAAGGAGTGCTTTTTAACCCTACGTTAGTGTGGGACTGACTGTAGGGGCAGGTAAAGTAGGCAGCTGCTTGCCTGAGGTAGTAGCTCAGGGCAGCAAAAAAATCATCTGTGGTTTCCTTCCCAAACTGGCAAGAGTGATGGGTCAGAGAAAGGTGGTCCTCAAATTACAAAAAGCTACCATGAAAACCATGTGCGAGTGCCACGCAGGAAAGGAAACAGTTAAATTACTCATTGTAAAGTTGTGTTAAAAAATAATAATAAAAAACAAGCGAGCCATATTGTGTGTGTAGGGACAGACTGTGCCACTAAGCCACAGGCCCAAGCCGTGGGTGGTGTGGAGTAGCATTGTTCCCCAGCAATTAAAATGAACATGCTCGCCACACAAAACTGCAATGTGTTCCTGCCTTTGCGAGTTGTGCCCTCCTTCTGCCTACGCTTCTGCTCCCTGACACGACCAGCCATCGCGGCGAGCAGCAGCATTCGCTGGTGTTTCAGGGAATCTGGGGGACGGCAAGTGTCACTGACGTCTCTTTGCAAAGAAGGAAGGTGGACTGGGTTCCCCGAGTGCTTTCTGTCCCTTTTCTTGTGCATCTGTTCAAGCGTCAGGAACTCCCAGTCCTGTATTTAGCTTATTATCTTATTCCATGTGGATTTGGAAGGAATACGTTAATACTGATGCTAGGTGTTTGGCAAGAAGCGGGTTGTGCAGCTGGATGGATGGGATGTAGATTGTGTAGCTGTTCCTATGCAGATCTGACGCACAGGCACGAGGCGGTGGGGCACCAGCCCTCCATCCCAGATCTCACATGGGTGAGCAGCAGCCACCTAGGGAGAGAGAACCACATCAATTCCTTACCTTTTTTCTTGCCTGACTTCTGAATATTTACGTTTTTCTTTAGTAGACTATGAAGACAACAGCAAGTCTGCACTCAAACTTTACCAGTGTAGCTTTTCTGTCAACTAATACTTCATTGCGTATGAGGACAGCTGATAACAGCCCAAATTCTTCCACTGTTTACTTTGCTGTGCAGCTTATTTCCTCGGTAGCCAGCCTGATTTAAATGTGTTAATGAGGGTGCCACAACCTTGCCCTGAGTGATTAGTGGACCAAACCAGTGGAGCTGTTTTAGCTGTTCTCCAACGTACCTGAGCTAACAAGGGCGATAGGGATCTCAGGCGGTAAGTAGCTCCGCAGGTAATCCCTTTCTGTGTCCTGCGTGCGCACACAGATAGTGATTAGCCTCCCCTGGGCTCCCTCCGAGCCCGATGCCTTTGTTTGATGGCTCTCACTTACCCCAAACGCAGTGATACGGCTTTCAGTCCCCCGTTATTTTCTAAGTCTGCTTTCTGAAGTATTGAGGGAGGAGGGGAGGGAAGAGGGGTTTTTTTTTCTGTGTCCTTGCCTCCAATCTGCAGATCCTTTCACTCAGCGGAAATCTGTATCTCTTTCTGCTGCCATGGTGATTCAATGAGTTTGAGATTATTTTGCTAAACCTGTCTCTCCCAAGAGATGGCAGTTTGATTCTCGGTGTTCTTAGACAGGTCAAGAATCGCATTAGCTCGGGTCAAAAATGCTCACAGCACAAGGAGGTGAGTTTCAAGATCTTGGCAGAGCAGCAAAAAAGACTCGCTCTCGATTCTTGTGATAGACGTTACGATGCTGCCAAATAAAAGCGGTTTTGCTGAAAGAAAACTCAAACTGGTAGTGCTGCAGTCAGAGACAAACCAGGAGTGGTGCAAGCAGTCCACCCACGGAGGAGGATTAGGAAGAGTACGATATGATAGCATCAGGCATAATAAAGGAAGAGATAGCAGGTGAATGACATGCTTATTTTCCATCTTTGAAGCCATTTAATTTGAGACAAATTGTGGTGCGGTAGCTGCTCAGTAGCCCAAAGGCAGAAGCACATTTGTGCTTTGCGTATCCGTGACTTGTGTTGCACAAGCAGCAGTATAAAAGGCCACTGTTCTTGGTTTGCATGTGCACACGATTAGGTCCATTCACAAATCCACTTTATTCTGCGCTGTTATTTATGTATACACCAGCCAGCTACACAATGCAGCACATGGCTCTTTCTGAGCATGCAGTCTGAAAGTCTTAACCTTCTTATCTTGAAACAGAACTGGGTAAAAAGCAGAATTTTTAACCACATGGCAAAAATGATTCTAAAATAAGTGTTCTATTTTGAAATGGAAATGATTAGAAAGCTACCATAAATTGAATCATCTTCCTAAAAATGATTAAAGGGGACTTGGTAATAGTTATGTCACAGTTACGTCTAATACTAGAAATAGCCTATATATATTTTCAAGACGACGACCTATTTCTTTTTAAGGAAGATATATTAAGTGGAAGATTCCACAGAAATGACGCTTGTGAATCTTTGTTTCTCAGCATCAAAAGTTCAACAAAAACTGTTTTACCCATATCTATCTTGAAATGCTCTCAATATACAAACTTCATGTTGTGGCTTATTTATGTTTTAATATCTTACACATCAAGTTTTATCTAAAAACTTCAAAGCACTTTGCAAGCAATAGATTATGGTACAGTCTAGTGGTAATTATTAGCATATCAATTTTATGGACAGTTGGAAGAACCCAGGTCATATCAGCTGATTTCTAAACTTCTTCTCAATCTCACTCTGAACATATAAAAAATCTTGGCTCGTTTTGAAGCTCATTTGTGCAGTTTTATTCATGACAGTGGTTTTCTACAGCTTTAGTGGTATCTTCAAATTCTGCCGCCAGTCCGGTATAAATCCAGGACCCCCTTGCAACAGCCAGGATATGTAAAAAAATTGTTCATCTGGTCAGCTGCTCAGCTTTACTTACATTGTCATACTTGCATGCTACTGTGAAAAAAACACTTTGAGGCAGCTGCATTTCAATTTATAGCAATAGTTAGTCTGCTGCGTTGGACTGCTTACAGGCTTTTTCCTCTGTGACCATGAACTTTAACTTTTTCTGTATGAGTGCGGAATATTGCAAGGAATTTTATTTCTTAATGTTTGTGTCGTGCCCTGACTTGTTCCACATGACTTCTTTCTTCATGCGTTATTTTTAGCTGGCAGCCTTGTAAATGCAGACTTGCCAGTAAGTGGAGTTCAAGATCAGTCTCAAAAAAGCGAGGCTTTTAAAAAATAAATATGTTGTCTAAATATTCATTTCGGGAAAGAAAACATTTTCTGATGAAGCAAAGTCAGAGCTTTTGATTTCTGTGATTTAGAAGAAGCAGGGGAAGTAAAGAAATCAGTTGAATTCTTTCCATGGAAGTTTGCAATTTTGTTAAAACAGCTAAAGTCGTTAACTTGTGAGTCATTCAGAGCTGCAAACCAGATTTACCTATATATGACAATACATACCTGAACTCTCAAAGGTAATGGTGCTGTGGGTTGTTTGTCTTGGAAAGACTTTTTTTGTCATAATTTTTACTATGTACATATATTTTTACAGGAAATTTTGTCTGTTTCTGCTATTGTCAAGGAAAGCTAACAGGGAAAAACTGATACTGCCGTCTAGCCCTGGGAAAGTTATTAAGGGATTAGATTCCCTTGTCTAGGAGTACGGACCACCTTTCACTCTGCAGCCAGGACTGGGGTGGTGTGTCCTGCTGCAGAGAAGGAACATCATGGGTCCGTTCTCCTGTAAATCTTCTGTTGCCCGGCACTAACCGTGGTTGATGTCCACTGTGACACAGCTTGACAAGGGGAAAACCACAAATGCATTTCACAGTGAAAAAGACAATTCAGAGGTCCATAAAAAGTGCTTGATGGCTCCAGCTTATGCACAGGGAGGACCCCAAGCAACCAGGTACAGATGTAAGTGTTTAGATTCACAGTCCCAAAGTCCAGAAAACCTGCCAAAGTGGGGGTAAATTATGAAAAGGTAAAACTTGAGACTAAAGATGGAGATTTGTGGGTAGAATTTTTACTATACCTGAAAGTCAGCTTTCATCATGCAAATTATAGTAATTTTAAATACCAAACTATATGGGAAAAAGATTGTCAGAGAGAATCTGTATTTTCCGGTATATGAATAGCCCTTTGGCTGAAAATTGAATGCAACCAGCCATTTCCTTCCCTCATGCACTTTGCACTGTTCCTTTTCCTCCCTCACTCGTGTCAGTGCTTAGATTAGGCTACATGTGAGCAGTTGATGGATGGCTCAAAAGCTTGGCCAGAAATAAATCTTTTCTATGCACTTCTTATTATCTTTTCCCCACGTCTCCACTTTAGGAAGCCATTGGGGAGGAGGGAACAACAGAAAAAAGAAAGACTTCCTAAATCTGTAGACTTCCCTCTTCTTAGAAAGGCCCTCTTCTCCTGTCTTGCTGGAATGGGATTGACCTGAATTTTTATTATTCTTTGGTAAAAACTCGAAGATAGATAAACATAGCCTTCTCTAGTGTAGGGGAATTTGTATAAAACTTGCTGTGCCTGGACCAGTTCCAGAGTTGTTATCTCTGGATTAATGGTCCCATCTGATATGAACACGGTGCTTGTAGTGCCAGTAACATAGGAGCTGAATCAGTGTGAACTGTAGCATCAATAGTCCACCATCACGACACCTACAAGTAGCAGTAAACACCTTAACACCTGTACCTTTGTCTTTTTATCAAAGTGATCTTTGAGAATGTGAATAATCAGCTTGATGTACATTGTAACTCCAGAGGCACTCCATAACCAAAGGCCTGATTCTGCTCAGAAGGAAAAAATTGTGAGCCTTCTTACTAACTTCAGTAACATCTGGATTTTGATTAATTTTTTTTTTTCAGTTTTTATTTTTCAACTCATTTCAGTGTGAGCGTAGCCAATGTGGATATGTGCCTTCTAAAATCTGTAGCATATAGAAGGATGGATATTTTTATGTGTCAGGGATTCTGCTTTTTTTTGCCAACCGTGCATGTTAACTTCCATTAAAAAGCTCCAATTCAGTTTGGACACTGGTGTTGAAAGTAAACAGAGATATTTGAATCATGTTTAGATTGATGGAATTCTGATTTGTGAAAACTACTGGGTTTTTTACTCTATGAATATGTTGCCATGCCAGAAAGAGTCACCAAGAGCGGACTTTCTATGAGAATCACTCTGACATTAAAAAGTCACAGTCTGTTGGATCACACTTTCTCTGTTGCAGGATTTTAGAGAAGTTTTGATATGTTGAATTGACTAGAAATGTAATTCTGCCTGCTTTTGTATGTATGTTTCAACTGAACAGATATCCTCTCAGCATCTCAAAGCTCAAGATATTTATAAGCTATGTGGTTTTCTTTGTTAGTACAAACTTTGCCTTGTCCCTGGTCTCCCTAGTCACTCATAAATAATACAGACCATAGTACATTCTGATTTTTCCAACAATATCTCCTTTTTGCATTTATCTATTTTTATTTTTAGCATCCACAGTGAATTGGTAAAAGTTAAAACTAAAATAAATACTTTAACAAGAAGGACAATTTTTTAGGAAAAAATGAAATAAGGACTAACTAATTTCAATTAAGGTTGCGTATTTGATCCATACGCTTTGGTTCTATATTAAAGTGACAGCTTAATTGGCGGTTGTGGCTAGATCTAATTAAATCTAATAAAGATGATGAGCCTTTTTAGGTTGGCACGTCGATACCAGCAAGTTACATGTGTATGTTACTGTATTATGTATTAGATATCTTGAAGCAGAGGAAATATAAACATGTATTTTCTGTGCATCTGGTACTAATGTAGGAAAACAGTATCCTAAAACATGACAAACATGGAGAAAAAGTGAAAACCCTTCGTTACATTTATAAATTAAATTTTATTAACATAAATATAAGCTTCTGATTTTCAAACAGGGCTTGGCCAATTTTACGTATTTTGAATAAAAGCTAGTCCAACAGATGAGGAAGATGCACTTTAGATTCTTTAATTAGAACAATGTTTTGCCTCCATCAAAGAAGATTCTGTCAGGGTTACTCCTGCAAGCCCCTGAAATAACACATTTTCTGTCTGTAGCACTGAATCCATTGAGGTTATCCATGTATTTACATTGGTTTTCTGTTTCCTTATTTATCTGGGAAAGATGCAGACCTTATTTACTGTTGATAAGTACTGCAAAGTGCTAGTGCTATCTATTGCTGAATTTGCTTCTTCCTCCATCTAATCTGATCCTTGCGTTCACAGGGTATAAATGCCTCAAGGAGGACAAAGTCAGCTGAAAAAAAAAAGGAATATGTTCCAAGAAAGCAATACTAGTATGTTAAAAGAAACAAACTGAGAATCAGGTAAAAACTTTATAATTTAAAATTAGCCCAAACCAAGAGTAAGTTATGCCAAATATTATGCAGTGTTTAGGTGGTAAATCCTTGCCAGCCTCGTTTTCTGTTGTTCAGTACTTATTATCCTCAATAACAGCGAAATTTATCTGCTTGCTTGTAAAAATCGATTTATAAATAAAATGAATGTGTACACATATATTTGTGTATATGTATGTGTATATTAATGCACTAATATCTACACACTTATGTAAAGAAGCGGATTCTATTCTCATCTCTACAACACATCCCCAGGTGATCCTGAAGAAGATATACCAAGCAGAGCTTCTGCACTAATTTGCCTTTTAAGGGGTTTGATCTGAGACAGATTTTTCATGTGTGCTCAGATCTCATTGCTCCAAGTGACATCAGCGATAGTTTTGTTTTGAATGTACAAAGAGCAAGATAATGCTAACTAATCAAAAAAAGGGGTCTCACAGGTCTCAGATAGGGTATCCGACATCAGTAGATGCTTTTAGGATTACTACCTATGCCTCATGTCCCCCGTTGAAACATAGAGAGTAGCCGCTCTGTCATTTCACAAGGTTGTTATGAAGATAAGTGTGATTAAACAAGATTTGGATAACGTTGTGATGAGCACTGGAGAAACATTAATCATTCTGATTTTAGAAGGTTGTTTGAATAGTATGCATCAGGGGGCTGCAAATGGAACAGGAGAAAGAAGAATGGATAGTTGTTCATTAACTGAGTAAGCACGGTTTGCTTTGTGCCCTAAGTGAAATCAGGATACCATGCAAAAATGGCTTGTGATGAGGTTATCAGAGACGCTATTACTAAACTTCTTTACAGCAAATTGCATTTTCTAACTTTTAAGTGCTTGACTTTCTAACCAAAATTATGGTCTTCAACTGTTTTTTAGGATATTTTGCTTGTATTAGAGACAGGCAATTAAATTGCAATTTCACTTTTGCAGCTTTGTGATTTGTACGTGAGTCATTAAACATTGCTAAAAGTATCTTGTCACCTACACTTGATAGTTTTGCTCAGCACCAGCTCTGCACGTTGTATTTGCTAAGATATCCCAGTCAGGCATTTCTTGCTTCATATATTAACATAGGCTATCATCGGGGCAATTTTTCTCAAGCTCTTCTTGAAGTTTATTCCTTCTCTTTCAAGACTAAAGAAAAGTTTGTTTCCCAAAGTTAGTCTCTCTTTCCTAAGCATCAGCAAAGGAATTAACATAGACTTACTCTCTGTTAAATCTCTGCAAATCTTTCCTTACTGCCTTAGACCACCATTGCTATGGCCTTGCCTCTCCCATGACCCATCACTTGATACACCTTGCTGCTCTAGTCAGCAACTCCAATTGCATGCCATGGAGGCTTTGAGAAATGAATAGTATGCCCTGGTGGAACTGCTTGGCTTATTTTCTTTCTGACCCAGCCTGGGATTGAATAAAAGGCTACCTAGCTGTACATTAAAGAGGACAGAGCACAAGTGGTTTCTCTTTGCAGTACATTTCATGCAAATGAGCTAGGGAAAACAAGATCCTTTATAGCTTTATCATTAGGTAGAAACTCATCTAATGTGATTAAAGCTCTGTTCCAGCCTGGGGTGTTTTCCTCAACCTGGTTTTACCAGCGCTGTACTTGGAATTCTGACGGACAGCAACTGCTGCACACTGCAGACTACAGCTCTGTGAGCGCGTTTAGTAATGTGCACACCACCACAGGAGAAAATTGGGCCAGAAATCATAGTCTGGAGGCAAAGAGATTTCCCTTTCATTAAACTAACAGCAGAAGCTCTACTGAGCTTTTCTCTGCAAGCTGTCACTCTTGGATGTTTCTACAGACTTTCCAAACTGCTAAGTTGCAGTAAATAGCAAATAAAATAATTTGGCCCAGTCACCATTTGGATCTATGAAGTTTTACATCTCAGAAAGCTCCTAACAATCAGACAAGCTCAACAGATTTTTAAGAAAGTGTAATCAAAAGCCTGGAGGATGTGTTAGAGGTATGAGTTCTGCCTGACTCTGCTAGTGAAGATGAAGCCAACTGACAGTGCATTATAAAGAATATATGTCTCTGTAGTGATGCCTTTCATGGAAGAGCACTTGATACTTTCTGATGATGAGCAAAGGGATTGAACAGTGTGGTTTTAGTACGGCAGTCATGCACTCCCAGCTATGTGAACTGAACTCACAGAGGCAATGGACAGCTGAAATTTTTGACTGATGTTTGATGGTTGCTGTTAGCCAAAGATCAGTAATTTTCAGACCTTAGTAGCTAATTTGTTGTTTTTATGTAACAGGTGGCTCATTAGAACAGGTGAATCATTTGTTAATAAGTTTTGTTCTCTAGAGACAAATGTTTGCCATTGCATATTTGGTTTTTTTAATTCCTTTTTGTTAAGCATGGTATAAAACAGTAACATGGACTTGTACTGTATAAAATGAGCTTATTCCAGGGATAAATCTGCATGAGTCAATGCTGATCCTGTAGAGCATGTTTTAAAACTGTTGGACTTATCATCAGAAAAGACAGAGTTGCTGCATGGCAAGAGTGTCTTTGCTGTGTTGCATGTATAGTTCCAAAATCACAGCTTGCTCTTTGGATCATCCAGAGAGACAGAGGGAGAGAAACTGCTGGGTATATAGACTGTGATTGCTTATTTTAACTCAATATAAAACATAAGAATACAAGACTTCTGACAGCTTTAAAGCTCAGCAATCTCCAATATGTTGATTCTGCTATTCTATACATTTAATTTTCTTTTTAAAATGTATCATATTTCTCCAAGCAGTGATTTGCTTTTCAAATTATCGTTGCCTAGCTAAGACTTGTGTACCAGGTGCCATGTAAAAGCATGTTAAAAGTAGATAAAAGCAATTTATCCTGCCCCCTAATTAGAGATGTCTTGTCTTTACCACTGACAATAGCAGTATGCAGCTGTGGCAGAGGAGAGATAATAGCACCAGAGCAGAGAGAAATTAAAGATAGGTTATCATATGTCGGCTGATGTAGAGTGTCATCTCTCCATTGCATAGCTAAGATGGTCCTTAGGAAGAATACTAACTTAGCTCTTGCCCTGACTCAAGCAGATTTATTTTAGTTATTAAATCCAAGGTAGGATTTTATTATAATGAGGCAAAGGGGGCAGAATTATAATGTCTCCATTAAATACACAGAAAGAGGATGTGACTCACCGCGATTACTGTATCAATAAATACATGCACACCATGTCCCAGGATGTGCTGGATCTTTATGAGGGTGGGACTGAGATTCATTTTTGCCCTACATAGAGTTCCTCTTCAGATGAAGTGAATGAGTGTCGGGGGGGTCATATAATGCGATAGATGACTCAATGGCATGTCTCCTGGATGATATAAACTGTACTTTTAGTTCAGCAAGAGGCTCAAAATGAATGGGAAAAGGGTGGCATGAGCCTGTACAGATATTCTCTTTTTAAATCTGGTACCTCATTATGATATGTATAGGGAGTCTGCACTGGAAGGATGATGTGGTAAAAAGAAGCCACCATCAGGGTTAGGACTGAGCAGTGTCTCAGGAACTATGAACAGGCTTGATACGTGGGACCCAGTGGGGAAAAACTGAGTGTGAGTGGAGCTGGACAGATGATCTGTGTTGGCTTTTGAAAGCCAATTTCCTCATGCTGTATCAATACTACTGGGGTAAGACTCCTAAGTCCTTACCACAAAACCATAGTCACCAAACTGTTCAGGAGTTAAAGAACTTGTCCTTTGTCTTCAGGAAGATGTGAATGAGGGAGTCATCATCTGTGCACTTTGTCCAGGTCAGAAGAGATCTAAGACCAAGGCCAAAGCTCATTTCTGAGGGAAAATGTGCTGGTGGGAAGAGGTTGTGTCCCAGACCAGAGTAAGCAATGAGATCATGACCAGGAAATGGTCTAGATCATATTGCAATGCTCTGAACTCACACAACTGTTGACATATGTCTGTGCTTCAGAATTAACTCATGGTCAGATCTCCTGGACTGCATGGAACGGAACATTGTAGTGCGCAAGCCTTTCATGTCCTAGATCCTGATTTCATGAGATGGCACATTATGCATCTTTCCAGTGTTCCAGATATATGTGCAGCCATAATAAAACTGAAAGAATGAATATCAAGGCACAAAAAGAAAATCAGTTTTAGTGTATGGTATTCAGAATCAACAATGACTTCTGCAAATCTAAACAGACTTCCAGCATGAGTGATTTTGCATTAACATTACTTAAATTGGGAAATAAAATATTTGTTTAGAACATAGTATGTATAAAATTACGGGTCTCCCTCTATTGCTTTTGCGGTGTGATGCCTGAGAACAGTGCTTATCACTCACCTCCTCATGCCGTGGTACTGTAGGTACTCCACACTGTTTGAGAAGTAGAAATTTTTATCAACTCTGACGTCTCTAGCTCCTGATTTAAGGGAAAAGAGATCAAGACATAGCCCTCTACTTCTCTTGTTATATCAGATATAGACATAGTATAAGGTTTGTTGACTTGTTTAGTTCTCTTAACACATTTTAGTGATACCACCTGCAGTACCTGAAATTTTCTCCAACGGTCTAATGAATAGTATTTTAGTATTACCAGGCAGAGTTGGAGGGGAAGGTCCAGAAGAAAATTAGTTTAGCTGGTTTGTAATAGTCTGGTACTTTTCTCCAGATCTTTCACCTGACTAGATCCCATCAGGGATTGACAGAGATCAGACTCATTCTATGTTAAATAAAATGCTGATGTTACCTATGAGTGTAAGCAATTCCTGTATCTCCTACAGACGTATTGTCACTGAAGAGGACTGAAGATAAATCTAGTATACATACTCTGCATTGTGGTACTCACAGAAACAGAGAATGACCTCCTTAGTTTAAATCCCAGCTTTGTTTTCTGTTTTCAGAGAACGTGAATTTAAGTGCTGAAATCAGTAAGTTCATCCATTCTTATATTGTCGGAGAGTAGGTTCAAAGGTCTTAAAATTGTATTTATGTAGTATCTGAAGTATTGCAAAAATTTCACCCTGTAATTTTAGATTTATACCCTGTGGTTCTAAGCTTTTCAAATCCTTTTCTGACTTTATAAAAATAATTTAACATGATGCTTAGTGGGATTACAATGTGTTCTGCGGGATCGTAGCTAGGCTTTCAATTAATGGCCTCACGCTGCTGCTCACTGTTGCCGGGGAATTGTTCAGTTTCTCCAGGACCACAGCATCTTCATGGTTTAAATAGCAGAGTTAGGTCACTGATACTGCTATACCTGTCAGGTTACATTGCTTAATGGATGTAATATTTTTTTTTTAGGCTACTCTTATTTCCTTTTGTTTGCTGAGTAAATCTGTGTTTGTAAAAGTTTATGATGCTGGCAACATTGGGAATAGACGTCTCACATGTATCTAAGTTACTAACACTGTGAATTTATGTGACCCTCTGAGATATCACGCTTTCAATAGGATCCCTGCCTCCTAAAATTATTTGAGCATATGAGATAATTGCAGTGCATCCTCTCACCCAACCAATTCAATGACTGCTGGTATCACCGTGTTTCCTCTTGCAGCCAACACATCTCTATAATGCAGGTCAAATGCTGCAGTAGTAGGGGAAGAAGCAGGGAAGAAGTGGGGGATGGATCACGTGAACTAAGTGAATGTCAATGCATACAGTTGCCTCTAGCATGGAGGTGGCTTATGGAAAAGGTCTCTTTGGCACTGAGCTTTCGGGAAGATGAAGGGAGGGGGAAGGGGGGACCTCAGGTGAGGGAAAAGGTGGGAACAATAGAAAAGGTAGAAGTCCAAGTACAAGCCTGAAACCAGGCAGAAAAGCCAAGCAAGCAAAGCTGATTACATGCTCAGTGCTCACCACCTGGGAGGGTTGAAATCCTATGAAGCGGCTGGAGAGTGGACGAGTGGGCTCCCAGGGCACTGGGGGACAGTCACTAGAGGCAGGGAGGTAACATGAAGGCCCAGTTGAAGAGCAAATATGTGGAGGTGGAGAAGAGGAGGAAAGTGGACCTGTGATGGCATGATGGTAGAGCAAAGGCAGAAAGTTAGAGACAGGGAAGAATGGGATAAAAGTATCCAATCAATCCAGTGGCTGAGAAAGGGAAAGGAAAATGGGGCTATATTCTTGGTCTGGGACAAATGATCCTTGGTGCACAACAGGGACAACAGCAGCTTTGTGCCACCTTAACAACCCCTGAACTGGCAGTGTGTTACTCAAATACAAACTGGCTTCTAAAGGTGAGGTCAGCAGATGTTCGTCTGAGGCTGCATCGACCTTCTGTTCACATCAAACTTGCCAAAGAAACACATTAGGCAACTGCCTACAGTAAGTGATTGCTGAGACAGTAAATAGCTGTGACTTTCCTGATTCCTTTTCTAGACCTGCCATGGGTGCTGTCACCAGGAAAGGGTCTGGATGACTGGGGCTGTGGTGACTACTGAAGGGGCTGAAGGTGAGTGGGTCTTCCTACTAGCACCAGTCCCAACCCCTACCTTTCCCTTGTTCGTAGTAGTAACAGGAATGGCAAAATTTCTTCCACATTGGCACCACTCTGCTGCTTCTAGTCCTAGGATCCTTGGTTAGCCCCAAGGATCATCTGAGGAGTGAAATCCAACTTTTCCTACACTCTGAGAAGACATAATCCAGTTTCTGCCCATTTCTGTGCTTCTTACAGGGGCTGTGAGAAGATGCTCCTCAGACTGGGAGAGGAAACTTCCCTAAGCAAGAAAGTTACCTTTGTGATTACCTCATGGCACTGGCACAACCAGAAGGAGCTGAACGAGTTCAAAGGAGCCATCATCAAGAGCATCCAGACCTTTGTAATTGCCAGCAATTTCCTTTCTACTGTCTAGAATTCAAAAGCAGATAATTTTGGATGTGAGAGAAGATGACACTGCCAGTATCATGTACATATTTGCACTTTTAATGTATATATTGGATCTGGCAACAAGGAGTCCAGACTGGTGACTCCAGCTCCAGCCTTGGCTTGTGTTGTGAGTTTGTATTAATCTCTAAGTCTGGTCTTTTAGAATGGAGCATGTGCAAATTGCAGACACCTTTGCAGGGCTAATCAGGCATACAAATGGATAACAGCTGACAAGAGATACGTTGGAGCTGGTTGGCTTCATGCACAAGTAGCTAACTTGTATTTTCAGTTCCAGCAACTGCACATTTATCAGGTCTAAGACTTCATTTTTTGTAAGTGGGAGGCATGACTTTCACAATTGGATGCTTAATATCATGGATTAAAAATACTAAGAAAATAAAGTAGCAACTAATTTGCTGCAGTGGTGGGCTTTGAGGTTAAAATCATTTGTATTCATAAAATATTAGAACTTCACATAGAAGCGTAAATTTTACAGAGCAAAGATATATACGTAATTAGTGAAGTACAGTATTTTTTGCACAGAATATTTTATTGAGCTCTCTAATGGACTAGGTAAATGGATTGCCCCATAAAAAGTTTACCAAGGCAATAAAAAGATCAAAGACATTTTTCACATTGCATCTCAAAACATTTAAACCACTGAAGTTTAAGGGTTGTAATGTGACCTTCCAGCCTCGGAAAACTTGTTACAATGAATAATTGTCCTGCTTTGCACTTTCAAAAGGTGATGACTGTATAGAAGTTGAGATCTAAAGAAGAATAGGAGTGAAGTGTACGTGTGAGAGAGAGGCAGAAAACTAATTCCGTAAACAGTCAAAGGCAGAAGGTAACAGACACAGGCTATAATTAAGGCCTAATGAAAGAAGAATGGGCATGACATAAAGGGCAGAAGAGTTGATTACAACAGAAGGGTGGAGAACATGAAAAAGACAGACCCTATCTTAATACAAATAGAATAAAGAGCACATATAGAACAGTGGAAGAAGTGGAATATTGTAAAGAAATCAAAATATGTGTGCAGCTCATTTACATTGCAGGAACTGTAATCAGCACTTGCTTGAGATCATATATATATTTTGCTCACGGCTTCATCATCTAGGAGATAAACAGACATGCTAATTGCCAGCCAATAAAGTTTTTATCATCTACACCAGAGCATTATTTTGTCCTTCTCCCTAGTATTGTCAGATGTCCATATAAAGTGAGTATACAAGCTGGCATTACCTGCAGTGAAGGATAGGACTGTGCAGCCGTATAGAGGAACAGAGCTTTGGGCTGGAACAGCTCAGGGATCAGCAGTTTTCATCCGCCATGTCTTAGGAGGGAAGACACCTAAGTCAGGACGGTCCATCACCAGTCCATCTTCCTGATACACATTGGGCATAATCGTACACGGGACACCGACACAGGCTGTGGGGCTGCTCAGAAGTAGCTCGTGACAGACCGAGCTGGGACTCGCTGGCAGAATGCAGCAGATCACCCCACCCCACCGACCTGATGAGACTGCAGTGGGAGCCCTGAGCACAGAGGGTCTTGTGGAGCTCTTCTTGTCAGGCTCGGTTTTACCTCCACAGCAAACAGCCAAGAAGCAGCATGGGCGCAGAAGGCTGTTAAAGCTGCTCCTGGACAGCATGGGAAAAGTGAAACCATTTTTCTTAAGGTTCCCAGGAAGAGATTGGCATCACCCAGTGTTTGGTCCACAGATCCCAGAGCTGTTAAATGCTGAGCATCTTTCTGCAATGCTCTGAGCCTCCTGGGCTCCCCAGGGTTTCGGTGAGAGCTGAGCGTGCTCAGTACTTCTTAACATAAAACACCCTGAAAAGTCAGGCTCCTGGATGTAGTAAGTGCCTCTCGGGCAGTCGTAGGTGTTCCTTCCCTCTGCTCAAGCATGCTTGTGTGTTCAACAAATCATACATAATCATGTCAAATTATTAATATCTCATGAAAATTCTGGAGTGCTTTGGGAATATTTTCCTAATGTTTTATGCAAACTACTTTGCTTGTTTCTTTGAGAGCCTTTATTTGCTTATTGAACTACTGATCATTTTTGGGACAAAATTAACCTATTTAATATATAAAATCTATTAGTCCATGCAGTAGGAGTTGCAATTTTTTTTAAAAAATGGAGTGTATCTCTTTGTCTCAGAGAAAAGACCACACAGGCTTTAACCAAGTGAAAACAGCTGTGTACAGTCTCTGGTACTTGCTTTGCAAGATCACATCTGTGTGGTCAGCATGTGCTGCAATACTGCGAGCAGACTATTTATAGATCAGCTGTTTAGATGTGGTGATCTGTCTGAAAATGTCAGTAGCTGCTCTGTTTGTTCACTTGATCATCACATTATATTTGGTCTAATTGCTAAAAAAATAGCTTGAAATGCAGATATAGTTTTTGTTTATTCTCTGTCTCTCAGTGTTCACTAACTGCTGGTCGGCCAGAATATTTTCCAACTTTCCAGTCGTACTCTGGGAATGGCGTGAAGGGTGCACACTCTGCTTTGCTTGTGAAATTCAGTATACCAGAAGGTCTGTATAATGCCTGCTTCCTACTTAATTTCCATTTAGACTGTAAGTGTCAGGAGTTTTGTGTTGCACAGGCTCTGTGTTCCTGCGGAGGATAATGCTTAGCATGTGTATCCAAGGTGAGTTTCCATTGTAGTCTATCAGATTGCATCAGACTTTCAAACAAATTCAGTTCTGGGACTGAGTATTTCCAGAGCTTTGGCTGCCTCCTTGTATCTAATGAGAATACCTCATGTACTTTATTAGATAACTGCCTTGAGAAATATATAATTTTGCAGGATCTCATTTTTGAATAGGCATTGTACTGCTGAGGTTGTGCGATAAAAAGTTTTAAACAGGTAATGGATAGCATAGACTTGTGAAACTGCCCCTGAAAAAGCATTATTTTTTCAGGTCCATTCAGTGGAGAAATATGGGTTGTAAAGACATCTGGTTTTCTGTCCTCATTTTAACAAAGATGAGAAAAGGCCAAGTGGAAGAGTTGCACCATTACTATAGTTTGCAAATTGATGTGGTCACTCTGTTGTTTCCCTCACCGTGGTTCCAAGGTGAACACACAGAGGAGTGTCACACGAGATGAGGGAAGTCACAAGTCAAGAATGTGCGTAGATGTGCTGAGAAGTAGCTTGAGTGTTTTTTCATTAATTGGTAGACCAGTATAACGTGAGGATGAAATAATGAAGGTATCCTAGCAACTATATTTTCATAACAACCAAGGCCTGTAATATTGCAACGAATGCCAGCCACATATTACTAATTCAAGAGGGTGAGAGCAGATAATTTTAATTAAGAAAACTTAGCCGCATACTCCTAATGCAGAAACTTGATAAGCCCCCTATTGTGGGCACCATTGCTACAGTTTCATAGAGCTTTTAGAGTTTCCTATATCTGAAACTATGAACTAGTCCTCGGCATTGTTAAGGTGATTCTTACGCCATTCTTATTTTGTAACAGAAGCATGGTTTTAGACCAAGATCTCCTGTCCTTGCTACTAATAACGGGGAAAAACCTGATAACAGGGGGAAATGTTTCCTGTTCAGGGGAAGTCTTCACTGACACCTGACCCTGTTACCTCCCGAGTGTCCCACAGCCCTGCGCCCTGGGAGCGCGGTGCCGGGGCAGGGCTCGGGCTGACCGGGAGCTGGCAGGGCAGCACGGAGCTGTGGGTATCTGCTGCTGTGCCAGCAGCACACACGTGTGTTGCACAGTGGCAGCCAAACTTGTTACTGGGCCAAGCAGCTGTCATTTAAAGAGCAGCAAATGGTTTGCCATAGAGCAGATGGAATGGAGAATTGACCCTTTAATTTATTTGCATGTCTGTGTATATAAAGACAAGATTCATACAAAAATAGAAAGTGGGGGAAAAAAAACCAAAAAAGGCTTGAGATACCCAGGTTATTCTGTGTGCACAATGGAAGAAAAAATAAACTAAGTGAGTCAGCTGGCGTAATTCAGGTTAGCTTTACAGTGGATTTCTGCCAACTTCTACCAGCTGATGATCTGGCTGATTATGTCTGTTAATTTGTTTGTGACGTCTACAATGCCTTCTTAGACATTTTAACTCTGGAGATGATTTGCTGGATTCCACATGCTCTGGGATGATTATGAATTTTTATGTTCTGAGTGAGCCAGGTCAAACCACCGCTGCAGGCTTTCCCTGTCGGTGCATTCAATCAAGACATTTCCATTTGCAGTTCAGCCAGGGTGTGCTGGCATGCAAGTGCCAGCCAAATTCAGAGGAGGCACATCCCTCAGGTGTCTGGAAAAAATCTTCCTGGGATGGAACCCAGCATTGCGTACAGGTTGCCCAGAGAAGTTGTGGATGCCCCATCCCCGGAAGTGTTCAAGGCCAGGCTGGATGGGACTTCGAGCAACCTGGTCTGGTAGTGGAAGGTGTTCCTGCCCACGGCAGGGGGGTTGGAACTAGATGATCTTTAAGGTCCCTTCCAACCTAAAACCAACCTATGATTCTATGATTCTGTGATTGCATCTGGTGTGGGTCCCTTCAATCTGTTCATCAGCACAGACGGAGACTGGTTTTTGTGGGAGAGCAGGGGTGGAGGGTTCCCAGACTCATGCCAAGACCACATCTTTTCCACAAACCGTCATGCACCTTAGCCTTGTTACTGATTTAAAAACATGAGAAAAGTGGCATCACTCTGTGGACCAGATCACCAGGTGCGACTCTGATTGGCTGTGCACTACAATTTAGGAGTTATTCTTGTAGACTTATTTATAAATCAGGGGAAAGTTAGGGAATTGTCTGCAGGGCATGTTTTCTGTATTGGATTCTCTCAGAATGTGCATGTTTTGTAAATACTTAGCAAAGAAAATTTAATTGTGGGAGGTATGCGTGGGCCACTGTGTTTGAAACTGATTTGTGGATGAGGCAGATATATGGAGACACCTCATACAGTCCTATTGGGGTGCCACATGTACCATATACATGTCCCAGAAAGCCTGCAGAAAGGGTCACAACACACAGAAAGAATCCTTGCAATCGTCAGAAATACGTCTCATTTAGTCTATGCACAGCTCACAGGCTAGTTGGCACGCTGTTGCCACTGTCACAGGCTGTCCAATTTAAGAGTTATGGAGAAGAGGAAAGGAGAAATTTATTTTTTTTTCCCCACAAAACATCCATGATAGCTTTTTTGGTGTGCTGCATGAATACTGGAGACAGCTTTCTCACGCTGCAGAGAGAATACTGGTGAAAATGTTCTCAGACATCTATATTTAAATGAGCTTTCACGGCACCTTTACTTCTTTTGCTTTCCACAATCATTTCCTCAACATAAAACATAGTTCACAGAGAAATATACAAAAGGTAGGATTTGAACCCAGCGTAAAGGTGAGGTTCTGCCACATGCAGTAGGTGAGATGGGATTGTCTAAAGGTATGAAGCTCCTACAATGTAAGCCTTACGTTGTCTAAGGGCAGGGGTGTCAAACAGATCAGGCTCAACATGGTATCCTGTGAAACTGGACGTGCTAAAATTGGTGCTAGGGATTTCTGGTTAATTAAAGAAGCCAAAGCAGCACTTACCTGAGTTAAAATAAATATCCTCTGTACAAAGATTACTCATTCTCAATGTAGAATCACTAACTATGACAATTTTCACAGACAAGACTTCTTAAATTTTTTTTTGTTGTTTACATGTCTTCCTCCAAACACACAGAAATTCAAAGATCTTGTAAGCTAAATCATGGAAAACCTACTACACATCAATTTGCCTTTACATCATTGTAGTTTGATGTAACATACTTTCCTGATTTTCTTTTCATATTCTTTGCTATAATGAAAAATGAATTATCATATGCATTTTAGAAGCTGAACCATATATTTTGAGATCTCCTTCTTTATTTCTAGATTTCTGTACATTTTAGGATACAGCTTTTGTTTTAGCCAAACCATATTATTTCTTGGAATAATTACCTCATAAAGCATTTTGTCCAATTCTTTTTTTTTTTTCCAGCTTCTGTCACTTCTGTAGGAAAACTGTAGAGTGCAACTATGCTTTTTACGCTATTTTGAGCTTGATGGAATCCAGTCTGCAGTGCTTAGACCATTGGCTGGGGCAATGGCTGAGCTATTAGAGATGATGCCCGAGACCTGCAGAGGATGAGTGACTTTTAGGGGATGGAATACGGCCAGGGCTGACCCTGGGAAATTAAAGCCATCAGCATAACTTCATGTCTTAGAAAAAGTGCTCAAGACTACACAAAAGAAAATGCAAGGACTGATTTGCTTCATTATTGGCTTTTAAAGGCTGTGATCATTTTATTGGAATCAATTCTCCTGAAATATATTGGATTTTATTTATTTTTTTTTTAGCTTTTTTTCTGTGGTGTTTTCTTTCAGGCTTTTCTCAAGGGAGACGAAGAAACACTGGGGAGAATAGCTGATTTTTCTTTCTCTTCCTGAAGTAAACTTTTGGAGCCCTTTGCCCCAACTCAAACATAATTGTTTAGAATTTGCTGTTCTCCAGTAATAGTCAAATGTGTATTTTATAATACAAAAATTATCAATACAAGAGATCCCTTCTCAAACTACTGTTCCAATTAAGTAACCCTGAAGTTAGTTTTAATGTCAGAAATCTTCCAGTCTTAATGGGGGGGTAAAAACTGGACACTCCTTCCCGTAGCATTTGTGATACTTTAGTTTGTTAAAGAGTAGAATTTATTATTTATTTTTATTATCTACAAATAAAGCAACATTTTATTTGGAAATTAATTATAGTAGAAATATGTAACACATGCTTAATGCTTACAAGGTTGTGTTTTGTGGCTGATAAATTGTTTCCTAAACATAATTGTTAATGCTAGATCAACCGACCAAATGTTTTTGTGAGGCTGAGCATCCTTATCTCTTAATCGGAAAGGTTTTATAAGCCATTTTTATTTTGTTGATTTGCAAAATGGAAAAAGGTTATTAACACTTAAAAAATGTGAATGGAATAATAATGTTGATCTGTTTACAATACATTTCATCACAAAATGCTTAACAGAGAGAGGAAATAAGAAGTTAGAGAAAAAGATTGTGCATATTTTAACAACTATAGATTATTCCTTCTTATTTTATCCAATCTGTTTTTAAAAGTTCACATATTTTGATATTTATTAACATCCTTTAAGTGTCTAACAGGTCCATTCCCAAAGTACTGTATAGATTTTGGGGTGAAATTCTAGCTAATGCCAATCTTTGCTAAAAAATGTAATCAGTGAAGGTACTGCACTTGCTGAGAGACATTGTCTCCCTGAAACCAGTCTTAATAGAAAAAGAAAATTGCTAGAAGTAAACCCAAAAGCACAGAGATTAAATGATTTCCTCACAGCTATGAAGGCATCAGCCAAGTTGAAAAGCAGAAGACGATCTGCCCCCTGCACTTCAGTGCAGTGCCCTACGCACTTCTGCTCTTTACAGCTCCTTTAGACAGACGCTTGGCACCCGATTAGAGATGGTTAAGGAGATGACGGGTTAATTCCTGCAACAAAGCTGTGAATGAAGTAGTTTTGCTTCAGAAGTCTTCTACAGGTTGCCGAAGGAGTGATCCACGCAGCCCCTTTTGAGCAAAGCCGTGTACGAACATGGACTTGTTACTATGTTGGTTTGCGGCTAAACTGAGGAACTGGAAAACCACTTCTGTAGGTGGCAGTGGTTTCTCACCTCTGTCTGTCCCCACTTTGAAGACAGTTTCAAACAGCAATGTGGACAGAGACAGGAACCCTGCGAAATGGCTGCACTCAGAAACAGGCACTTGCTATAGCGATTATATTCCCAGTGAAACACGAAATAACGTAATGTGACATGAAATTGTGTCAATAGCAGGGAGTGAAGCATTTTGCCCTTAGATGGCTGCAGTATAAGGCAGAAGGCCTTCTCCTGGAAGGTGTGGTAGGTGTTGGGACTAGCCCCAGGAAGGGCAGGGAAGTGAACCCGAGACCCTCGTGCCACCTTGGGCCATCAGGCTGGTGGGCAACTGCCCAGAGAGGACATACCAGAGCAGCTACTGACTGCTCTAATGCGGATAACGTCCCTGCTAAACAAACAAATAATAAAGTCATCCAAAGCCAAAACAAAATGCTGGTATGTTTTATCCACTTTCTAAATCTCCCATGTCTGTTTGGCATAGGTTGTACACTGGTTATTTCTTCTAAAGAGCCACCTGGCTTGTTTGGACACTGGAAGTGTAATAATTATGACATGAAGTCTTGACATCCACGTATAGCTCAGCTGCTGGTGGATATCCCTTTGTAAATTGTCCAAATCATGAGGCCTTGAAATTAATTTATATTTTGAGCTGTAACTGCTGTGTAACATGATACACTTCAGCTGGCAGATGCAGAAGATGCTGGTGTGCCTCTAAGTAGCGTCTGAATATGCAGAGAAAGCCCAAGTCGGGTTGTTATCGTTTCAGTATTCATGAGTTTTAAAAGGGCCCCTGCTTTTTAGTGTTGCTTTTAATGACACAAGCTATATGTCTCCAAGGTATGCTTCTCCCTCCCTCCCTCCTTCCATGATCTTCCTATGTGATCTAGGGCATGTTTCTGGGTGGCTAGGGTTATGTTTCCTTCACTTCGTTCTTTACAATTGCTATGCTTTGCAATGTTTTATGTTGAGAGGAAAGGGGAAAAAAAGACAGAGCAAAACTGGAAATGACTGAGCAGCTTCCAAACTGGGAAACAGTCTGCCAGCCAGTAAATTATTTTTTTTCCTTCACACTTTTCTATAGTCTTTGCTTTAGATGTATTATTAATAATAAAAATAACAATAGGAAAACAACTGGAGCTTTTGATTGCATTCAACTTTTTTCAATGCCCACTGGCACTAAAACATCTTCTGTCTTCTGACTTGGGAATAAACTTTCTAGGATATAATATTTTTGCCATTCTGTATTTGAATCTACACCATACTATAAAGCCTTTCAAAAGGCACTAAGACATAAGGTTTAGTGGATTGACTGGTGTCTTTTTTTCAGCTGTTTATGATATTGCAAAATCCAGTGTGCTGCCTGAATGATCACACTGGGAATAAACATTTGAGTAAGTGTAGTTTTTTTTCAAAATACCAAGACCATATGCTGCTAATGCAAAGAATATTGACTGAGATTTCCAAACAGTTTGGACACCCAAATCACTTTAAAAGTAATTCACCTTAAAAAACTTCTGTTTTTCCATCCCAGCTTGTGGCTTGTGGAAGAATTTTGATAGACTGAATTAAAAAAATACATATTTCTGAAAAAATCTTGGAAGAATTCTGAGATTTTTGATGCTGGAACTGCAAGCATTTTTAATTCTCATGTTTAATGCTTAATACTGTCCTATATGATGCTAAACACAGCAGTGCAGCAACTTACTTTCACCCAAAATCTCATCAGTATATTTCTGCTGTCTGTGGGCTTTGATGTACACTTTATCTTAAACTTTAATTTTTGAGTACTGCTGCAGTGCCAAAAGAGGTATGGGTGAGTTTTTGCTGAGCCCCAGTGGTTCCTGGATAATGCTCCAGTGAAATCCTTGAGAGACATTTCCGTCTCAAAGCTCTGAGAACTTTTGCTTACGAATTCACAAAACATGAGAATTTATATTGTCAGTGATACAATTTCTTTATTTGGTATTAGTACCTCTCCAAATTTACCTGCCTCTGCAATGTCTGCCAAAACACCTCTCCAGCAATAAGACAAGGAATGTTTTTTTACTTGGAATACTTAGTTTTACATTGCAACCCAGAGGCTCCTTTGTCTGTCAGTGTAAGAGTGCCACATTGTCCTTGCAGTTTTTTCTCTGGTGACATGAAACAGGAACAGGAAAAATAGAAGGAGAGGAACAAAGAATAGGGCACATTCTTGAGAAATTATAGGTGCAACGGCATGTACTCTTAGAAGCAAAAAGATCAGTTCCCACCTCATGGTTGGCAAAAGACATGTACCAATCATCAGACATAAAACCTGGTTCCAACAATACTCTGCCAGTTTAGAGTTAGAAAGGTATTACATTAAAAAAATCAAAGACAGCTATAGTAGCGTAGCACAATTTGCCAAGTGTTCTGCTGCTCTACAGTAGAGTTTTGGTTTGTTTTGCAGAAATTGTGATTGGTAGAATTTTTGAGGAACACCTAATCGAGCGATCTGCCTCTTCATTCGCTTATAGATACATGTATCGGGCACCAAAATCAAGATCATAATCACAAGTTCTTGCTCTACACAAAATATAAACACTGCTAAAGGAAGTATGTTAGGAGTCACAATTAGGATTCTGGAATAATTGTTTTTGGCTCAGTGGCTTAATGTAACTGAATGTTGGAAATTGTGTCATCCTGTTAATTAAATTAACTTTTTATTTTTCTGTCAAGAGACTCCCATCCCCCAAATTTTCAGAAACCCTAGCAAGTCCTAGTTATTCCCAGTGTTTTGTTCCAGAGGACAGGAACTTTCTCTTTCAGACAACTTCTCTCTCAGAGAGAACTCAGACAACTGCCTTTCTCTTTAAGACAAATATAACTGTCTACTAAACAGATAGCTTCAGTAATTCCTCAGAAATAAATAAATTAATTAACACTTGGAACAGAAAAAATGCTATA
This sequence comes from Burhinus oedicnemus, assembly GCA_008921705.1. NCBI lineage: Eukaryota > Metazoa > Chordata > Aves > Charadriiformes > Burhinidae > Burhinus > Burhinus oedicnemus. The sequence continues at coordinate 5,102,514 of VFFE01007674.1, read as the reverse complement.
GAAATGCCAAGTATGATTAACAAAATGCCAAGTATTATCAAAAAACCAATCAGATATGCAATGCAAAGGTATAGAGAGATTATAAACAATAACAGCAGCTGAACCCAGGTAAGAGATTGTTTCAATGGTACTTTCTTACTATATGTTAATATATGACTGAGTGAAGTCTTATTTTTATCCCTTGCTCAGAGTGCCTACAGTGGGACTCACGTAGCTTTGCCGTTAAATTCAGCAGTTTGCCTGTGCTCAGAGAAGTGCAAATACGAGCTCTGCTAAATCGCCATCACAACAAAGAAGCAGGATGGAGTGGCCTGTATTCAGTTTTCCGGGCTGGGGAAAGACTGAGAGTAGCAGTGCACCTACCTGGCTAAAAACTAATTTAAGATTCTCTACACCATGCTGCAACCACTGCCAATGAAACTCTGTGCGCAAGTTTAGTTGTGTTCGTGTGCTCAAGCCAAATCCCAGGTAGCAATGCCTCCCTTAGATCCTGGACCACAGAGACCTCCCTTAGATCCTACACCAAAGTGAGATTTATGTCCTGTACCTGCAGTGAGAACACTCCTACCTGGGATCCTTTGACTAAATCTATGGAGATCTGAGATGTAACTGGAAATGATGGAGCAAAAAGAAGTCAAGTCTTAATATGAAGGCCAAACAAGTAAGTTTGCTTCTGGAGTGTATTGAAGGCAATGGAAAAAACTCCCATTTGCTCCAGTCTGCTTTTTTTTTTTTTTCCCCTAGGTTCTCAGCTTTTTTCCCTTGATTGTATTTTAAAAAAGTAAGAAAACTCAGTGACTAACTCAGAGAAGTGATAGTAGATTTGCTTGCATTATAATAGTGTGTAGCATAATGCAATGTTGACAATCAACTTTGTATTTGTACAAGCTTGTTTTTAGAGTTTCTTGGGAGGAAATGATAAAATGCTAATTTCCATTTTACAAGTATTTAAAAGTATTATTTAAAAGTGTTTCCTTTTGAATACCATTTTTTTTCTTTCATTTTCAATAGTACTGTTTAAAAGTTATCCCGTTCATCTGTTCTGTTCACTATGCATAATCTTTTCTTTATAATAATTCCATGACAGAGTATATTTACTGTTATCCAATCAGCTGGATGCTCGCAACAGTACTGGTGTAAATCACTCTGTACTTATGACCATTTCCTACGAAATCATCAAATACTTATGGTTCAGAGTTATGACACTCCAGGGATTTACGACCATCACAAGACTGCAGAGAACCAAAAGGAGTCAAGGATGACAGTCCTGTATAGGTGATGAAGTGTAAACAAATTTCTCAGTGCTGTAGACTTATTAATCACAAACAGCACTTCCTAAATCAGATGTTTTTAAAGATGAGGAAGAAAAATGCTCCAAACATATTCTTTCTTTTCTCATGGCACCCAGCACAGACAAATAGTATTATTTAATAAAAATAAAGACATTTAAATGCTGGTTTGTGTACTGTATTTGAATTTGAAGTCCTATCCAAAGTAACGTGAACAAATCATGTGTAAAGACTGTCATCTGGCAAATACTGTCAGTCTCCGTCTTCCGATAGAATAAATATATTTAAGAATGTGGATGGTAAATGTGTGCTATGTTGTAAATCTGCTTAAATAATATATGTACTCTACTTAAATAATATATGTATACACATATTAAATTGTTCCCAGCAGCAATAAAAAAACTAAATGAAAATAAACCTTATTTTTGCTTCTACACAAAATGCTATAGTACTAAAGTAGTATAGTAAGTTCTATACCAGCTAATGAAATTGAACATCTTATTATAATGATAACTTCAAAAATCTCCTCAATATAAATCTATTCACCTTGTCTTAATCTAGTATCTTTCCCTGTCTTGTGCATTTAGTTTCTTTTATTTGCTTTTCATTTACTGTCAAAAGGTAAATAGCAAGACCTGGGAAATTTTGATCTGGACAATCCTGCTTAAAATCCAAACAAAAAGGGAAGAAATTGTAATGGAATGATTAATGTCATTCAGCAAGGTTTCAATGAAAACAGATCTGTCAAAATCTGGATTGATAAATCCACAAATTGGATTGATAAGGAAAATGTGTTGAAATAACAAATACCTGTAACGAATCTGGCCTAGTCTCCCGTAATATTTTGGTATAATACAGTATATGCAATACATACAGCAAGTATTATACAGATTAAGCCTAGCCACCAGCAGAAAGTAAAATGCAATTGTAAATTGAAATCATTGTCCGACAGGAGGTTTCTAGTGAGTCCCTCTGGGATCTATTCTCTGTCTACATACACTATCCTTGGTGGTGGTAGGAAAAACAATATAAAAACATTGCTGGTAACATTAGCAAATGATGAAAAAATAAAAGGAAAATAGAAAACAATGACAGGGACTGATAAGATATGCCAGGTTGACTTGCTTGGGAAAATGAGCTCATTTTAACACAGCTGGATTTCAGGTCATGTTTCTAGGAACAAAGAATCCAATCTCAAAATAAGATTTCCTCCTGGAAACCTGTGAGACTCTTTGGACTAGGAAAGATGGAGGGGCTATTAGTATAAACAGCCAGCTCTACATGAACTACCAGCATGATGTAAAGCCGCTCTGGGACATATGAACTGCAGAGAAGATGTTACCATACTGATGGCCTTACTGTAATTAATACTGGATGTCATTCCAGTATTGTTGACTGTACTTCAAAAAGCAAACTGGCAAATTTGAAAAGATTTTGGAAAATCAGTACAAACTTAGCCTGGTAGCTGAAATAATTCTGTATTGCAGTGATGCTTAGGAATCCAGAACTTCTTAGCATAGCCAAGGTGATTTTGAGGAATGACTTGACAATTTAAACTAACAATGAGAAATATGAGTGAATATAAAAAATGGTGCAATTATTGCAATTCACTGGACACTGGCTAAGTCAGAAGTACAGCTTTTATGTAAGAGAACACCTTATAGAATTCAAGGCGGCTTTCATCATTGCATTTTCCTTTACATGTATGTTTTTAAACCAGCTTTAAAAAGTGTGTCTATCAATGTACCTGAAAAAAGAAGGGGGGCTGACCCCAGACTTCACCAGTAGGATTGTTTACCTCCTGCTAGGCTACCTCTGCCTGCAGAATCAATAGCCATTTGCTGGAGCAACGAGCTCGGGAGCAGGGCTGTGCCGGTGCAGTGTTCCGTGCTTCTTTCCTCTCCCTGCTCTTGTTGTATTAAGGCTTGGCTCCCTGGTTTTGCTCTTGTAGCTGCTTGGAGACTACACCAGATTGTTGGATTCAGTGTCTGTCTTCAAAGGCACAGCAATTCAAACGCTTTCCTGTCTTGACGCCCTAGAAATTAATTAATTATAAAATGAAAGCATTTTGTTAATAATAATAATAAAGATAATAAGAATTTTTAAAAATCTATATTTTAAATCTTCATTCTTTGATCTGGTTTTGTTGTGGTTTTTTTAATATTCAATGAGATTGATAAAATCCTAATCCATTTTCACACCATATGGAACATGTACTTTGAAGACCCATGTATAATAAAGGCTTAGGACAGCAGGGACAGGAAAGAAAACTTTTTGACTGGTAAACTGGGTGGCTGTACGTGAAGTCATGGAAATAAAAACAAGAAACATATGTATGCGTGTGCTGAAGTCCCTAAGGTGTTTTCACAACAGGACCATTCTATAAAAGCTTTTTCAATACGTTTCTTCATGATTCTGTCTTCAAATGCCATCTGACCTTAATAAAACTGCCCTGGCTGCTTTACAGGGCATAACATACTGTTCCTAGTGGTCTCTTACAAACAGCAGTATTTTTATAGTGTTCTCTGATAATCTTTCAGAGCTGAGCCCAGTTCCTGATAAATTGCTGTTATTCTCCCAGGTTGATTGTGAGTACTTATTAAATATGTAACACGGTGTAAAACATGACCAGGAGTTTATGTGTGGAAAATTCTAGACAAAGTGTGAAAGTTTATCTTTGAGTAGAGAAAAATGATTCTTCCTTTATGTAGGTTTTTTTTATATAGGAGCCCACTAATGTTAAGGACGACAAAATCTTGTGTGTATTCTAAATATTCTGCTTTTTAAATGCACGGATTTTATGCAAATATTGCAATAATCATGATTATAGGTCTGGTGTCATCAATTAAAAGAAGGTTTTGCACTATTTTTCTTATATTTGTGGAATTTTTTATCATTTACTTTCTTCTGTTTTGTGATGTTTTTTTCAAAAGTTGTTATGGTTTACATAATAAGATGTTGTATAAAATAAAGTGGTATTGTATTGCTCCATGTTTTCCCAAGAAGTGGCGTTAAGAATAATATTTAAATTCCACTTCCAAATACTGCAATTTGATAGCGTTCACTTCCAAGGATATTGTTTTAGCCCAATATAGATGCTCAAATTAAAATTAGTAGTGTAACAGCCCATGCAGTGCTTATGTTGACAAAAGAAAGAGACTGTACTTGCGACTTCATTATTTCTATGCATTTCAGTATTTTTGTTTGCTGAGGGTTTAACTCTGTAGTGAAGAAGAGAGGGGGTTGTGCAAAAATTTAATCCCACATTCTCAGTTTCTTTTGCACAGCCTTTACATTTGTTCTTGCGGAGGGATCTGAGGCGAGGCTTGTGTAGGTAGCTGGAAATCTTTCTGCCAAAATGATGCAGAACCTACTGGCCAGCAAGAGTCAGCTACCTCTGACTTCCTTATACTTATGCAAAACTCTGCTCACACACTTCACAGATCATCTCCTTTCTGCTGCCAGTTCCTGTGGAAAAGGTTTACTAATTCCATAGCTGATGAGTTAAGGCCTGTGAATGCATACCACTTCATTTGGCTTTTTTGTTGTCGTTGTATTTTCCTGTTGCAAGTATATATTTAATATTCTGCTCAGTCTCAGCCCTCTTGCATTATTGCTTTTTTCCTCCCACTAAATATCTCTTTAGAGTGTTTTCTCACAGGTATAATATCTTGCATTTTCCAGCTTTAATCTTATTTTCTTGCTCCTCTTTCTAACCACTTGATGTCATTTTAAATATTTTTCTCCTCACTAGCATTAGCAGTTCCTCCCACCTTAGTATAATCTTTGATTTTCATTTATATGCTACATCATGAATGATAACATCAAATATGCCTAGACTGAGTGCTTACCCCTGCAGTATCCCAGATGAAACCTCTCCCTCCCCTGAACTGATACATGGCCATTTATCATTCCCTTTTATAATTCTCCTGGAAAGGTTAGATCTAATGGGTTTCTAAGCAAACACATAAAATCTTAACTTCCCTATCAGAAGTGAAGTGGTGGAAGACAGAGTTAGGACTGTCTTTCATCAACACAATATTTATAGCAAAGCAAATGAACACTTCAGCTCTGCAAATCCTAAATTTGTTGCCAGACAGTATCTGGAGATTGTTTTGCATGTTTTGATTAAATGCAGATTCCTTAAACTTTTTTTTTTTCTTTTAACAAAGCCAGAGTCCTGTTTTAGTTCTTGTTCTTTGTTTTCTCTGGTAAGGGTCTGTGATGAATGAGATGTCCAACTAATGACCCACGTCACTGAGTGTAAAAAGTCTCTTTGTTCACGAATATAGCAGTTCCCTTAAATTAACTTTTTACAACAGTTCTGAGGCAAAATCTAAACCGCTGCTCAAACCAGGCACCTGGGGAGACATGAAAAAATAATAATTCTCAAGCTTTAAAACAATTTGGCTTTTTTATATATGTGAAATTTTTTTAATGTTTCAGTTCTGCCAAAAGTTGGACTTAAGAAAAGAGGTAATCTACTTGAATAAATAAGATCTATCATTTAATATGTCCAGACTAATTTACTGCTGATGTCTGTTTCCATGCTACTTGAAAAGGACATGCTTGATTCAGAACTGTGTGAAAAAGGAGAAGCTGGACATTTGCAATATCAGTGCAATTGTATTATCAAAATTTCAATTGAAAACTCATTATCGGTATGATTAGTGTTTTTGAAAAAGTTGCAGTCCTGACTTTACTGGTCTCAGAAATGTTTCCCTCATGGTCTGTGTGACAGACATGGAAAAAAAGAAACCTTCACCAGGAAAAGAGACAGAACTGAAAAAACGGCATTTTTCTTTTCAAGCTGAAAATTGAGTTGTGGTCACCCTCTGGTGTTCCTTGGAGACCCCTGGAACACACATGGCCCATGAAGCAGCGCTTGGCCTGTGCAAGGGAGCCAGCAATGAAACTTTGAACGGAACCACAGGTTGTATCAGGGTTAGAAAGCAGACATAGTTACAGAATTCAAGAGCAGTCATCACTGTAGTCACTGGTTTTCCAGTAACCCTTCCATATTACTCTTATAATCGAAAGCTGGCTGTTGGTGAAGATATTTGCCCTGTCACACTGGAGCTCTACAAGTTCCATCAATGTTTTGTTGTGTTGTAGTGTTTAGTCAAAAGCAAATCACCAGCAATTTTTGATCGTGACTTGCTACAAAAAAGGTCTTATGTTAAAGAAAAAATACACATTTTAATTTTTCTTGGAGTGTCCCATGGATCAGGTTAGTGCTGGAGAACAAACTGGCTCAGCTGCCTCTAGGAGTGGTTTTGCCCACATTAGTCCTGTTCGGCTGTGAAGGGCTTTGCGTGTTTGTTCCTAAATTGGACCTCCCCATGTCTAAACAGCAAGCGCCCATCCCACATCCTGCAAGGCTTGTCCTGTGCTGCCTTCTGTGCTCCAGCCAAAAAGAGGCACCCGGCCCCCAGCCAGCTCCCACCAGCCTCCTGGTGGAGGGCACCCTTCGGGTGCCTCCGTCAGCCCCCGGGTGGGTGAGCCGAGGTCATGATGAAGCGCTGATGATGCTCAGGAGAGCTTCCCTTTTGTATGGAAGCAGAATATAGAACAAAATGCAGAACGTACCCCCAGAGTAAGGCTAAAGTCAGGTGTGACAGCTGAATTTGAAAGGATTTAATGATTAATTTGGGTACTTAGAGGACAAAATCTGAATCTTATCCCTGATTGATAATTTCATCTTCCCAAATGCATCCACATACTTAATACCTGTTACAAATAATAGGTATTAATTATACTACCTTATGATAATACCTTAATAATTACTTAAGATCCATTACATTTTTAACACTAATTAGAACAGGGACTGTATCACAGTTGTCCCTGTTGCAGCAGAGTGCTGTAATCAGTGTGATGAAGAGGCTTTTTCATTCTCTCTTCTTTTTCAGAAAAAGTGTTTTCTGAACTGGTCGCCCCTGAAAAGATCCTGGAGTAACACACCCTTTCTTGGCTGAGCACAGTCCTTTGAGGGGAGCATGGGCTGAACCTGGGTTTCCCATGTTCTCTTCCATGTTTTATTCTTTCCATACCAGACTGAATCCTTTCAATTAGCTAAGAAGGCAACCAAAAGTCATGTGCCATCACGCTGAATGACAGTGCTCAACTAATTTGATCAGTCTTTCTTATTTGCTGCTATAAATCTTAAGAACGTTCTGAAAAACTTTAACAGGGTTTATAACCTTGTATTTCTCCTGTGTTGCATATTTTGGTTTTGCAGTTGAAACGGCAGGAAATGAGCCACTGAAAAAATTGCTACAAGTTACCTTTTAAGTCTAAGCAAAAACTGAGAGGCAATATGCAAAACAACAACTACAACAAAAACATAGGAAAATATCTGTGGTTGCATTTTCTCAAACAGCAGTACAGAAGGAGGAAGATCAAGTTTAATAAAAGCATACAAGCTTAGAGTGAGAGATTGCTGGACTGAAAAATAAATATTTCTATCTGGATCTTGGCCTTGCCATCCACTCTGGTACTTTTCCACACACCACACTGCAGAACAACAGATGGGCCTGGAGGACAAGTGGATGGAGAATGAAGACACCCCAGAGGCGACAGTTGCAACTGCTTCTACGTAGTGCTGTCACCAGGAGCAACAGTACGAACCGTCTTGCTGCCTCACCCAAGCCATGCTCAGTTTCTGGATGGTTGGTTGGTTGTGTCTTCCTTCGTAAGACTTATTTAATCCCTTGTCTCACGCTGTGAGTAACAGAACAGCATTTAAATATGAATCTTGCTAGCAAATTGCCGACCGTAGTTTTCTAGTTCATGTAGGTAGGCATGGACAGTGTTACAAAGTATTCTTGACAAATAATATAATACTTCACTAATAGGCTCTATATTAGCCAGAGGAAAGTTTTTAGTAACTTGAGAATCTTGTTAGCTAGTACTGCTTGAAATATGATGACGATTGCTCTAAAAGTTGCTTTATTCTGCTTCCCATAAGACATTTCCTGCCTATAGGAGTCACTGGTAGGGTGAAATATCAAAATATTCATAAGAACTTTCATCAAATATCAAAAGCTACATATTTCCCTAGAGAGGCTATTTCTCCTATCAAAGGATATGAGAAATTGTCCAGAATCAGTGTTGCCAGAGTAGCCCCTCCTGCTTCCTCCTCTCTCCCTCCCCTCCTCCTCCCAGCTCCCTCTGAGGCTGCTGTGTTCAACAGCTCTTTCTGCATCCAAGTGCAAGACTCGGAGTGAATAACAACAGGCCCTATTCACCCAGACAGGTCTGTCTTCCCCCGTCAGCGTGTTCCCACCACCACCTTTAAAAGCTTGCTGCTGGTTTGTTTACTTTGCCCTTTTTTAAACTCTTTTCTCTGAGGGTGAAGCTAGGGTAGCCTAACGGCTGCCAAGAGGGAGGTCCTTCTGCTTTTTGCCTGCTGCTTTCTCGGCCAGGCAGTCCCTCTTCTTTCTTTGGGCCAGCTCTGATGCTCATCAGGCCTTTCACTGAGCTGGTTGAACCTGTGAAGCTTGTCACTTTTTTTGGCCACGTTAGCTGTCTTCAGGCCAGTGAACTGAACTGGGCCAGCATGGGGCTGGGCCAGCTTCAGAGCTGGTGCAAGGAAAAGGACGGGAGGGAAGGAGGGCAGGAGAGGGAAAATAGGAAATGAACATTCAACGCTGCTCTGCCATTAGCTTATTTTAGGTGGCGAGGTATAACTTTACCCTGAAATTCGTCATTAACTTGAGTGAAACTAAAAAAATATTTAATATAAAACCCAGCATAACAATAGAAGAGCCACATGCTATTTTGCTGCCCATGCACTGTGCTAGTCTTCATATTAAAGAAACAGCTTTTTGTGCATAATGTCTCGTGCTCTCTAAGAGACTGGTGTTTGAGATAGACGCCTCTATGTTGTGGCTTCCTCAGGCTCCTGAAAAGCCCATTTTGTTCCATTTTATTCAATATGAGTATCGATATTGCCACTTACGTTGCCTTAGGTGTCTGAGGATTTGGCCACAAGAAAGAAGTTCTGAACTTTCAGTTCTTGCCCGTTAATAGTGTTAAACCATTACAGAAGAACAAGAAGAATAAGAATACAGGCTTTTGGGCAGTAAAATCCTAACTTTTTTGTTTATTGTTAAAAAAATTCCTGTTTCTCACATCCTATCCAGAGCCTTGCAGAGCAGTTTAAGTTGGTGTGAGTCCATGTGCCACCACATTAAAAATTATGTGATTGAGAGATGAATTTTCCCCTGTAGAGATGTGTAGCAAGATCAGTTTCTCCTGCCTAGAGAAATCAGAAAGCTAATATGTGCTGCAGAGGTGCTTGCTTGTGTTATAAGTCATATGGTCACTAATTCCTGAGGAAAAAGAGTGGTCTCTGCTAATCAGTCTCCTACATATGGTACATGGGAGACACATCATTTATGAGAAATGCTACTGAGAATACTTTTTAATTGTTACATGTCCTGCATCACCATTCCTACACAGCACACTCATTACCTTCAAAGTAAAAAAAGTATATACCTCCTTTTTTCCTTCCTTTTAATAATAATAATAATAATAATAATAATAATAATAATAATAATAATGCTGTCCTCAACACTGAAAAGCTTTTCAAACCATACCATAGAAGGTTCTTCCTTCTAGTTGATTTACTCAAAGGTGCAACTCAAGACTTTCCCTCACAAAACCATCCAAAGGTCTCTGTGCTGATCAGCCTAGGTTTTTACTTACACTAAGTCCTGGTTTACATACATTTGGATCCTCCAGCTCTCACATTGTTCAGATAGATTCCATTTTTCCTACTGTAAGCTTGCTCAGCATTGATGCCTGTTGCATGAGAGCTGATACTGTGGCACAGAAGAGCACTGCATTCTGAGCCGAAGTATTTAACATAGCTCATGAGGGCTGCTGCTACCCTCCACTCTCACAGAGCTGGCTTCAACTTAATCAGACAATTAAAAATGGATTTCCATTGCATGACTAAGAGAAATTGAAAAAAGTAAGGTAAAATTTGGGAGGTGTCATTATTATTGTTTTTTAAGTCCTAAAACTGTATAGACAGTAGTGATGAACAACTGGAAATCCATTGGCCATGATAGCATGGTCCTCTCATTCTGAATAGCGTGCAACCACCCAGCTCCCAAGAGGCCCAAACTCATATAATATCTTAAGTGATGAGCTGCAAAAACCACTGTGTTTATTTAAGTCTTAGAGAACTGCTGACTGGGACTGTCATATATAGAAAAACCTATACATTCAAAACACTGGACAGACTCTGCCTTTCCTTCCAACTCACCCTGCAGTTTCTGAGACTGTGGAAATCAGCTGTGAAATGAGGGTGCAAAATACTTGCTTGCTGGTTTTGAACAAGTGCAGATCTGTGTTCTGCTCCTCAGCTGGGACTGAACTGTGTATGGCAGAAAGCAGGATACCAACCTTCCTGCTCGTGAGAGGTCCCACAGCCATGGATGTTCCACACCACAAATTAGAGCAGCCTTAGGGTGGCTTCTGTTTGCACTGGCTTCTCCTGATAGACCTTCAGCCTCCTGGATTCATATCCTGAAACCACATCTCCTGCTGAGATTGTAGGCAAAGGAGAAAGAAAATCATTGAGTGGTCCACTAAACTCAGTTTAGGACAGGCTAACTTGAGCAGAAACCAAAAAGCAGCTTTGTCCCACAGCAGAACCTAACAAACACAGACAAATGTTATGCACCTAAGTAGAAGAACTATTTACATGTTCACCTGTATTAAAAAACCAAAGGTATCCACAGTCCATGGCCATTCTGGCAGATGAAGTCTGTACACCATGTTGTTGGGGATGGATTCAGGCTGTTGTGGAAACAATGAGGGGCGCATTCTCAAAGTGTTGAGTAGCATGGTCTGCTAGCTGTCATTTCTCCTGTGAATAAATGACTTTTCATTCTCATTGAACAAAGTCCTCAATTGAAAGTCTTCAGGCAAAAGCGCTGGGATGCTGGATAAAAGTTGAAACAGGACTGTCATTTGGTGATGACACGTCACTAGCCACAGAAGACACTTTATCTGCTCCCTGAGCATTTTCCCATTACATGACAGGAAGAAGTTACTCCAGAAAGTATGGTTTGGGTGCTAGACAGTCTCAGTCATGTCTGAAATGATGTTAAAAAGAATGTGAGAAACCAGAGGAGTTCCTCACTAGTATCCAAGTTACTCGTCCCTTCTGAGTGTCCTTCCCTGGGACTGTGTGCAGCTCAGAGCTGCAGGTCGAGGGAGGTGATTCTGGCCCTCTACTCCACGCTGGTGAGACCCCACCTGGAGTACTGTGTCCAGCTCTGGAGCCCTCAGCACAGGAAGGACATGGACCTGTTGGAGTGGGTCCAGAGGAGCACCACGAAAATTATCAGAGGGCTGAAACACCTCTCCTATGAGGACAGGCTGAGAGAGTTGGGTTTGTTCAGCCTGGAGAAGAGAAGGCTCTGGGGAGACCTTATTGTGGCCTTTCAGTACTTAAAGGGGGTTTATAAGAAAGACAAGGACAAACCTTTTAGCAGGGCCTGTTGCAGTAGGACAAGAGGTAATGGTTTTAAGCTAAAAGAGGGAAGATTTAGACTAGATATAAGGAAGAAATTTTTTACAGTGAGGGTGGTGAAACACTGACAAAGGTTGCCCAGAGAGGTGGTAAATGTCCCATCCCTGGAAACAGTCAAGGTGAGGTTGGACAGGGCTCTGAGCAACCCAATCTAGTTGAAGATGTCCCTGCTCATTGCAGGGGGGTTGGACCAGGTGACCTTTAAGGGTCCCTTCCATCCCAATCTATTCTATGATTCTATGATCACGAGGCTGGTTTGCTAAACTCACTTGAAGTACTGCTGTGGAGAAGACATTTAGCCTTCCTTCCAAGGAAGATGGTCCCTGAGGGGTGAAATGGGGGCAGAGCAGCTGGAGGGAGGGGCTGTGTTTCACACTGCAGGTGGGACACAGCTCTGGGGAAAGAGGCACCATTTCCACAGCTGCCCCTAAAGAGGTTTTTAGGGAAAGCCAACACCTTTTCAGGTGGCCAGTGAAATGAAGGGAGATGTTCAGGTTTGGTTGGAATGGAAGCTGAATAACATTAGCTTTCTGCAGACTCCCCAAACCATGGGACAATGGTAAGTCCACAGTGGGACACCACAGAGAAGATCTTTAGTTGTGTTCTCTTTAGCTCTGTTTTAGTGTATCCTTCTCAGATCTGGCTTAGCAGGACTTTGGAATTATGCAGGTTTTTTGCCTCTTTACTTTTGTGTTGCTTTGATACAGATATTTCCTAAAGCTGTAAAAATAGCCTGTAATTCACAGTAGTGCTAAAGCAGCAGATAAAGGCAGATACCCATATCTGGATGTGACTCAGGATTATTTTTCTGTACCTCGTTTCATCCCTAGAGACCAAATATGTCTATAAAACATTAGAAACCTGTGAAAGCAATGTGAGCTCCTAGGGGTGATAATGCTATATAAACTAAGCAGGATGAAAGAGATCCTGGTAAGTACACAGGCTTGGCTGTATCAGTTACAATAGTACAGATATAATTGCTTACAGTTCTAGCCTCAAACATGAAAAAGGCCTGCCATTTGGCCATTCCACATTAAATAAACTAGAGATAATCCTTTGATGTACTGATCTTCCTTTCCTTTGAGGGTACCTATTTAAATCTGGTAACACCTTGCCTGTAATGATGAACAGTGAGGGTCTGAGTCTGCTTTCAGATTGGCGAGCAAGGTCAGATCGTAATCCCAGCACTAATGAAGTTGCACGAAGCCTTAGTGCTCCTTGCTTCAGAGAGAAAAAACATGCAGCTCTGCCTAGCACCGGCTCACAGCTCTTGAAGTCTGCTTTGTTTCACCTGAAGTTATCTCAAATTGCTTCCCCTGCCCCTCCCCAAATGATCCTCTGCTCTGCACAGGCCAGAGCTGCTCTTAACAACTTCTGTTAATACAGTTGTGTGAGCTGGTAGTGTAATTTATTTTTTATGATGCTTTTACACGAACAGATTCCCTAATATACTCTTAGTTGAAACGTCAAACCCTTCTGCCAGCATAGTTTGTTTCATCCAAGGGATGGGCGAGGCACACTTGTCAATAAGCAGCACATCTGCACCAGAAGGATCTCTGAAGAAGGAGCTTCACCAGCAAATCTTTTTATTTCCTAAGAGCGGGTCTTAAGCCAGGTTTGCTTAAGATGGCTCTGTCAGGACAGCAATTCTAGCAAGCCCTGTTGACAGCCCAATAGATAGATTATATATCTGTAAAAGTGAGCTTTCTAAGATGGTAAAAATCCTTTAACTGAAAATGACGGTCCATAAACCGAATCAAGGCATAGGACCTGCTTTTCAGAAGTTTGGACATCACTCCACCAAAGTACTTCTGAAATGTTTACTTGTAAGGGCTTGCTCCAGATAAAATATTGTCAAGGAAGCATTTGCCTTAAGAGCAAAGCCTTCAAATCTGTGAACAATTACTTTCATAGTGTCCAAATGTTTTTTTAAAAATTACTTTATTGGCTCTGTCCAATCTGCATAAATGACTAGCTAAGGATAAGAAATAATGTTGGGGGGGTTATGTTTTTATTTTTAATTTGATAATAAATTTGAAAATTTAGTGACAGAACTTTGGTTTACATGAACCCAAAGAAAACCTTATGCACTTCAGAAAATAAAAATAATTATATCAGTAAAACCTACTACTAAAAGAATAATGTGGCCGTATATCAAGGGTGGTGAACCGAAAAACCTAGTTATTTCAAAATACTAGCCAAACCGACAAAGTTGTTGGGTTTTTTACGTTTCAATTAAATTTATTTTCTTCATCGCATTCTTTTTCAGAATAACATTTAAATTCACAAATAATTCCAGTCTCTTTTTATGGTGAATATATTATTTATCAATAACTTTTTTTAATACAGTTAGTCTGTTCTTCCTTTTTCATCTGGTTTTCAAGACAGAAATAGAATTAAAGTAACAAAACCAGAAATACTGCTAGAGTTTTTTGGTTGTTTTTTGGTCATGCTTTTTTTAATGAAGATTTTTTATGGTAATATGTATCTGATTAACAAAAGAGAACAAAAGCAATAACATTTTCATTCTTTTAACCTTATAAGGCCTCATGCAGAAATCTTTTGCTGTTGTTTTTTCCTACAGCAAAGCAGCCACAAAGCTTGAGCTGCCATTTTACTCCTTCAGATAAGAGAGCTGTGTTGTTATTTGGTGCAGGTGTTAACTTTAATAACAATTAATTTCACTATTTGACATGGCAGTAACATGATTTACTTTAGCCATGTGCCTAGCACTAAGCTGTCAGATACTTTCTTTCTTCCCAGTTCATGCAAGCAGAATATTCCAAGTACATCTCAAAGGTAGATAGCAGTGAACTTTTTTAAATAGTCTGGATTATTTTATTTAACAGTCATTAGCATAAGAGACTTGGCACAGGGTTCAACTCTATTGCATTTAGCCATTGGAAAGGTTGCCTGTCACTGTGAAGTAACATTTAAGTATTTATTGAGTATTGATTTCAATGGGACTGACTTCAGTCCCATTGATTTCAGTGGGATTTGGGCATTTCTGAAAAATCTCACTTGACATCTACCTACAATGCTAAATGCCAAATTGCCTTAGAAAACCCTGTCTCTTGGACACTAGTATCACATTTTTAAAAGGCAATGTAAGTTCCTGTGTGAATTAGGCAGTTTTGAAAGTTCAGTCCATCTGACAGCTCATTTAGGGGAAGGACATACATTGCCTGCTTTCTTAGACCTTGAACCTGTGTAGGGTAGGACAATATTTGGTCCATCTTCCACCACCAGAAATTATCTGGTATAGATCTTGTTCTTTAGTCTATTTTCTTATCTATATACATAGTTTAAAAATCAGGCTTGGAAAACAGAATTGTTATCACAGCACAAGAACCTATAAGCCAATAGAAATGGATAAACTCTCTATGTATATGTACATAGGCCACAGGGAGTGCAAAGTTATAGGGATTATTTTAGACCTCTTCAAACTATTTTACATTTGGTGAAGAATGAAAGCACAGATATAACTTGGCTTAGTTAATATGTAGTGATTTGGTAACTCGCAGTAACCTGAGGATGTCTCAGCTCTTAAGCTGCACAGTCACTTATATCTGGATCCCAAATACTTTCAGAAGGTGTGCTTTGATCTAGAATTTGACCCAATAATGATTTATGGATATTTGGGAAAGTTCAGAGCAATTTGTGAGTTCTAATATAGCCTAGAATCTGAGAATGTTTGAATCTTGTGTCTGTACCCATCTTTAACTGTTTGCAGGTTTCCTTTTTAAGCTACACTATTTGTTTATTTAGTTGTGTCACATAAAGTCAGCAATCCGCAGAACAGAGCTGTGATAGCTGGTTACTTTCTGTATTCTTTTATTGGTATGATAATTAATGTCAGAACAATAAAATTTGCATGTGGTTGGTTTTGGATGTTAGGCATGTCTGCGTACTATCATGCAATGAAGACATTTTTATTGCTTTTCACAACTGTTGTCGTGTACAAATTGCAGCACAATATGACAGATCAGCTAGTAGTAGATCTAGACTGCACATGAGTTCAATAGGAAGGATGAAAAAACACCAGTACTCCAGCTGGATTGGATTCCACCCTTTTAAAATATTCATATTTGATCAAACACCACGGAAGAATGCACATCATATATACATGTCTTATTCCTGAGCTATCTCAAAAAGAAATTTCTGTTAATCTTTTCACTCTTGAGAAGTGAACTCCAAGGGACAAATATATACAATTTTTCCTAGCAGGAAAGGGAAAGAGAGAGGGAACAAGACTGAGCCTACAAGCTGGTAAAAATGTTAAAAAGAAAACAGAGCGGGTACAGGGAAGGAGTTCACGTTTCCCTTTTTCCTTCAGTAACGCATGATAACAGTCATTCCACCTGTGCCCTGATGGCTTCTCATGACCACGGCAGCCAACTGCTTGAAAAAACAAGCAAATAAAAAACTTCATATAAAGAAATTAGCACATCTATTTATTTTTTTTTTCCTCTTCTTTTGCTGCCACTCAAGCCAACTTTCCTTTCCACTTGCCTGGAAGCAGCTGCGCTTCCACTTTTTAATTGGAGAAGCAGTGCTGCTTCATATGAGTAGCATTGGCTTTTGGCAGCTTGAGATGTGTTAAATTCAATCAAAATACCCATGAGCAGCAGAGAAATCAGACATTTTTTTCTTCCCACTCATTACTTGTGAAACCTGAATCTTTTCCCAGGTAGCAAGCCCTTCAATTTTTAATTCACTTTTTAATATTTTTTGCATTTAACCAGGTTAAATTGAAGAAAGGTAACACTTTATATATAATATGAATTTGTGTAGATGAATGAGATTATTTTGAGAAAACTGCGTATTTCCCACCTATCATTTCCCAGGCTGGTATGTCATTGTTATGAAATGTCATGTCTCTTTGCAGACTGCCTGCAACTGATTGACATAACTGGAGAGGATGCCTTGGAACTATTTCATGGGAGTTGAGGGCATTTGGAAAAAACCTCACTTGTCTAAAAAATCACAGTTTGAAAGGGGGGAGGGAATTAAATGTCTCAGCATAAAAAAATCATGTTTTTGAGGCATGTAAGGTTTTTTAAAAAAACTGTTTCATTTCCAATTCAAGATGATATTTCAAATTAGGGGAGGAAGCAGAATGCCCTTATTTCTCATTTTGACACTGTTTTCATGAATAAAATAGTGGATAAGTCTAGTCATTGGCTAAATTGGAAAATATTTAAACTGCCTGGAGAAAACAGGTTGCATGATTTTGTCAAGGCCTTGTGCATGCTTTTATGAGCAACATCTCTATACATCAATCTAAATATTCTACCCTGCACCCATTCAAGCTAACAAGTCTTATCTCTCTAACTGATGTTGAATAATGGAGAAGGGACTGGCAGAAAGAAACAAAATCTGTGTCATGAATTTGGATGTTTAAAAAAAGTTGAAAAAGCAAAGTTAAATCATAAAACCTGTCTTGTTCATCAGATGTCAGAGGAACATGAGAGTGGAGAGTATCATGGAAGGGATGTAGTTGAAAGACACATGACTTATTAATGATTTTTTAAGTGTTGTCAGCTGCAACATCCTGCACACAGCTTGGACAGCTCTTCTGTAATCTAGATCGTATCTGTACCATCCTACCTATGGAATGTGTTTACATCCAGAATGGCTTAATTCTCAGAAAAATAATCATTAACAATAGTGGTGAGAGCTGGGGGCACACAACTGGGAGGGGATGCTTGCGTACCACCAAGAGCAATGAGAAGGCATAGTAATGCAGGCAATTGAGCAAGGAAGATGCAGCCAGATACCCTGGCACAAAGAGAAAGGAAAGAGGAAATACAGAATATGGTCAGCGGGGAATGTCCTGGCATCACACAAGCCTTCAGTAGCTTTGAAGCTACCTATCTTTGGGAGAGGATGTGGAGTGATGAAGCTTGCAGTACCAGTCTACTAAAATATTACTTAGCAAAATCAGCATTGCTCTCTTCTTCAGACTAGGACATCCATCCATGCATCTCAGAAAAGTATTCTTAGTGCTGTTCAGATCCTCTACATAAATACACACTTAAATAATTTATTGAAATATATATTATGTAGCTGTTATACAGGAACACTTTGGTTTGTCATTGAATATGTATAAGGCAACATTTTCCCTTAAATTATTGCCTGTGGATCTGCTTGGGTTTGTTGTACCAATTTGTATTTAGGACATGTATCCTGGAGAAAAAAAAAATCCAAGCTACAAAAAACTAACAGACAAACAAAAAACTTTTATGGAAATGTATAGGAAAAGAAAAGTGATTTCCTGATACAATACAAATTTGTACATTTTTTATTTTTTAATTTGCAATGCTAAAATTAATTAGATGAACAGAACAATCCCATGCAATTTTCATGTGTATATATTTAGAGCTCCTCAACACAGAACGCAAGGATAAGGTGGAAGATGGAGAAGGCAGACGGGAAGAAATGCAAATGTGGTCTTTATGACTCAATGTTTTAAATTTTTTTCTATTGTAGCTGTAAAATCTCTTGGGACCCAGTGCATCTGCCAAGGGTGTAAAGGATGTGAGAACTTGATCCACACACTTTTCAAACTGATGAAGGGATCTTTTGGGATTGTGTACCTCAGTGTCTCTGTTCCAGAGGACAATGATTGATTTAGATTTCTTTCCTAGACTAACAGATCTTGGTTCCCTCTAGAATCAATAGAAGTAGTAAGACTACCACTATAAGTATTTAACTTAAATGTTGTGTCTACCTCTCTTTGAGTGTTTAAGGGGTCATAGGCTAACTGGTCCGGCAGACCTTGAATTAATTGCTCTGACTCATTCAATGCTTTCTTGAATTTCAATTTAAGTACCCACTATTCATTCATCTTAGATGTCACAGATGTCACAGGAGATAATCTCTCAACATATATGTTTAGACCCCTTAAGCATATTCTTTCAGGGGAAGAACATTCACCTACAAGACAAGACAGCTGGAGTGAGGCACTTGGACGTATTTGTTCTTGGTGTAATCGTGTCTTCGGTGAAATCTGTAAAACTCACTTTTGCTTCAATGGGAATAGAGGTTGTCAAGCTAGAATGCTTGTCTGAAAACTGTTCTTTATGTCCCCTTTCAAGTGTCTCAGTTTTGAATTATAAAACAAAAACACCTTGATGCCCAACCAACACTATCATAAAATGAGCAGAGTGACTTTGTGAGCCAGGATCTGGTATTTGTGAAGATATCTTTGATCAGGACAGCATATGCTAAAGAGAATTGGATTGAGGCTGATTGTGAACTGATAAGGCTGATGAGCACTTTTGCACCTATTTTCCCAGCCAAGCTGGAAATTGCTGGGACGGCAACTTTCTAAGCTAAGGCCAGAACATTCAAGCTCTGCAGACCTGAGGGAAATGGAGTGGCTTCAACTAGCATCACAGTATTTTCTCAGGCGCAATATTTTTAAATTCTGGCAACTACATCTCCACCCAGAAATTTATAGGCAGTCAGTGTATGTTACAGGGCTCTCCAGTATCTGAAGTCCTGCTGAAGCGTGGGGTGGTGGGTTAGAACACAGATGCCTACCTCGCTCAGGTATCCGGATGGTCCATAACGGGCCTCACATAGAGGACTTAGCTACTCTCTGTGCTGCAGAAACGAAATAGGTCCTGATCAAAATGTGGGGCCACAAAGCAAAGAACAGGATGGAACTTCTCACAAATAGGAGAGGCCTCTAGAAATATCAGTCCACCACTTGCTTACAGAACAAGAAAATAAGTAGGTGTGATAGATTTGATGGCTGTTCTGCAACTGGCACCTCCAGTATTTTCCACCAGGTGAAAAACCTGACTGTGAGACATTTCTCAGGTGCCCAATAAAACCTTTAAGAATCTTGTTTTGGAAGAATCTAAGCAGGGGTGAACTTGATTTTTTCCAGATGTGTGTCCAGCTCTTTTCCCTGTTCTTTTGATATATCCATACGCAGTTCACTTTCTCACTTTAATCTCAGAGGTTAATTTCTTACTCAGAAACAGTCCAAGAGAGCAAAAGTTCTCTTAGGGTGGTGAAGATCATGAAGCAGACTTAATTCAAGAGTGTTGTTTCCTCAGACCGATATTATTAATTTATATTCTTATGGTGTGGATGGGGTGTTAGTGAAATGCCTTAAATACTGTACTCTAGACCAGAGGCAAGAGTTCACATCTTATTGCAGAGCTGTGCTGAGGGCTGCTCCCGGTCAATGGAGCTGTAAGCAACATTTGACTGCATCATTCAGGCTGAGGAACTGAGGCCATCAGATCTTAACACCTATCTGTCGCTCTTTTCTGTACTTTCGGTTAGAGAAGTTAGCCTCAACTAAAAAGTCCCTCAACTACACTGGTGAACAAACTGCACTCATACCAGCCATATACTGTATCAAACTTCGAATTGTCACTTTGTTTTGCAGGTATTTGGCTTTCAAATAAATAATTTTTGTAGTTAAGTCACATGTGAAAAACAAACAAACAACAAAAAAAATAAATCAAACAAAAAAAACCCCCAAACAAACAAAAAAAAAACCCAACCCAACAAAATACATGAAAGGGGAGCTTGGACGTGCCAGGGAGAAGGTGTCCAGTAAAATGGTAAGATGAAAAGACAGCTAAGTCTTCAGAGTGCTTTCTATACTGCACGTTTGTGCTATAAGTCAGAGATACTTGAATGACAACTGAACTGTGTGTGCACAAAGACTCTGGAAGTGAGCTGCATGCTCTGGGGTGTTCACCATTATGTCCAATTGGTGGAAACAGTGAATTTAGTGTAGGATAGATCATTGTCTGGTACAGCATGAAAAAGATTCCTAATTGATTTTTCTTGGTGTGAGAGGTTATAAGGCAAAGGCATTTAAAGTAGCCAGGTAAGGATCTGACCATACCCTTCCTAACTAGGACTGCACATGCATATATTACTTTGTGTGACTTTGATGACAGAAAATTACACTTCAGCTCTGCATGCAGCCTAGATATTTTAGGAATGATGCCATAGGTAAAACAAGGGCAGCCCGGGGGGAAGAAAGAAATTATTTCTAAAATTCCATAATAGTTTTTATCTCCTATCTTCAAGTGAACTGTTACCTCCCCACAAGAGATAAACCTCCTTTTTTCTCTTTCTTTATGTGAATTCATCCATCCAGGAGAGAACAGAATTCGTTCCATCAGAGTTCATTTCAAATAAGTAGTGATTGGAGGAAAAAACCTTCATTTTTCTTTGCAATAAGCTCTTCACTACAAATGTATACACTACAGACACAAATGCATCTCTTCATTGATATCTGGTAAATATAATAGCCATAATCACAAACAATGGTGCCAGTAACTGCTGGTGGAAAATCTTCAGGAAGAAATAAGGAACTAAGATTGGCAAATACATGTTTGACAAAAAGCAAGGAATCAAGGAACTTAGACTTAGGAACTAGAAACAATTCTTCGGTTATTGTTACTATTCTGAGGCAAGTGGAGATGTTTGCTCTGTATGGGTGGCCACCAAAATGTGCCTCAGGAGCACACTTATCGCCTGATGTGGTAGTTGAAGATTTGAGGTAGCCTTAAGCAACAGCAGATAAAATGTCATTTAAATATACTTTAAAAAAAAAAAAAAAAAAAGCTGATGGTAGGGCTGCCTGGCTACTAGGTGTGTACCCCTAGGAAACTACAACAGTTCATCTTACCTTCTCTGCTGGCAAGAAACCCTGGAAGCATGGGTTAAGGCATACCTATAATGTGGCCTTTGGAGCAGGTGAGACTACAGGTAGCAGAGCCCATTTCATGAGGAAGCCCAGGACTTTCCCAGAGGGGATGCAGGGTGATCTGCTGGAAGGTTGGTGGATGGTAAGAGCAGGACACGTTTGGAGCCAGATTCCTATGCAAGTAGACCTACCTGGGTGTTGTTGAAAACCTGTCTTAACGTTTTAGCCTCTATATAGGAGCCAGCAGTAATCCATATTGTGGTTAGAAAGTTTCCCTGGCTTCCTGAATGACCTAAACAAGCTGTACCCTAAACTCAACAGAAGGCCTTTGGAAAGCCCCCACAAAAATCTGAGGCAAGCACTTCAAACGAAGTACAGACTTATGTTCTGTCCGCTTCGAAACTACTAGGAAATAACTTCACAGCTTCCTTTTGAGGTGTTTTTCCATGTCAGGATTTTCTACGCTACTCATTGCCACTATGCCTGATCTTAATCTACAGCTGCTCACTGAGAAATGGAGGCATAGATAAGTGGCTTGCTGAAGGTTGCACAAGAAGTTCAAAGCAGCACTTTGAAACAAACTCAAGTCTTGGGACTTTTATGTATTACTCATTAGGTTTTCCTCCCTCCCCTTACCTCTGGGAATGGAAACAGACCACAAACCCCATACTTCTTAGAGCAAATTACCTGCTTTGTTATTCTGTCTTTCAACCTTTGCCATAAATTCCACTTCATTAACATTGGCTGAAACACCTCAGTGAGCTGTACTACTTGGGTTATAAAATGTGTCTAGTGAGTAGGCAGGAGAATCTCTTTAGCCACAACCATGTGAAAGAGCAGGATCAGGAGGCACTGGCTATTCTGACAGGAATTGTCAGTGAATACTAATGAACAAAGATTTTTACATTTTTTTTTAGCTGCTCACCCCTGTGTTGAAGTGGCAATGTCTCTCACCACACACTGTGGGGAAAAGGGTTTTGCACTCTCCGCTAGTGGATGATGATTTCAAATGGACAGCCTGTGCAACGCTGCAGGCTAAATCCCATCTGGATTAAGCCTTTCCTCTCTGAGGCATGCCTTGGAGTGACAAACTAGCCAGCAGCTCAGCCCATCTGCAGACCATTACTGGTATGTGTGACAAAGGAAACACCTGAGCAGGAAAGCAGAACAGTGTGCAGAGTTCACAGGCAGGTGTTGCTGTCTAGGGAACAGGTTGAGTTCTGGAGGACACCTGGAAAGCCTCAGACCACCAACGTTCTTAGCAAGGCTTGGCTATGCACCTTCTGTGTAGTGCTCTGACGACCTAAGGGTCAGGTGCAGCAACAGGGGAGAGGTGCTGAACTTTCACAAAGAATGCAAGAAAATGGATGAATCCTTTTCCTGTTTTGAAAGGGTATCTGACAGTCAGATCCTGAAGTAACTGGGCTGGAGCTGAAGATATTCATCTGGAGAATTAAGTTTGTCCTGCTTTGATATCCCAAAAGCAGTAAGGCACTACAACAGCGTTCAAACGATGATTGCTGACTTCTGTTGGTGGGCCAGTTCCACAAAACTGGGGACAGAAATGATCTACTGAATTTCCACCGACTTCAAGCAGAGTCTGTAGCAGACCAGAATAACAAGCAGACCAGGTTAATAAAGGGTTCTTTGAAAGAATACTTACAGCTTTCCATAGGAATATGTTGAAATGCTGGGAAATGAACATTCACCAACTCCACACAGCTGTTATTTACAAAAATAGATAAACACCTTCTTTCATTGGGAGGTTGTATTTACAGCTTTATTTATCAAGGCACTTATGAGAAAAGGTAGTTTGTGGCTGACAGCATCAGAGAGCGCTGAAAGGACAGACGGGAGAGCAGAGATTAGGAAGGCAGTGGTCAACTGGCATAGCTGGAAAACCAGCTCGCGACTTCTGCTCACGCTGAGAGGTGAGCTAAGCAGAGCCCTGGCAGGCTGCACGCTCCTTTCACACCTGGGTTCAGATAACTTGCACCATTATTGTTTCAGGAAAGTTTTGGCTTCTCAGAAAGCCCTGTATAAAATGGATATAACGGGATTCAGAGTCACAGGCTTGGAGGAACGGTATTAGTCCAAAGCACCTCCAAGCAAATGGAAAAGTCTAAGCCGCAGTTTAACTTCTTACTTTAAAATTTTATTTTGCTTGCTTAAGTTTTTCAGGGTGGAGGCCATCTAAAATCCAGTGCCATAAACCCACTGTCCTTCTAAAACACTGTGGCTTTGTGGAGGTTAGCAGAGGTCTCTCGGTTTTGTTTCATTCATCTCTGCACACTGTAATAACAATACATCTGCATTTTTATTCCTCTCCAAGTGAGGCATGGGAAATGAGGCGAGTAAAGGCATTATCAAGGGCAATAGACAATGAAAGACTGACCTAGGTATATGTTCAGCTAAATTAAGGAAGAGAATGTGAGTGAGATAAACAAGCATCCAGGAGGACGGCTACTGAATTTCCCCACCAGTAACATTTCTTGAAAGCTATTATCAGCAGCACTCAAATCTCTTTGATCTGAGAAAAGACAAGGCAGAGTACACAGCTTCTTTGTGCTCCTAAACAGTTTCCCCCTCAGAGACAACTGTGTGATCTACTGTTCATAAACATATTTGAATATAAAAAGCAGCAATAGGGTGAATTAACCTTTATATTAAAGCACCTCAAATACCTTGTGTTCAAAAGCTTATATTACACTTGAATGTTGCTGAGCTACTGTTCCACTTAGTGGAGTTAGAAAAGGGACAGCAAGAGAGAACTGAAGGAGAAAATAGGTTGGGACGGAACAAGTAGCGTGAGGAAAGTGATAAACAAATAAACTATGACAAGAGACTGGAGGAGGAAAGAACTGGATCCTAATATAGAAAGAAATAATGCAAGAGGAATATGGTCTTCATGAGTATATTGAGAAGGCTGGCTGGTATTTCAAAATATTCCGCTACTCCTAAAAGTATAAACTTCAGCGTTATCTTTTTTTTTAAAAAAGGGAAAAAGAAAAAAAAATGGTATGATAAATCATTGTCACTTTTAAAAAGAAAGAAAGAAAGGTGGAGTCATGGAATTAAAGGCCAGTGAGATTCACTTCCTCTGCAGAAAAAATACAAACATCCAACAGACTCCTGTGAGCATCTGCAAGACAGCAGAGCAATAAATAACCGAGTGGAAGCAAACAAAACATGCCAGATAACCCACTACAGAAGTAAATTAAGGTTAATAGGCCTTCTGGATAAAGCAAAGAAGTAGGTGTCATACATCTTGACTTTAGTAAGGTTTTTGACACTGTCTCACATGATATTCAACAAAAATAAGTGAAGGATACGTTTCCAGAATGTAACTGCTTGGGAAACTGTACAGAAAAAGTGGTTATCACCAGTTCACTGTCTGACCAGAAGGATGGATCCTTCAAGGTCTTTCTTGGGGCCAGTACTATGAATTAGTTTAGTTAAAATCCTAGATGGTAGACTATTAAACCTGCAGATGATACCAAGCCAGGAGGGACTGCAAAGACTTTGAAGGATGAGAATTCAGAATGATCTTGACAAACTGGGGAAACGGCCTAAAGCGAAGAGGATGCAGCTAAGTGCGGAGCCAAGGCGGTGTGCTCAGGGCTGAGATGTGGGCTGCAAGGCAGCGGGGTGGATGGCAAAGCAGCCATTCTTCAGCGGAGGAGCTGGCGGTCAGAGCGAACACAAAACGAACTTGAGTCAGGAAGGTCAGGCTGTTGCCAAAAACCCAAACATTGCACTGGTTTTTATAAACAATGTTGGCATATGTAAGAAACGTGAAATAGTCCTTCTGCTTTCTCACCACAGCTGGAGCACTGGGTCCAGTTTGGGGCATTGCATTTCAAGAAAGACGCGAATCAGTTGGAAAGAGTCCAAGGAGAGGAACAAGAGCGATTGAGGGTCTGGGAAACATGACCTATGTGGAAAGACTGAAGGCAGTGAAGTTGTTTAGTCTAGAGAGAGGCAAACTGAAGGGATGTACGATAAGTCTTTAGATGTTTAAAAGGTAGCTGCAAAAAAGAGAGTAGTAAACTGTTGTGAATGTCCAAAAGAAGTAGTGGGCTTAATTTTCAGGAAAAGAGATTAAGAGTAGACACTAGGAAGTGTTTTCTGTGATAGTAACAGAATTGATTGGCTAGGAAGCCTATACAAACTCCACCGTATGAGGGCTGATAAACAGGTTGGACAATCATCTGTGAAGAATAATTTAGGACCAGTTGATCCCAACTTGGTGGAGGGGATGTACGAAATGATCCCTTGAGATGCCTTCCAGGCCTATTTCTACAACATTATAATCAGTGAGTGGAAGAAAGCTATGGGTTTAAATGAATTAGTGCAGGTGATGCAGAAAAGGATCTGGAAACTGAAACATTCATTCATAGAGTTTACAACATTTCAAGCTTCGTGTGCATGACCTTCCATTTGTTAAAATAAGATGTTCTCATAAGGGTAGGGGCAGATGTCAGACCCAATTAACATTTCAAGCACAGTAGAACTTAGGGATGTAGCCCCTGTGTTGGACTGTATTAGATAACTTCTCTGCAAAGTTAGGAGGTCTCAGGTCCTCCAAATGGGATACTGATTAACTACTCTTTTTTTTTTTTTTTTTTTTTTTTTTTTTTTTTTTTTTTTTTTTTTGTGGTTGGATAGTTGTGTTTAATCAAATATGCTTCTGGAAAGGCCAGGACTGATATGAGTGAGGTTACTTACCAGTATACACATCTTAAAAATTTGATTCCAAAGCAAGACGTGTTTTAAATTATAAGTCTAAACGTGTTTGGAACACTTTTCCCTTCATTTTATCCAGTAGTTTATTTTGTAAAAGGGCAATAATATATACATGATTGTTTCATCTTCTTAGCTAAGAGAATTTGTAGTAGTCACTTTATCAAAAAGTCCTCCTGATATGTAACCATCATTCTACATCTTTACCTGTCCTTCTGATCCTTGTTTTCTTTAGTGTGACCTGAAAGTTCTAAATAAGCTCCACGGTGTTTATGTCAGTTTTCATCTAACCAATGAAAACGGGGTTTTGTGATAATTATGCAAGCTGTTTCAGAATTTTTATAGGTTTACTGGTTGGCATTGACTCAGATTTGTTTGATCTTTAGAAAAAATTCTGGTTCCATAAACTCGCTGAAAATTGTAGAAATGTAATGTATGCAAGACCTGCAAATTCAGACCCCTGCAAATGACTGCGTGTTATAGACCTCAACATATGGCTCACGTTGGGCACTTGCGAAATACATCTATCAGCAACAGACAGTTACCTTAAAAGAGATCTGCATCCAGGTAGATGGTTTATAGACTGTCAGGCCACACTGCTGGTTTAGATTTGAGGAATTACTTTGGAAGAACAAGGCGGGTTCTATTTTTGACATTTCAGCAATGAGACCACTTGTACATTATGACCCAATTTGATTTACTGTAAGAAAATAAGAGTGCTGTAATTTGTAAAAGACATTTATTACATGAGTCAAAAAAAGAAAAAAAGGGGAGGGAAGGGGGAGAGAAAGCAGCTTAACGTCTCTGTCCATCCCCATCTGGTTTTATTTTAATCTCACTCTAGTCACATATGAAATTTTGCTTAGCTGTCTTCATTTTCTTAGTCAATCTTGATTAATGGCCTTCAAAGTAAAAATAATTGG
This sequence comes from Burhinus oedicnemus, assembly GCA_008921705.1. Taxonomy (NCBI): domain Eukaryota; kingdom Metazoa; phylum Chordata; class Aves; order Charadriiformes; family Burhinidae; genus Burhinus; species Burhinus oedicnemus. The sequence goes on along the minus strand of VFFE01007674.1, from coordinate 5,075,322 downwards.
CCTGCATCAGGCTTGTTTTATAACTCTTGTTCACAAAGAATGTGAAAGGCTGGAAAATGAGCCTAAACAGAAGGAATGCATTACGTTAGCCTTTGAGAAAGAGCAGTCCTCCAGTTGTGTTTCACTGTGTATTTTTATAACAGGCGCCTCCTTGACTGTCCATGATATTGCAGATATGCAGTGCCAAAAGCTTTTGTATACTTCATCAGGCTGACCATGTCACCTCACAATCTCCCAGCAGCCGCGTGTGCGCAGGCAGAGGGAGGCAGAGCCAGCCCCCGCCGACCACAGCCCCTCGACACGCGCCCTGTGGAGTCGGCGCGGGCTGTGTGACGTGGAGCGGCCACCTCGAGAACCTGAAAGGATGCTTTCTGCAAGTGCTTTCTAATTGCTCCGCTCCTGCTCTTAAACTTCAAGAGAGTTGCCATGCAGTTTAGGGAGTGTGGCTCTCGCTTGAGCACAGAAGAGGTGTCAGAGGTTGCTTTTAGCTGGGGTGAATGTGGCCCTGTGGCTTTATTCCCCGCTCCAGTGAATGCAGTCCTGGTAGAGCAATCCCCAAACTGATTATAAATTTGATATTTAAAAAAATATTTTACATTGTGAAAGATTGCATCAATTTGCTGAGCTCAATTTATTTTTAAATAAACAGAGATTATGCTCGTTTTAAGAAAAAAAAAAAAAAGCAAAACCAAAACAACATTTTCTTTGGCGTATCAGGAAAGGACCTGATACTGGATACTGGAAGTTTGTTTCTGTTGGGACAAGCATTGTTTCAAACTTGCTTTCTTGCTGTCAGAAAGTTAGGGAGATTCAGTCTAGTCCCTCCTTTGTGTAATGCACAAAACAGATTATTGTGCTTGCGTGCTTATGGCAGGGTTCAGTACCTGCTTACCAAAAAGGAAGTCAGCTTTCTGTTACACATCTTAGGGGTCAAACTATTACTTAGACATTAACCAAAGAGAAAGCACAGTTCTTAATTTAAATTATCTATGTTAATTTAGAAATATTTGAGCAACTCATGATAGTCCTGTGAAGTTATTATACCACACACTTATTTCCTTGTACAATTTTGAAGCAGGAACAGTTTATGCTTTTCCTGATGCTTTTTATGTAACAGCCTCAACATATGAACTGAACTTCCATTAAGCTTCCTAAGATTTCTCTGGAGTATGCATGTGATATACTTACGATACTTTTGCCAGATATGGCTGAACTTGGTCTGGAGACGAACACTTTTCCCAGAGTAGCTGAGACCAGCTGCTGAGTCCTGTATCTTCTCTTCTCCCAGCAAGGCAAGCCGGGGTTACACAGATGGTATTTTCATGTCAGTGCAGATCAGGCTGAGCATTAACCTCATGGCATGGGCCAAAATCAATCTGCAGGGCTGCCTGTATTCAGTGGGAGAGGAATACATATTTTCTTCTTTTCAGAAAGTGGCACACAAAATACAGACATCAAGAACCCATTCCCTACGCTCCGATATTTGCTGTGCTGATCTTTTAAACAGTTAATGATGTATTGTAACCCAGACGCCTGACCTTCAATGAAGCACAGCCCCACCATGACACTCCTTCTCTTTGATGCTTCACCAGCTTTTAGAAAGTTGGTTTTACGGAAGCTCCTGTTAGATAAGGGCAGGTAGCCAAGGCCGATGTAAGGTCCCTGAAGAGCAGAAGAAAACCCGCTGTTTCCTCCCCCTTACTGGAATGTGTCTGATTCTTCAGCTGCAGTCTTCTCAGTCCCTATAATCTTTTCTTCAAGAGACTTCTGGACCTACCTGAGAACTGAACAGAGGAGAGAAACTTTGCCAGGCATATGCTTGGGAAAATGTCACCAGCTAAAGAAACAATAGTACCAACTCCATCATGTTTAAAGCTTTGAAATTATGGCAGTGCCCTCTTGTTCCATGGACATATTTTTCAAGGATTAATCATTCTCATCATTAAAAGCTTTGGTCTACACCTTGTTTGGCTTTGGCTTAGGCTGCATTATGCTGTTGTTCCATTAGACATCTACAGGATGCATGTACCTACATGAACCTTCTGCATCAAGCTCTTACAGCAGCTGCATTTTTCACATGTGAGAGATGAGAAGCGGCAAACCTAAGGCAGGTACTGTCCATCTTGCAGTGACAGTCTGTGTCATCGCTTCCTTGCACTCCATTTAGTTTTCTTAGAGTCCACCATGGTACCTCCTCTGTTCATTCTTTGTCTTGGAAAGACTTGGCCACCAGATACCGTTGTGTTTGTGGATGATGTTGTGTTTGACAATTTTACTGGCGCCCAAGTACTACCTTTAAATCTTATGGGCACAGGGAACGGACTGAGGTCAAACAGCAAAACATTGTGCATGTGGCACAATGTCGGCTTTACTGACCCAGGCTTTTAATGCTAAATGTCAATGGAAAACTGCCAGGTACGTGTCCTAGCTGGCTATATCAAAGCAATAAGACTACCAAAGATCTTGATAGCGGTGCATAGATTAGAGAGGAAAACCTAAAGAGTGCTAGTCTAGTTTGACTCCTACTTATATCCATTTGCTTGTATTACTCTTTATTTTCATGGTTTACTCCAGTCACCTGTTTTGCCATAAATTTCAAAAAAGTAAACTTTCCATATATTTTCTTTAAAAATTGCTGAAATCCTTAGAATAAAAGAAAGTTTTTCCATCTCATCTGGAAATAAATAGTATTTCTTTTTTTAGAACTAGTTTGTTTGCTTTGTGGAAATAAGCTATTCAGGGGTTTGTTTGCTTCCAATTGACCTGAAATGAAATTTTTCTTTTGGATTACTTGTTTCTGTTTGACCAGCAACTCTCCCAGTCAATTATTTGTGTAGTTCAATCTGTGACTGCCTATGTGAAGCTATCGAGTTTTCTGTTATGCTGCTCTTATATGGTAGTGGAAAATGACTGAAAAGATCATTGCATTATCTTATAAATCAGTGATACATTATGTCTTATACAGTGTGCAGAAGGTGTGGTAGAACTAGAAAAGGTACCCTAGCCAAAGATGGCAGGTATCCATAGGTATGGTATGGCTTTCATATGCAAGGAGACTAAACAGCCTGACTTTTCAGTTTAAAAGAAAAAATGTTCTATGGATATGGGAGAGGTACATGAAGTCGTGGATGCTTCAGAGAATGTAAACAGGGAGTTCACTGTTTCCACAACAGAAGAATGAGGAGAATCCCATGGTGCTATTCAGCAACAGGTTTAAAAGAACAGGAAATATTTCTTCTGTACCAGTCACAATCTCATTTTGTAACACACTATGCTGCGGAGGCCAAATTTTGAGGACAATCAGTAAGAAATCAGACTTTCTTGTGGTTTGATCAGTTTGTAGCAAAACTGAAACAAACGTCAAAGGGAGATGGGCAGCTCTCTCCTGCTGCTGCTGCTGCTGCTTCCCCCCAACTGGTTTGACCTCGTGGTCAGGACCTGGCTGGGGGCTGTCGGTCCAGCTGGCTGGCCAGGAGACACGCTGGTCCTGCCTGGCCAGGGACACGTGCTGCCCTCAGATGCTGGGCAGGCCATCAGCAGTCTGCTTTTCAGATGGCAGAGAGGCAAACCAGTGACTCGGTGATGCATGTGTGGTTGCATGCTATGCAGAAATGCTTTACACATGTGTACGGTGAGCACAAGTGCATCAGAGGTTATGAAGTAATGAGGGAATAGAAAAGCCAGAGAAAAGCAGCATGTCGTCTGCTATGTTTGCACAGTGTTTGCCTGAAGATGCAAAATAAATATTTAATTATTGGTGGGGGAAAGTAGGAATCACCACGCACACTCTCTGTGAGAGTGCTCAAAGGCTAATCCACTTCGTTATTTTTATTCTTTGAATGAGAGCTTCCCAGAAAAGTCTATCTGAAGGGAACTGATGCATAATGAGGAATGCTGAAACTCATGCATATTTGCATATAATATTTTCGCAATTCCAATATGGTATAAGAACCTGTGATAGAAGTGGGCAGCAGAACAGTGAGAATGTGGCCATTGTGTATTTTATAGTTTATAAATTCATTTTGTTTCTTTTTTTTTCTTTTTTTTCATTCTAATTGGCATATCTTCCTTTCTGGAAATTGATTTTTCAGTTCAAAGCAGCATTCAAAGGAAAACGAAAGAAGAAACTGAAGACATTTTGAACCCATTTACATGCTTCTAAGGAATTAATCCAGTTTTTCAGAGAAAATGAGAGACAAGTATTTACATTTAGTTACCTCAAAAGAAGCTGTGAAAAAATTAACACTTTCATCCAATTTTACTTATGCCAACATTTCTTTTTTTGCTGTAAGAAGTCAGCACTTTTTTTACCTCTGTCTTATAGGACATACATATCTAGAATTCGCAGGTAATTGCATGAGGTATGTAGGTATCAGCTGCTTGACTTAGGAGTTGGCCTTGCCTTGCTCTTTGACCACAAGAACTTTTTGAATTATTAAAACCTAAGGATTTCAGTTTTGCAGTGCTGATACACTTAACCTACGCATAAGCAATAGACTTTATGTAAACACTGTAATGTTGCCAAACAGCCTGTGACACGCAGTCATTTCTAGTTCATTTAAGGTTCAGAAATGAAGTCTCCATCATGCTAACAGTAGATCATTCACCTCATACAATTTAAAATGTTATTATTGCAGCTTGTAGTGTTGCTAGTATAAAATGTTATAATATGAATCTCACCTTAGATGTGGGAATGGATATTAATCTGAAACTGCTTCTGTTGGTTGCTCAGGCTGAACCCTACCACGCAAAAATGCATTTGTTTGTTTGTCTAAAAAGATTTAGGATTGCACATCATCTTTATCCATGGTAAATATTTTGTTATATACAGTATACTAATTATTGTTGAACTGAAGTGTTTTTCTAGCCCCAGTGGCATAATGGAAATTATACTTCAAACTGCATAATATTCTTGGAAAGGGAATATAGACTTAGCAAAGAACATCATCATTTTGCTATAATGATAACGTACCTATTTACATAATGATAATGTACATATTTACTGCCAAGCATGTTTGTTCTGCATTAGTGTTCGTAGTGTGGCAGGCAGAATTGCAAAACGGAACTTCGATTTGTGTGTCTGGTGGCTGTTGTCTTGCAGGGGAGCGAAGATGGGAGAGCAGGCGATGGGATGTTTGAAAAAAAAAAAAAAGAGTAAGGCTATGTGCTAGGCTTGCATTGTGTATGAGATCAGATCTGCACATGCCCATTTGCTTTCCTTTCTTCTTTTTTCTGAGGGACCTTGTCTGTTAAGTAAGTGAAAATCCTTTGTGAGATTCCTGGCAGCAGGCATCAAAAAGATGCTAAAAGTCTATGTTAGCTGCGTGCTCTCTCTTTGAACACATTCTCAAGTAATGCCACTGTTGGAATCATTTAATCTGAGAGATGAAAAAAAAAAAAATCTACATTTTTGGTTTCATTTCAAAACCTGTAAATCTCTGTATACATCTAAAGAAGCAGGAAATCTTACACTTGGAGGAGATAGGAAAAAAAAAAGTTAGGAGACAGTGTTTGGTGAGCTGTCATATGTTTTCTGAACTTTTTGTAATAGGAAGAAGTCTCTAAAGAGCCCTTTTCTTCACTCCTCTAACAAAGGCATGTCCCAGTTTATTAAAAAATCATACACAACAATGCTGCCTGCCAGGTTTTATAGCCCTAATGAAAATTTGGTCCAGAGCACAAAAAATATCTGGAAAAATGCCTGAAGTTTCCCTGTCGCAGATGTTTCAACAGAAGGTGCTTGCATGCCATTCGTTAATATAACGCCATACGGGACTCGGTATGACCACTGCAATAACCAGTAAGTAACACACGCAGTGTGCGCATCACTGCGCCAAATTTTCCGTCTGTTGTGTGGGGCTTGTATCCTGTGGATTGAGACGTACCTTGATGAAACTGTATTGTCATTGAATGATAATATTTGTGGATCACTCTGCTAGAAAACATCCTATCAAGAATGTGGGAGGTCTGTGTAGAGTCGGTGCAGCTCATTGGCACTGCAGTCAGTTAGGAAGGATGGGAATGTTAGTATCTATGCCCTTTTTTTAGCCTGTCTTTCAGATGCCAATTTCCAGGAGCAGCACTCCAGATATCAAAGCACTTTCTCTTTGAGAGAGGCTGTTGAATTTTAATCTCAGGCATTATGTAATTAAAAGAGGCACGTGAAATACAGTAATTATCAATACAGTGGAAAAAATTACACAGACATAACATTCTCCTGGGATAATTATTTTTTATTTTCTAAGTTTAAAAGAGGAATGGACTGAAAGGAAAAAGAAAAAAAAAAATCCTGAAGTACACTGTACTCCATCAGCTCCAGTTCTGTATCCTGAAAGGCAACGAAGCACCTAAATAACTGACTACAAACATTTCCCTGTGCACACAGATGAATATTGTCTTCTGCTCTTGGGAGGGAAGCTGTGGAATATACTGCTTTGATTTGTGCATGCCTGAGGGAGGTGATGTGGACTTTTCCTACTAGTAAAGGCAGGAGTTGTATGTACAAATCATACATGCTGTAGTCTGGATGTACGTGAGTGCTTCTCGTGGACCACACCGACACCCTTAGGAACACTTCTGCAAGAGTTAAATCTGCTAATGACAAAGGATCTGAGAGGCTTTTACAATTTTTCATATTTTTCCTCTCTGTTCAATAGTAGGATTTCCTGGACAGCTTGCCGTCTCTTTTGTGCAACAATGACCAAAGCAGGAAAAAGTGCTGAGTCTGACTTGAGAATTTGAGTTTGGGTTCAAGGTCGAGTAAGGACTGAGATTCAACAGAAATAAGGCTTTTTCCATCAGCTAAGAGAATCATAAAGGTACCATCAGGTCTTATTAACCATGTTTCTAGGAGATTTCTTTCACAAGTGAAATTAATCTGAAAAATCTTTATGGGTTTGACACAAAGCAAAATCACTGACAAATCTGGAGCCTGGGTTGTAAAGCTACGTTCAGAGGACTTGAGTTTACACTTCATATGAAATGCAAGGGTTTGCTCCGTAGCAGTCCTACTAAAATAATATCCTATTCCAGTAAATCCAGTTAGGTTATTTGCACTCTTTCACTTCCTTTATTTCAAGCGTCACCTCTTTTCTAAGATAGATGGAGATCACTATATCATAATAAAGATTGTACATTTTGTTTGCTAAACAGTACTTACAGGACAACGCTACTGTTTTTTTCATTTTATTTTATATGTGCTTTCATATGTAACTTTTCATCCATAATTCAAATCTTAGACCTTCAGATTAGATCTCTGCCAGTGGGCTTTCTTGACATTATGGATTCAGGAGAATGCCCAGGACGTTCTTATTCAGGAGAGGAATCTATCTTTAACTGTCCCATAGCCAAGTTCACAGTCAGGTTTGCTGCTGCTGCCAGGGAAGGAAGAGTTGGGGTATATGCAGTTTTGGCTCCTCGTGGAGTCATCAGCTGCCCCTGCTGTGATCTCAGCAGCAGAAAGGACCAGGCAGCCCAACTCTCTGATGCAGGTCTCCACCCCAGTTTGACTCCTTTGGACCATTCTTCCTGTAACAGGAGTGCCCCAACCCTCCTCACGTTTGTGCCATGCCAGTGTTGAAAGACCTTGAGTCTGGTCTGCCATCAGACAAGGCTTTTAGAATTTAGGCATATCAAAGGCACAGACCGTTCCTGGGACTCCTGTATGAAAATTATATAAAAGCCAACATTATCTTATCACTGGACAGTTTGCCTAATGTCATCTCAGAAATGGTGGGCAGGCAAGGCACAGAGAACTACCTCTAAAGCCTTTGCAAACTAAACCTCGAGAAACTTGCAAACAGAATGTAATTGTATGAATGGAAAAAATACAATTATCCAACCTTTCCTTTTATCTGGAAAGAAATCAGCATTATTAGAATGAATTAACTGCAGTAAGTCAATGGTATCTGTTGGCTGTACAATCATTATTACCTATTCTTCCTGGATATAGAACTGATTGAATTTGCAAATCAAATTTCCCTGCACTGTATAAACTTTTTTCTGGAAGTTAAAGTAAATGGTTATTACAGAATTGCTCTGAGGGAAAGAAAAAGTATGGGGAGGTGGAGCGGGAGGAGGAAAACAGAAGAAACAAGAATAGGAAGCACCTTGATTAATGCCCACCAGGCTGAATCATGCTGCGAGGGTTGTGTTCTGGCCTGGTGTCTCAGAAAAGAGGTGTGCAGTTTTTTCCTCCAAGCATGTATTTATTTGTAATTTGTTTTGCCTTCTGTAAGATTTCTTTTTGCTTTTGTAAGCACACACCTGCTCCATTTGCTCACTGGCTTCAGCAGGCAGATTCCTTTTTATATTGCCTCTGGAAGTTCATTATTTTCTTCAGGTGTTTTAATGAACTTGGACAACATTAAGGGATCAGAGAAATCAGAGCTGGAAATGACACCCCTCCCCCAGGGAATTGCTTGCCAAGCAGGACGACATCCCGACCCAAAGCTGTGGAGCTGCTAAACACATCCTCGGTTTCCAACAGTTTACAACTAAAGTGTTCAAGGACCTGGGAATGATCCTTTATGGGATTGAGTCCCCTCTGTGGCAGAATAGGTACAGCCCAAGGTGATAAATGTGACAACTACAACAGTGGGAAAAGCCTGTTGCAGGAGCCCTGCCCGACCTGGCTGTGTGCACAGGAGTGTAAGAGCAAGGGCAGAGCAGTGCCCAGGATGTCCTTGCCCTTTGGGGGCTGGCAGCTATTGTAGATCTCCTGTGGATGCACTTTGGAGGATCACTCCCAATCTGTTGGATGAGTTGAGGGCAAGCCTGGGGGGGGTTCCCATTGCTCCTTCATCCTTCCCTTCCTTCTGCTGTGGCTGGTGTCTATGGTGTGACCCATCAGGAAAAGGCAAACATACAAAATCATCACACAAACTATGACATTTCCAGCCTGACTGAGAAAAAGAGGACCCAGGCTCCTCCCAAAGCAGCTTGACCTTGTAAGATTTGCAGCAAAATCTTTCTGTGAGTAGAGATGTCAAAGTCACAAACCAAACCAAGGTTCTCGCTCTCCTCTCATGTGCAGATTAGAGCTTGAGAACATTTCTGATTTTTTGACTACTTTTCCCTTTGGAATTAATTTTGCCCCCAGCATCTCTTCCACTCACTTGCATTTTTTGATTATCATACACAATTTTTAATTGTGATAAGGCAATGGAGTTCTCAAGGGGTTCCTTACCGTGCCTGGTTAGGCTACGCTTTTTCTAGGGGAGTGAGTCTCCTAAATCCTCTGTCCATTTCTTTGGTACCTGTGTACTTCTAGTATGCAGGTCTGCTTGGCTGTTCCTCATTAACATCACCATAAGTGGCGTTTTTTGCACAAACTTCGTGTGCATTTGTTTGTGTGTGAGAGAGCAAGACAAGGAGAGAGCAAGGGAGTGTTGGTTTTATTCATTAACCCTGAGATTGCCATTTGATTTGCAAAGTCAGAGGCCAGCCGTATTACTCTTAATCAACAAAACACAAATATTTACTCTGTGGCAGCAATTTTCGCAAATACACTGCTCTGTGGCAAAGTCCCTATGAGTCATTTTGACACATCGTAATTCATTTACTGAAAGACCATTTTGTATATGAGAACTACCATATACATACTGCAAATTTCCAGTTTTATAGGACACTTATCTCCAAGAGCACATAAAGTATCTCATCCATCTCTTTGCTAGTGCAAGACTGTTTCTTTTAAGGTAATCAAGTGTCCTGTACATTTCTACAGCATTCAAGATATGATGGTTTCACTATTTATTTTGAAATGGGAGATGAGAACATTCATAGATTTTTATTCCGTTTCATCTACCGTGCACTCAAAAATGTCCCCAAAGCATTTTTGTGTCTGTATTTTACCTACTTCATTCTCTGCACCCAAAAAGGATTTTTTTTAGAACACCACATCATAGCTCATAACTTCCATCTGCAAGAATGTCTTATTTTTCTTCATACAGGTGGCCAGCATTTCTAATTTAGTTCCAGCCAAACTAAACATCTGAAGCTGTTATTCTTGGAAAAAAATCTTGAATGCAAAAGGTTTGCTTTTTGGACAAGAAATGACTGGCAAGGAAACTGGATAACAAAAATAAAATTGGTTTTACCTGTCAAACCACCAAAAACGTTCTTGACTGGTACTGCTCTTCTTTGTTTTGATTCTGCGCGTAGCACTGGTAAAATCCTATTGGTTTTGTTTATTATAAAATGGCCTTATGGAACAAGCAGATCTTTCAGACTAGCTGATAATTATGTCATAACAAGTCGTGTAATCAATTGCTATTAACCTCTGTGTATTTTCCTTCCATTAGCTCATTTTATATCATTTCTATTTCATAAATTCACTTCAGAGCATCTTACTCCAGGCAGAAACTATGTGGGAACCACAGTATTACTTATGTGCTGTAGATCCAAGACCTTGGAGAGCATCATTTTTAAGCCATATTCCTGAAATCCTCTTGAAATATCTCCTTTATGGCTCAAGTCCTGGTATTAACAGCTTGGTAACTGAAAGGTAAGTATGAGAAAACATGAGGGAAGAAGCAACGGAAAAATGAACCCTTCAAATACAGTGTATATATATGTATAAGGTAGAAATACGAACAAGTTCCAGTCCATAAGACAGTAAACAAGGATAGTAAAAATACTGTTTAAGAAGAAGGAAAGTTTTGGAGGTTGTATACAGTGTCCTAACAGTCAAGAATTTTTATTTGTATTTTTTCAGGTGATATTGCCTATCTGATCTAGCATTGTTTACATTATCTCCTGACTGTTTCAGGGCTGGAAGGGAGCAGATCTAAACTTCTCTGGTTTTTAAAACATACGGTAATACAACATGTACAACTGCACAACATATTTACCCCATCTATGTATTGTATTCCAACTTGCTGGCTAACAAATGGTATAGACTACATACCTTTTCAGAATTAAAAAATAATAGGAAAATTACACTTGTTAAAGAAATTTGTGCACAATATTAAGGGTCACCTGTTAGTATTTCTGAATCTAGTGTAAGGTTGGACAGCTACATAAGCAACTCAAGCATTTTTAAAAGTTTAATACTGTTTGTTTGATTAACGGAGCTATAATTTAGCTAGCCTTCATTTATTTGGGAAAGTTACTCTTCACTAACAAGAGCAGTTGATTTTGCATGTATTTCCTAGAGGTATGAGTTATGTTCCACTGGAAAGAAACCTTGAGGCTATCAAATCCAAGGCCTCTGTGTTGTAAGTCACCAATGGACCATATGAGCAAGTCTTCTCTGTGTTCTTCTTATTTACCTTCCTGAGGTAGCCATGCACTAACTTGGCAGAGAGATCTTTCCAGTATATACACATTAACGCGTCCCCTGCTGAAAACAAGATAATGTCCTCATACCACATTTGCCTCTTTTTATTGTTGTTTTTCTTCAGTATCATCTTATTGGCTCATAGTCATTCTGTGACTGACTGACACCACCAAGTCCATCTCTGCTGTCACCTCCTGCCAATGACTTTATATGGCCTAGGAAGCTGTTGTCAGATGCACATGAGCTGCTGTGCACTCCAGGTCAAATCTATAGGATACAAACCTGTGCAAACATGTCAGTTTTTTCTATGTGCATGCGTTCTTCCATCCAGCATCAGAGGTCACTGACCTCACCCCACCATTTAGCTCTGTGTCTGTGTCCTAAAGGAGCACTAAGTGAGACGCCATGAAATATCATCTCTGCCCTCATATAAAAATGGAAGATGAACCTTTCTTGAAGACGTGGACAAGGTGTGCTTTGCTTACTCCTGAGGAGTGCTGTACCATAAATGACAATGTTTACCAGTGGAAACCAGCCACCCAGCACTGGCAGGGTCCCAAACTGTTCCTACTCCAACCAGCCACACGCCTTACTTGTCACTGACGGATTCGCAGTGTGTGTGCAGTGGATGACTAGTGGTGGCTTTTTGTTGCCAGGGCACGATGCCACAGAGCTGCATTTCCCCTCCGCATGGCCTCCATTTGCCTTTTTCCGCATGATTATCACCCATCTGTTGCCCTCTGCCACGTGTGGGAGGGCAGCAGATGGGCCAGGAAACTGGAACAGGGGAAAGCAAGTTCTTCAGAGAGGAAAGGAGAGAAAGTGTAAGGTCAGAAGAGGGATCCTCAGACTAGCTCCAGGCAAAGGTGCGCTCCATGAGTGGGTAACTCACCATCCATGGAAACCCCAGAAAGAGCAATTAGGCAAAAAGGATGCCAGTCAGAAGGCAACATTTTTACTGGCTGGAAAGAGTTAGGAAGTTCTGTTTGAAGCTGTCAGTCTGATTATTTATTCTTCCTGAAACACAAAGAAAAGGCTTTCTCTTACTAAGCCATGATTTTATACGAAACAATCGGGCAAGGAATTAATGTCTTTTGTTTCTTACCAGCAGAACCATCAGTTTCATTCAGTTTGTTGACTTACCTGGAAGGACCGTGGTATTTATTTACCTACATAATACATAATTGCAAACCCATAGCATAAGACGTGTAAAAAATATAGCTATTTTTCTGTATGTCTTCCAGTCACCAGCTGTTGCTCTTTAGCTTAGAGGCTAGATGATGTGGGGCAGAGACCAAGGTGATCTCCACAAAGCCATCACAGTGCCCTCAGCATTTGGAGTCCCTCTAACAGATCGGTAAGAAAAGTAACACTCGAAATAAGTGTTTCCTACCTAATGCTGTCTTTACGTGCAGGAAAATATCAATAATGTTTCATAAATGCGTGTTACCAATGTAATGGAAGTCATATGTGTAGTAACCAAGCCATGTTTCTTCAGCAGTAATGCTGCTGGATCCTCATCCTCAAATGCTTGTTGACTTTCCCATTGCTCATAAACATCCTCTTTAAAAAGCATGTAGGCTTATCCCTTTTATTTGTAGTTGTCAGTGTCATTCCATTTGATTCCAGTGAGAAATTAAAGTTTATGCTCTGAAATCTGCTGATGTTAGATGCTGATTAAATGAATATTTCAATGTCCCTCCAGCATCAGGTAGAAATAATGTATGCAACTCCCATACCCCCTCAGAAAGAAGTCTCATGAAGTTTTTCTCTGAGAGTATGCAAACACTGTGCTCATCTTTGGCTTCACCTCTTTTACTTGCTCAGCCAAAATGCAGATAGGGGCACAAAAAACTTGTGGCTTTGAACAGTATTTGTGAGTTTTCTTCCTAGTTATCATGATTTCCCAAATACCAGAAGTTCTGATATTCTGTGGAGCTGGGCATCACTGAGTTGTAAAGCGATGAGAATGCAGCAGGTACTCAGCGCATATGCAGTATTTCAGAGAATCAAGTCCTCACTCAAAAGAAAGTAACTGCAAGGGGAATTTTGAATTATATTGGAGGGGAACTTAAGATAGAGGTGATAGGAATGTAATGAGGAGAAATAAAGTAGTGTTCAATGGAAGAAAAGAAGCCACGATTTTAATATATTTGGAAGCATCCAATTAAAATTAGTGATATTTTCTTGAACGGCTGCATGTGTGTGTATGATATTTGTAATTAACATTGATTAATGCCTAACACTTGTGATTAAGGGTTGAGGATGCAAGGCCTTCAGCATTGCATAGGATCATGTATCTTCAGGTGCAAATGAACTGCATGCTACCTTTGAATAACACTGGGTGCTAAACTCAAAGTTTGCCCTGATTTACTCCTACAAGAGGCTTAGCAACAAGCTTTGTTCCTTCATGATTAAACGTAGCAGAGCAACACTGAGCTACAACAGAGCTCTCTGTGTATGCCACTGCTCTGAGTGATTTGGGGAGAGGGGAACAAACGGGAAGTCCTACATGTGAGAGTAGAGTCTCATCTTTCATACCTCAAATCCAGCAGAACAGGAACTTGAATTTGGATCTTCCTTGTTCACAGCTAGTGGAAAACCAGCCCTCCACCCTCTCCCAGAAAGCCCAGGTAGGAGCCAAAAAGAACATTTTGAGAGAGGTGTTGTTACCAAATGCATTGGCATTGGATCTGGTGGCTCCAGGAGTAAGAGGTGGAGAAAGACAGGAAGCAAATACTGGCAGTCAGCTGGGCAGGGTGTCCTATTTCTGGTCTGCGATCACTACAACTTGTTGATGCAAGCCATTTTTATAATGTTTTTGAAAAGTTTATTTTTTTGTCACCATGTTCCACTGAAAAAAACATATTTTGAAACTCTGAAGATTGTGAGAAAGCGGAACTCCTGTCCTCTGCTCAGTTCCTTGAATGATTTCTGGATCACATAGAAAGTCAGCCATGCTTCAGGCCATTTCACCACGCAAGCCTCTGCGGTAATAAGAAAGCGCCCTGTCTCTAATCAGTGCTGTGATGCAAAAGAGAAATCTCTGGCTCCTTCCCATGCTCTGTAGTTAATAGAAATCTGTTCACATGTTTGAATTTCTGTGCAAAGAACCCCCTCAGCTGCAATAGTCAAAAGAGTGGAAAATACAGGAGACTCTTTGGAGAGTTAACACTCAGGCCCTGTGAACATGAAGATGATTATTTTCCTCTACAAGGCTTTTTCACATGTGATAAGCTTGGCATGTTGCCTTGGTTAAGTGTCAAGCCCTGAATGTTTTTGTTTTTGCCCTGGTGGTCCTGAGGAGTTACTGGAATACTTGTTGGACCTGTTTTATATCACTGTGTGCACTGATAGTGACATTGAGAAGAAACAGGTAGAGGGGTGGAAGGGGGATCTGGATTTTCTCTTGTTCAATTCTGATAGCAGTCTCCCTGTCTGCCCAGGGCCCTACAGCTTCCTTCAGTCTTTCTTTGGCTTCTTGACTGTGCTTTTTGCATTATTACATTGTAATCTCTTCTTGCTTTTTTTCCCTCTCTTGCTCCCAAGGGAGAGTTGTCAAAACTCCTTATCTGTTGATGAATGAAAGGAATTTTTGTCTCCACTGCCTGGAACTGGTTAATGCAATTCTGGACAATACCGCTGGGTCACTGAGTCAAGCGAACAGCAAAAGTTTAAATACATAGAAAGATTTTGTTTGGTACTAGTTTGTATTCTCATCCGCATATATTTTCTGCCATGCAAAGAAGTGAAAAAGACAAGACTGAAGGCAGTTGTAAAGAGTTTCTAGAATTGAAGAATAAACATTACCAAATTCTGCAACTTACATGTTGGCAGTGGGAATCCGAAGAGATGCCTTAACATTAGCACCAAAATGCATTTTCATTCTGTTGTTGGAACACTTTTTCTCATTACTGTTCATTAGAGTTTGATGCTAATCATATTATTGTGTGTCTGGTGTGAGAAATGGTACTTCTGGCCAAATCCTGCTTATCTGAGTAAAGACAATAGACATTGTCCATGAATATAGGACTGATTAACAGCTATGCCCTTTGGCAGTGGCCCAATTCTATAAGGTCTTGTGAGTTCAACATCTATTGAAATGACACCTTGCAGAGCTGGAATTTAAAGGAATCAGGAAATACTTAAAAACTCTGAAACCTAAAGACCAAGTTCATTTCTACTTTCAACATTTTTTTGTAAGTTACACTGCTGAGAACAATCTTGATCCTGCCTTTGTTGAAGTCAGTGGGAAATGTGCTGTTGACTTCAGGGAGCACGAGGCCAAGCTCTACCTGTTTGCTATAGACACAGTTCTGCTGATCTTGGACTGACAGCTCCATTTAGGACAGAAAAATCTTTGTTTGAAGAACTAAATAAAATGTGTCTATGACTCCTGAACTCTCCATAGTTCATTGCTGTATCCATTATTAGTAATGATTACTCGTAGATTCTTATGTTGATAACACTTCCATATGACTGTATGTAGTCATAGAAAAAATGTATGTATTTGTGCAGGAATGTGAATTACCCCAAGTAGAAGCTTCTCCCCAGTATTTGCATGAACAATTTGCTCTGCCTGGGTAAACATGAACAACAGACAACCGCCAAGCAAGAATTCCTTTGAATGGAAAGCCTTGGTTTGGAGCTGGAGCCAGACTCCTGGAAGCCAACAGGAGTCATCCCATGGATTGCAATGAGCTTTGTATCGTGCCCTTTATTCATAGCAGTGTTTGCAAATCATCTTTTGCAGTATTCACCCAGCTGAAATCATACTGCAAGCATATTCATATGGTATATTCACATAAATATGTGCTGTGATTCATAAACAAATTACATTTGCATCTGTCGACTATGGCTGGGGAAACGACAATAAAGAAAATAACAAAACAGAGAGGAAAGGGAGAAAAAAGTGACTATTGTGTGACAGTGAAAGGAAGAAACTCAACTACGTTTCTTTAACATCCCAGATATCAGGTAGCAAAGGATTAAAAGGTTCCCTCAGGCCTTTCAAGAGCGTTCTACACAGAACAAACTGTTTAATTCCTGTAGACTAAAAATGACATTGTTTAGTTCAGACCATCTCAGGAAAATGTTTCTCCAGTAACTCTTGCACTTCCAATCCCATCTTGGCTTTTCTGGAATGTCCTTTTTATACTTCTGAACTTCACCTTGATAAACCAACATGAATAACAGCAGGATTCAACCCCAAATTTAATGTTCTCCAGTGACAGTTGTTGCACTGCAGTAAAAAATCGCTCATGAAGAAAAAGAAAATGCTTTCCTTGATGTGTGTATGCACATGTATGCACACGTTCTGGAAAGGCCAATTTTAGCTTGAATACAATAATTTTTACTACTGCTGCCCTAGGAGAGTGTCAGTATTTGTTTTTATTAATTCTCTTTGTAACACTTTCTTCTTAGCTGAGAAAATGACCCCTCAGCTGATTCTGCCACCACTGGTTTATGAAAAAGTGGCAGTAGATGTGATTAAAGAAACACATACTAAATCATCCTTCTAGGTATGCCAGGGCTTGTAGGGAACCAGGCAAGATCCTTGTTATCCACCCACCCAGGCCGGGTATGTCAGTGCAATCCACTGAGCTGGCTTATGTGCAATGTTGTAATGTTGTTTCTTCCCAAGCCATGAGCTGGGCTTTGAAATGTATTACATATTTTTCCTTGTTCTTGTTCTAAATCCTGTCCCCTCTGTACAGAGTATCTATAAAAGCAGGAATCAGCCTTCTCAAAGCAGGCTAATTATTTCGGATGCCCAATTAAAGACAAATTAAATGGACCTGATTTTCAGAAGGTGTTGAAACATGGGAAGTCAGGACGTATTAAGACATCTCAGTTTAGATTTCCAAAACCAGTCCTCATTTCTGAAAATTATATTCCAGACTTACATAAGCCTTTGGTGGCAAGGACTGAAGAAACCTTCACCATAATATGGATTCTCACAACACAGTCAGAATCCGTGTGAAACCTCATGGCGACTGTCTTTGGTATAAGAAATAAATGAGTTAATCATAAAAGCCCATATCTGGGGAGTTTCAAACTATAGAATCATGCAGGCTTTGTACAGCTGGGCACTCATAATCAGTTATAGCACAAAAAGCAGAAAGGTCCTTATTACTTTCCATATAATTTTTTATTTCTCTCCAAATATCAATGCTATATTGACTGTTAATCTGAAAAACCTCATTTAATGTCAGCTTGCTCACAGTTATGAAAATTCAGGTAATGTATTCCTGCTACTAATTGTATTTGAGAAAGTGTTATTAATTTCATATATCAAGTTCGTAGTGGCCATCTGTTCCCTCCGAACTGCTGCGTCTCCCTCCATCTGCCCTGTTTTTCTTCTGCTAATCGGGTGGCAAGGGCTCAGATGATTGGGAAGTTTCACTCTGACTTTTGATTTGTCACTCATCATCAAGCCAGCTGTGCATTTTTAAACAGACTCTTGCAACGGGTGGTGCTGAATTTAAATCTTACTGTCTGATTTTTTTAAAATAAAACTTTTTTTTATAAAAAAAATCAAAAAAAAGACAGATTGTATTTTCTACAGTGTAAAATGTGCTTTGCTGCCACTAATTTGGCTGCATCTGCACTCTCATGAATATAGATGAAGGTACATGTCCAGGATATTATTAGGGACTGTGGAGAGTGGGGAAGAATTTCAAGTGTGGTAAGACAGCATGAGTTTCTAGCGCTCGGAGTAGTGAGCAAGCACATGCGATGTTTCTGGCTTCTGCTGACACTAGACTGAAGTTATGATGCTAGTGCAGACCTTTAAGGACAGACATAAAAAGTAGTAAATGTTCACGTGTCTAAGTGGGGAAAATTATTAAAGAAAGGTAGAATGGCCTTTAAAAGCTTCTCCTCCTTTCTTCCCCCATGAATCCAGCCACAACAATTAAGGGTTACTGGTGATCACTGAAAAACTGATAGGATCTTTGTTTCCCATTGCTGTGAAATTCCCATTTCTCTGCCATAAGAACGTGGGAATTATCAGACAGGAGCAGCCTTTGAAGTCCTTGTGGACCCCAAATTCATAGAATACTCCAAGCACTCCATCTGAGGAGTTGGCCCATACATAGCAGGTGCTGGGAACAGGGAGAGCTGAAAAGCATCAGAGCAGTCAGGAAAGACCCAGCCTGCACTCAGGAAGGTCCCTTTATGATTTCTGGTAGTAAAAAGGTCGTCAAAATTCTCAAGCAAAGGTTTTATCTCCTTTCTAAAATCTACATTGTCTTTAGCTAAGATGATTCTAGATATTTCTGTTATACATGCAAATGCTCAATTTGTTTTGACTCTTGCTGAAACGATTCAAACCTCAAGTGAAAGATTAAATATTTATGCCTTGTACAGAGGGGATATTGCAAGAAACGAGTGGATGAAATTAAAGCAGAGAAACTTCAAGCTGTACAAGAAGAGGAAATTCCCAGACAATGAGATGTATTAAACAATGGAATAAAATTGTAAGGGATATTATGGTAGCCTCACCACATGGCCCATTTGAAACAAGGGCTGACAAAACAGCCGAAAACATGCGTCAGTGGAAATGAGGTGAACTGGACAGCTTATCAGGCTCCTTCTATATCAATTTTCTATTGTTCTGTGATCTGATTTATGAAATCCAGACAGCACAAGGACATTTGCAAGTAGGAATACATCATAGTACCTGAAGCACATGATACTGTTTTACAACTCGGAGGTGAGGTTTGATGGCTTCTCTTTGCAGGGGTTCATGAGAACATTTCCTCTGCTTTGTATTTATGAGAGGTCTGAAACAAAACTCACATGTGGGATCCTGTTTGTGTTAGGCAGAGACAAAAAAGAGAGACTTGCCAAATCTACCACCTATTCTTTGCAGTGTATTCTCCACATCGAGGCATGCTTACCTTAGAGGTTTGTGGCAGTTCTCTGTAGGAATAGGAAAATTTTCTGTACTGAAAAGTATTTCTGTCAAAGCCACTTCTGCATAAAAGTACGTACAAATTTTATATGTATCTATTGCAATATTAAAAACATTTCACTTTTGTTTGACTTTCCCATATGAACAGTCCCAGAGCTCTGATAAAATTTAATCAAAATTGCTATGTTTCACCTGAGTCTTAGCCGCTGCCAAGAAATACCACAAATATTACCTGATCCAGTTGTGAAAACGTAAGTACAGACCAACCTGCTCTGAAGTTTTGAGGATCTAATCAAACATCTCATTTGGCTTGGTAGCACATTCCAATAGCTAACAAGTTCTGCTTGGTTTCTGTGGGTGGGAGCAGAAGGGGACAGGAGCCAGAGGAGGACTGTCACAATGTCCTCTGTCTGACAATATTACCAGGATTTTTGCAGCCCTGCATGTATTCTTTCATCTAATTTTATTCACAGCAAATATAGTTTTTGTACATCATTAGAATGCATTGTATTCACAGGTCACAGCATTTGTACGTTCAGGTGACCAGCTAAACCTGTGGTTGGTCATTTCCAGGTAAACGTGATACACTTGTGGGTGTAACTGTGGTAACCGTGTGCTACTATTGGGAACCCTTCCAAAGATATGTACCCAAATGCTAGATTGGCTGTGTGGGGTGAATCACTAATTAATTGAAAAATGAACTGAGTTACACTGCAAGCTTTGCAAGTTAGCAGAAAACTCCTTTTGGATTTCAGCTCTTGCAAAAAGGGCCCTGTAAGCTAAAACTGAACCTTTACTCTCGTTTATCACTGAGCTTTGTTATGGGGCTATAAAAAGACATTATTTGGAAAGAAAAATCAGAAGTCAAAATAGAGTAAGAAGCTATCCAGTTTTAGTATGGATCATAATACTGCTTCTTTACTTATATTTTTCTGTTGGTCAAACTATACAACTGTTTAATGCATCCCATGAACAGAAACACTTTAGTGTTGATACAAAATCATGGAGAAAAGTCATACCATGTTGGTTTCCTGACTCATCTACAATATGAGGTATAACTTGCTCTTGGTCTTGAACTTTTCAAGTTGCAATGTGTCTTTTGTAAGGACTTACAAGTATTTATTTCTGCTGAAGTGAAGGGGACTTCATAATTGCCATTATTAATAGTAGCGACAAAATATTTACCTGGCATCATTACATTGACTGTAGTCCACATGTGTAATCTCATTCTTCTGTTTATCAGGAAAACAACCCTGAGACAATTAATAAAAGCTGGAGTAAGATCAATATCTCTTGTAAAAGATCCCAGCTCCTTGCA
The DNA here is from genome assembly GCA_008921705.1 of Burhinus oedicnemus. NCBI lineage: Eukaryota > Metazoa > Chordata > Aves > Charadriiformes > Burhinidae > Burhinus > Burhinus oedicnemus. The sequence continues at coordinate 5,054,808 of VFFE01007674.1, read as the reverse complement.
CTTCAGCATAGCTATACCTAGTTGTGCAAAAGGAGGAGCCCACCTGTCTTTCCAAAAATGCAGTTAGAAGTCAACGATACAATAATTACACAATATACTTGCACAAAAGTGAGATGCAAAAGTAGGTAGAAGCAACAGATAAAAAACCTTGGGTAAGAATGCTTGTAATAAGATTAGCCATTACAGAAAACACTAACTCAAACCTTGTGGAAATTTTCAGAATGGGAAAGATGCACAGTGGAGAGACCCACGTGTAAGTCTGTCACAGAAAAGATGGTTTAGCTTTTTATACTTGACTTGGAATCTACAAAGGAAGGATTTGCAGTGCTCAACAAGGCATGTCTGAAGGTGATTTGAATGTAGATGGTGCCCAAGAAAAGAAGTTTAAATAATACCAATATATTTATTTTGCTGCCAGGTCACATATCAACCACAGAACTGGTGTAATCGCCCTAGCTAATTATTGTAAGTGACAAAATTCTCTAGACAAGATGAGGCCACTGCATCACTGGTCTGCCTTGAGGAGGTCCTTACTGCAGCAGAAGAGGCATACCAACATGCAGTGATGTTCTGCTGTCTTGGGATCACTGCAAAATATCCAATGGGGCACAATTCAGAAGATTTTCACTGGGAGAAAGAGAAAACTCGCCAGAATTAACCAAACATTTCTAGCTCATCTGTGACTTTTCATTGTTCTTACCTATGATTTTTCATTGTTCTTACCTGTGATTTTTCATCACTGAATCCCTGAGGAAGGTGATCAAGTGGGGATGGGGAGCGGACAAGAGCAAGCCATGCCCTAACCCTTTCATAGTTACATGGATAAGAGTCAGAATTCTAAAGGGATGTCTCTAAATTCATTGAAGTCATTGAGCATTAGATGTCTAAACACCTTTAAATATCCAGTTTCAAAGGACTAGCCTAGAGGTCATTTGTCTGTAAAGAATATATTTGCCACAGGAATAAGCTGATGCATTAAACAGTCTTGATTAATCCAATTCCATGCTTCCCAAAGCATCATAACACTACTTTCCTTTCCAGTGTCTGTGACTGAGGACAACTGATGAATTTTGCACCATTGATAGTGTGGCATAAAATTTGTAAAATTCCTATAGAGAAGAAATCCAGACTCCCAACGATTCTTTCATCGCTTTCTTACCAACACCCAGTCCAGCTGCCTCCACTACCACAGACTGCTATATAAAACCACCGTAGGAGTCTGAGCCTAAAAGACAACCTGATCAAGGCAAGAGGCCTGTATAATTAATGACTGATTAGAGCTGTCAGTGGGCAGAACATTCAGACTCTTACTGAAGTCCACCTGTGGGAAAGAGAATGCACAAAAGCTACAGAGCAAAGGCAGAAACATACGAAGCCTTCATATAACCTTCTTTATCCCTATTGTACATGAAAATTATTCATGAGGAAGAGTTCTCCATTTTCCAGACAGGAACAGTGAAGTACAACATATGCAAGGTTAAATTACAGACCAAAGTAATTGTACAGTTTTTGTGACACCAAAAGGATGAATAGGAGTTGCACTCTAGCTGTTTACATACCAGTAATAATTTCTCTTTTCCAAGGCCAGTCCTATGTTTTTTCAAATCAATTGTTAAGCTACCAGATCAGGTCATTGATGACTAATAATAAAACATATTTTCCTCCTCTGATCTCTTTCCTGTCCTTGTGACCAATGGATAAAAAGTTATGTTATGCTTTGGGAATTTATATGTGCATTTGACAATAAGAGCAGACTTAAGTAAAAAGTCATGTCCCGGAGCTAAAATACCACTATCCCCTCTCTGCGTGGGTAATGGAACAGATTCACCTTCACCGTAACATTGGGCTGAATTACATGTTGTAGTCCTTGATGTGCTTTGACATGACTAATGTGACCCAGCTGGTCTCAGCAGTAGAAAAATGTGAACATAGAATGTATGGTTTATAAGATACACATATGCGTTGACAAAAAAAAATACCCATGGTTGTGTTTGTGTGATTAAACCAAAAATAAAAATAAGAAAAGAGAAATCCATGAGCTTACAAGGGTCTGCAAATATGCAAGCTGTCATATTTCAGTATTTACATGTATTGAAAGGTAGTGGGTGACTGCGTGTTTATAGACAGTGGGTTTCCAAGTGTACGTGTGTAAACTGTTCCCTCTGTTGTTTAGAAGATGACCATATAGCCAGGTTTTTTTACTGCAGTGTTTAAGCAGGAACCATATGATACTATGTTTTATTTAAAATTGGGCTTGTACCACTGAGGCTGGAAACTTGTATCTTTAGAACAATTTCATATTGCACAGTGCCACCATATGTTGCCTACTTTAGTGTTTTTAAAGAGATTGCCTACTGCCTAAAGGTAGCATGCCTCAAATTTACAAATCACATATTGCTTGAGGGCAGAAGTGAAACCATTGATTTAAGAGAATGCAATATGCTTAGTTTAAGGGTGTTAATTCAACTCTATCATCCTCCAGAGTTCCTTACATTGAAACATATTATGGTGCGGGGCGGGGGAAATGAAAAGATTGGAACTACAGGTTCTGTAATTGTGTTTCGGTCTTAAAAGGAGAGAAGAAACTGGCTGATTAGCTAGACAGACACATCTAGCGTAAGTGTTCTTGGAACCTCTCGAAATGAACACTCTGAATTATGAAGCTGGCCTTTTACATTTCTCATCATTAGCGTAAATGGAAAAGTAGCCACTAGTACCTTGCAACTAATTTAGCAGATGGACTTGTTCTAACATTTGCTCTGAATTACCTCCTGCATATTTTAAAGGGAAAACTTGTAATTTATTTATATATTTTAATATTTAACTTTCTTAAAAAATTTGGATTGCTCACAGTAATTTAATACATTTCTATTCAATGTTTGCCTTCAGACAGCTTCTGCAAATTTGGAGATAGAAAAGTCCTAATCCCTCTGGATGTAAGATCATTACCCCATTCTCCACTGCTTTATCAACTCTAAATTAAAATATTTCAAATGATGGAACTTCCAGTATTTTCCTTGAAAAAATAGTCCGTACCAAAACAATTCTCTCCGGCTTCAGAGCCTAAGGGTGATGAACAGCTCTGACAATATTGTCATTATTATTTTATTTGCCATATTTCTATTAATGTACCTGATGGGGAAGACAAAAAAAAATACTTGGAGTCCCATTGTAGCGCAGTGACCAGTAACAAAGATGAGTCTCTGTTTCAGGAAGCTGCCAGTGTAGCCCTTGGGCATAAATGCACAGGTAGACAAAAAAAGCAAACAAACAGTACAGGGTGCTGATGTAACGAAGTAGCTGTGCTCAGGGTCTCAGAGACAGGGAGATCTTGCTTTCATAAGCCTGTAAGCACAGAGACTGTGTGAAAACCAGCCTCCCCCTCAGTTTCCAGCATGATTTGTGCAGATCTGGGCTCATGGTCCTGTCCAGGACAGCGTGAGCCCATGTGTTAGCAGCAGGGAAGATCAGCGAGGTTGTGCTATTACAGAATTAAGTCCCAGATTACTGTGGAACTGGGGGTAGCCTATGGGAGAGTAAGGTGACGACTTTCTGCATTTAATGGGGAGAAATGCTGGGAAAAAGATCAGAGGTGCCTGATAAAGAAGCCGAGAGTCGAGGTGTCGAGGCTGCTGCTGCCGCAGCCTGACGAAACTGAGACTGCTCTGCAAGAAGGGCTCAAGCCCAGGTTCAGTGTTAGCAGGTTGTCTTTGCATCCGCCTTGCTGCCTCACTGTTAAACTGAAGGCTGGAAAATGCGTCAAAACATGAATGCTAAAACAGAGCCTGAATAGGTCATGCAATTATACGTCCTAGTTTCTGCAGTATTTTGTTGTCAATAACTTAGAGGTTGGAACGGGAAGAAAATAACCTTTATTTTTCACATAAATCCTGTCTGTGTTTCAGGTTTTTCTTGCTTTCTTATGAATTTGCTAATAAAGGCATTTTTAAGCGCTTTGCTGATGGGTTCCACATAGCCTGTACTTTTTGGAGAGTGCCAACAGTGGCTGCTGGGGCTGGCTCCAGCAGGTTGGGTAATTCCGTATCGGAAAGAGCCATGGTGCGTGCTGAACAGAGCCCCCAGTTTGCAACGCAAGCGTTCAAGCTATGCAGCTTACAAGTCATCCCCATTAGCAAGGACCGGCACTGCCGTCTTTACAATGCTTCCACATCACTAAATAGTCTTCAAAAATACCACCGCGGCTTAATTTGCTTAATATTAGTATCCATGTTAACCTAATACCTCTCTTTCTCAAAAAAAACCCGGGCAGTTTATAGGATGCTTTCTTGTCAGGTAATAGCTCTCTAGATGTATTTAATGAGCCCTTTCTTGTCAGCCCCCCGCCATGACGGGAGATTAGGTGCCCCCCGAGGCCGAGCCGAGCCGGGTTGGGCCTTTGTGTGGGGCGCCCCTTTGTGCGGCCTGTGCCCTGGCCGCCGTTTTGAAGCCTGTGGGGGAAGAGATTAAGCTCCCCCCAGCCGGCCGGCACTGGGCGTGGCTTTTCACCGTTTTGGCTAGCAGATGGTGGCAAGCCAACAGGTGCACCCCGGCGGCGGCACCGAGTCCCGGCGCATCTGCTCGCCGGGCAAGTGGGAGGCTGCGCCCCGGCCCCGCACCAGCTGTGGCCTGGGCTCTTACCAGGCATGGCAGCGGACAGGGTGGTGAAAGACAGAGGCTGGTGACCTTCAACTATTAACCTTTTTACATTACGCTCTGGAAAGGGGACGGTATGGCAAGAATGCTTTGATCTGAATATTACGGGATGAAAAATGAAGGGAGACCAGGAGGGGATTGATTAACGGGTGTAGGAAGCGGTGGGCAGTTTCGTGTTAGGTTTTGCGGTGAGTGATGGGGTCTCTCAGCCACTAAAAACACCCTGGTTTTAACCAGCTCCTTGTTTGCATCCATTGCTTCATAGGGCATCAGTGGATGGAGACTGCAGTGACTCTGGATTTTATTTTTTTTCTGCTCAGAAATGAATGTAGATCGTTCAGACTGGAATTTCTGAGGCCCTTCATGCTCAATTCTCCCCCAAAAAATCCCAGCCTGTTTTATGCGAAGCATACAGACTCTGCACTCAGGGCAACATCGTGTATTAATCTGTTAGTGCAATTATAAGCACCACAGGAAGGAGAGGTCTCAAAATTACAATTAATACTCCATTTCTAAGAATATTTGTCTTAGTTTCTAAAGTTTATGTTCTGTACTACCTTCCCACTTTATGCATGTCCGTATTCAACTCCTTTCCTTCCCAACCTGACCAGATCCTTCCCTGCTTTCCTGCCTCAGATTTGCTTCAGTCTAGCCCCAATCCAGCCCAGCTATCACCCTGCACAAACAAGCAACTCTCCAGTGACTCTCCTTGGCTCAGGGTTAGACTTTTTAGCTGTTCTCTTCTCACTTTAACTCTTCTTCCTCCCTGCTTCCCCCTTTGCTCTCCTTTCGGTCTGACTTGAGCTAAGGTCTGCTCTTCCCCCAGGGACCTTTACTTCTGCTGATGTTCTGGGTCCATCACAAGGTCTTCGCAAACCTGGCAGTTTCTGCTAGACTAACAGCTGTCTCCGTCTCTTGTAGCTCTGGGGCTTCCCGGGGTCAGAAGCACATCATGAAGCAATGAATTTCATGAGTCTCATGTGGAAAAAATACTGGCTCAGATGAGGTTAGAAGAAACCTTCTGGTCCAGAGGATTCAAGCCAGCCCGCTGGGGTCACATAAAAGGAGCTGCTAAAATGTGGCCAAAGACAGGAAAGCCCACTGGATGTGTTTGAGGTGGGGTAGAGTAATGGGGTATTGCTCTACACCTTTTGAGTCTTCAGAAAGTCTTAATGGCTGGGCTAAGCTGCGAACAGTTGCTTCTTTCTTTTGGACAGCCTCAGTTCCTCCCTGGGCTGGAGAGAGGAGACACAGATGCAGTGAGAAGTGTTTCCATCACAGCAAAAGCCGAACTACATAATGTCTGGAAAGATGAGTGGCGGCATCCAGGCTTGTCTGGGTGCCTATTCGGGGAGCTGGAGAACAGCTCTAGTTGCAGTTACGTGAGTCCTGAGTGTCCTTTAGATGGCTCACTTGGAAGACAATACAACTGATACTAAGCAGATTGCTGTCTCACACCAGAATTGCCAGGAAAGGGTACAACAGCCTTCCAAAGAGGAAATTCTTTGGTGGGAGCAGGAGCTGAAAGCTACAGTGATGGAGAAATAACTCCATTATTGAAACCAGCCTGAAGGACTGGGAGACAACAGGTTACTGGATCTAAAATCCTAGTAAATTCATAAGTTCATGGGCCTTTGTTCTTTCAACTCCATTATGCCTTTTGCATCTTCCTAAGATATAGATGATTGCTCTGCACTTCAAGATATCAAAAACCCACTTTATTACTAAAGTGGGAAGCCCTCTCCGCAAATACATTTTATTCAAACACCTTTACTTCTAATTTCAAATGATTGTTCAGAAGTTTATATTGGTGAAAAAAATAGCCAATGTAAAATGTTTCAAGATATTCTTGCTGCAAGCATAGATAAAGTCCTACATAGACATTTGTGGCAAAACTACTAATATTTAATTCTTGTGATTTTCTCCAGTAGGTATTAAATGGTACAGCCATCACAAATGCCTATATAATTTTGACCTCATGTTTCTGAGGATTTCACAAACCCTAAGAATAAACCCTTGTGAATATGACTCTGGTCCCCTCTGAAAAGCCTGGAAGAATTTCATACAGGTGCGCAATCTGTCTAAATACTTTTTAACCACTACACAGCATGTTTAAAGAGCAACAGCATAACAATAGAGTATTTTACAAAATAATTAAGTAGTTACACAGCAGAGATCATTCCACATCCAACTCAACCAATTATAAAATAATGTCCATAAATCCTTAATACATTTGTATATGACATTATTTTTTCCAAGTCTGCTCGATTCTCTCACACCCTTGTCTCTAAGCTCTATAAAAAGTTAGGCTTATCACATGAAATAAAAATCTTTTCAGACCGTGATAAGCTTTTCTCCCCAGTTTAAAACCTATACTGTCTTTTCTGGTAGGGATGCTCCTATTGCAAGCCCCAGGAGGCTCCTGGAAAGCTGACAATCCTGTTTTCTATTGCAGGGATAAGGAACCAGCTCAGAAGGGGTTAAGTGGCTGGAGACCAGATGCAGCTGGGCTCTGTTAATCTGCAGGGACCAGCTGCTTTGTATAAAAAGGAAGACAAGAAACAGAGCGGCTAGTGCTGAGGGAAAGCTGAGGGTATTGAATTGCTTATGTTCTGGAAATGGGGAGTGAGCACTTATGTGTCAGCCTTTTGGTGCACTGGAAAAGGAAGAAGAGCTCTGTAGGTATTTTGGTTTGGTTGGGGAGCTGCTATTGCTGGTGATGATTGACAGCCCACCCAGGATACTGACTTTTATTTCTCAGACACTCCTAAAAAGATGGCCCTGTGGGGTAAAAGCTGGTAACTGAGTGCACCAGGTGTAATAAGCCACAAACTGACTTTGATTTTATTTGAATGCTTTTGAAAGGTGGGGAAAAAGAGCAGTGGAGGCTTTTGGTGCCTTCTGGAGTCCTTACGTAAGAGCAAGAGTGACCTCTCTTTTGGCTGTCCCAGCAAGTTGTCAGACAAATGTAACTTGTATTTCTCAAATGTGACAAAGACCTTCATCTTCCCCAATGTGCATTGGCACAATGATTGTACTTGCATATATTGCATGACCGTCACCCCCTGTAACACTTGCCTGTGACAGACAGGCTGTAGAAGGAAAATCCCTCAGTAGTTTTTACTGATTCTTTTCTTTATATATCAACTCTGAGCAACTGTGTTGTTTCTCTTACTGTAGCTGCTTTGAATGAAAAAGCCTTATAAGCAGCAGTTGAATTGCATAATACTATGTACAGAGCTATTAAAATATATTTAGTGATTCCATTAGAAATCTGCTGTTGAGCAAGGCAGAGCATATGGAGAGAAGTTGGTGAAAACCTGATTAAACATTTATATGGAGCATATTTTGATTTAACTTGCATAAATAATTCATTATTTTTGTTTTCTTGTTTTCTTTCTTTCAAAACCACCCTTTTCTACACCTGCTGTGCTAAAAATAATGCTACTGTATCTTCAGTGAAGAAGTGGCAGGAGTGAGTGGATATATCATACCGACCCATCTGCACCGGAGGCTACTCTCTGTTAGGTTTGATAGACCTGTATCCCTTTAAGAAACAAAACACTTTATTCCTATAAAATCTGCAGTAGTTTTCTTTTGTCCTTACAAATAATAAAGTAGCAATGTTCCAAGGGCAGTAATTATTATGCAGAAGTTAAGTTGTGCTAGGAGTCCAGATCAATAGGAGAATTTCCCCAAAGCTAATGGGAATTGCAGCTCACATATCAGATGACTGATCTATTTTCTAAACTGAGTAACAGTTTTAAAGGGAGATTCGTTTCTGAACTTTGCCAAAGTCTGGGTTTGATATTCTAGTTCAGCCTCAGTTTTTGTACTCTGTTGGGATCCAAATTCTGATTTGCAATAACACTAAAGGTCTTTTATGGCTTCTTGATATTAATAATGTGGTATAAAGTGGGTCTAAATCCTGCTTTAAGGCCCCCTCTTGCCACTAAATATATGAGGGAATTCAAGCTTCTTCTTTAAGAGTTGATCTGAGTGAGCATTCAGGCGCCCCAAAGCACGGATTTTTCTCTGAAACTCCCAAGAACAAGGTATTTTACAAAAACTGCTCCTCTTTTCCCTCCCACTGAGTTTCAGAGTTCAAACACTGGCAATTTCCAGTACCATCTTTTCTTATCTCCTTGTTACAAGTAGGGTTTCATTACCTGCTGAACAACCAGCACCCGCTTTCTGGCAAGCATTGTCCCGAGATCCTTTCTCCAACTGCCGTTACTCATTACAGCAACGTTCTGCTCTTTCATGGCGGCCCAGCAGATCGCAGAATCGTGGGGCTCTGGATCATTACCGGTGAACAGAGTCACTTTGGGGTCATTATCAGAGAAAAGTGTCACTTTTTTTTTTTTTTTTAAATGGCATTTCCTCTCCAGCTCTGCATGGTTGTCTTCTGAATCCCATCTAACTTCTGCAACCCAGCAGCTTCGACCAATGTGGTTCAGCAGGGAATTAAATTACGAAATTTTGTTGGAAAGAAGCTGCTGAAGTCTTTTGAAACGGAAATATTATCTCCTGGATGGAACGTGCTATGTTGAGTCCTGAAGGGCCTTATGAATCTGCTCAGATAAAAGCTTCTGATAGTGTTTGTTTGCCAATGTATTAATCATAATGCGGTGAAGCAAAAATCCACCCCGAATTCTGAGAGGCTGTGCAGAATAATTCCTCTGATACTTTAGCCAGTCTATGGACTGATGCTTTTGGCTTGTATGAAAGTAGACTAGCTGTTAGACTGCAAAAGTGATCGCTAATGAAAAATAATACTCTTGGCCTGTGGTTTTGACAGTTATCTCTCATTTCTGTGCACTTCTAAGCCTGGTGAGAAGAGCTTAGTGCTACAGACCTGTGCTCGAGCAGTCCTTGCAGTGCACTGTGTGTGGGGAGAGCATGCAGGTAGCGATCAGCCAGGTTCGTGCACACCGAGAGCTGCTGGTGCCATAGTAGCGGCGAGCATGTGGGGGAAGCTATGTTGGTTTGTGAATTTCATTAAAAATCTGAGATGTCTATGCACGCAGCCTTATTCACAGTTTTTTCTGTATTGTGATTTTAGGATATAACAAGGTGTTAACAAGAAAAACATGTTTTCATTAAAGCTGTATACAAAATGTATCTTTGCCCTGAGCCCTTCTGTGTGTTTATTTTTCTGAAGCAGTCTGTTACTTAAAGAAACAAACAAAAACTGAAGCAGGGGAAGAAACTTTTTCCTTTCTGAGTGAAGGTCCATTTCCACCCCCCCTTTGATTTCCAGCCGTTGAGGGTCATGAGCTGCCAGGTGGGCCAGGCTGGCCCAGGTGAGCGCCGCACCTCACCTGTGGAGCTTATTTAGTTAAGCTGCTGTAAACATTTGCTCTGTTTTCCTTCTCAAAGTGAAAACACTGTAAAAATAATAGCTGCCATAAAGACCGCATTAAACACTTTCTAAAAGGTTATAGTTCGCAGCTGTGAGGTCGCTGCCCTCTGATTATACTGCAGCAGTGAAGCAGGCTGCCTTTTCCCCATACACCCTCTGTGGAGCAAGGGAAAGTATCACCCTGGCTGCCGTGCTGGAGGTGTTTGGGTTTCAGGGTGTTGGGCAGCACCTGGGGGTCAGGATGTGGGTAAGAACCGGGTTGCAGAGGCCTATTGCCAGTCTGCTCCCCCTTGCTGTGTGCAGCGGGGTTGTTCATGCATCTCATCAGCGCCTGTCTGCAAGCTGGGGGTAGCAGCAGGGAAGGGAAACTCGCTGACGAGGGTGGGTGGAAAAGCAAGAGGGGACAGCAGAAGATGACATGCAAAACACTATAAAACTGGAATTCCTGTAGGAGACCAAGACAAGGATGTGCTAATGTATAGTGCAGAGAAAAGGGAATGAAAAGTGGAAGCTTCAGAAATTTGAATAATGAATTGATTACAAAAAGGGTGGGGTACAGGTACAGACCTAGGTGAGAAAAACATTTGCTGGACCAAACTGGAGTTCATGAAGAAACATCTAAACACATATAAATGGGGAATGGGGATTTGCCTTCTGCTGAGCACACAGCCTGTGACAGGTAAGCCCTTAACTCTCCTTCCCACTGAGTCTCCCTTGGCCACCTCCCTCCTCATCCGTACAGGTGAAACTGCAACAAAACCAAGCTCCCAATCCAAGGCATTTGGGACTTGAAATGGGAGTTGTGGGCTTGTAGGAGAAGAGGAATAAGCTTGGACCTAAGGATGTGATGCTTGTTGCTGTTCATATTTGTATGTCTGTACCTACAACTGTGCACAAATTCACTTTCACAATGTGACAGCAGATAAGACAGCCTGTTTTGTCCCATACTCCCAAAGCATTAAGGATCCTTCTGGCATATATGCTTCACTCATTCTGCTACAGGAAGGATTTTTATGGTTTTAGTTATTTTTTAGAAGTAGATACATCAAACTTAGACAGACCTCAGCCTTAAAGTCCTTTTGCTGTTGTAAGCAAGCATGGGGATGCAGTGGTTGGTTTGGACCACTGTATTTCTCAGATCTTAGAAGCAGGCAGCTAAAATCATACCAGGTTTTAAAAAAATAAACAAACCTTAAATCTCTCTCAATTAAAGCATGAGGACTGACTAGCAGAGCCAAGCAGGTACTCTGGAGCAGATCTTCAGCTAGGTGTGTTGTCGTGTCAGACTCAATGGAGCTACAACCTCACTGGGGAGCCTGCCCATCATTTGGATAGCACAAGTGGAGCTGTGTGCTTTTCAAATTTAATGGGCCTGTAAATTCACATTCCAGCAGGTCCAATCTATAAGGAAGAAGGGAGAAAACAGACAGTTACATTCTGGGATCAGTCTGGTGAGGACTACAAGTACTGAACTGATTCTCTAAGCTAACAGGACCTGAGGTTTGTTCCTGATTACTTATCCCTCTGCCTTCTAGCTGTCATGCTTTTTATTCCCCTACCATAGACCTATAGGTTGGGAGAAGCAATGAACAACCTTTGGGGACAGTGGAGTCCTTGTGGAACTGGCTGGAGACAGGGGAGTGCACTCTCCATCCCAGCCAATAAGCTAATCCTGGCAGGAGTTCTACACTTAATTTGGAAATTAATTTAGTACTCATATTTTTGCCTACACCAACAGTTTGAGGAGAGAAAAAAAAAGGAATACTTGTTGCCAGGTAACTATTGTAACTGGGCACATGAAAAGTAGTTTTAATCCACGCTTAGTTTAGCTGGCAACTGTCCTTGTCATCTGCTTGGAAGGTGCTTAATGAGTACAAGGAAAAGAGCAGCCCCTTTTACCTGCTGCGTGCAAGGAAGCAGGGACTGAAGGGTACGTTACTGCTCTCATCTGAAATGTGCGGGGTAAAACTGCATAAAATTTAAACCAGTCAGTGTGCAGGATGTTCATTGCACTTGAGGAGACATTGTGCTGCATTGCTACATAGTGCTTATTTTTTCAGATCCATTAGCACTGCACTTTCTTGGAATGTTTTATTCAAGAATTGAGGGAATACTTTCCCTTTGCTTTGTATTTATTACTTAACCTTGATATTCAGAACCTTCATTGCTTAGCCTTAGGAAACCAGATTGGTTATACCTTCTACAAGTAGGTAGCCGCAATGTGGGAGGCGCACAGCTGTCGTCAGTCTGTCTGTCTGCACAGGGCTGTAGCACTATTAAGGCTCTCAGATCTTTCCCCCCACGCCAGCTTGGCGCGGGAGTAATGGGAGGTGTGTGGTGATGCTACTCCTAATTCTCCCTGCACCAGAAACAGCAGAACGACTGAGATTTGCTCAGGACAACTAAAGTAGAGGTTTGCCCTTTGGCTGTTTCTCCCCCAACTGGGTATGTATAAATAAGTCTTTACAGAGAAACTATTGGTGCTGTTTGAGCCTAGATGTTGCTTTACTGTTATTTATAAGGCTGCAGATGTCTTTTTGCACCTGACAGTAGCCATTGCAATAACAAGAGAAGGGTCCACTCCTGCCAACATCTGTAAGATCTCTGCCATGATGTCAGAAGAAGCTGGATTAGACTGACAGGAGCAGACTTTCTGCCTGACTTTGCTTATTTTGTGCCCAACGGATCTGTTCCCTTTCCCTTTCCATGCTCAGTTTTGTACTGTGTAAATGCTGTCAGGCAAAGAGTGGGAGAGCCAATGTGGGGTACGATGAACCCCGAGCGCTGTCAGCTGGTGCTGGTTCTGGGAACCGCTGGCAACCAGTACGTGATGGAACAGCACGGAGCCTGTTCCCAGCTGTGCCTGCAGCACATCCCACAGAGGAGCACCTATTTGAGTGGAATGGAAAAGGCAGTATGGCCTATGATCCTTAAAACATCAGATAAAAGGATGCATGTAAAGCTTTACTGCAAATGCGAGGCTTCATTATCTTCTGCAGTATGTTTGCTGTCTGGGGAGAAACTTTAACCTGAGAGAGCAGTTCCTCTTGCCTAATATCAGCCAAGTAAAATGACAGTGTTAGCCATGTAGGTACCTAATGTGGCTCCTATTTACACTCTTTCCATAGGCATTGGAGAGACATAGACACCCCCAGTAGTAATTCATTCCTTAAAATGGATGAGACCTCTGAAGGTGCCTAAAAGACAGCCCACTCAGTGGACTGGAGTAGATGGACCATACCTTTAGACAGCTGGAGTGATTTGAGCTGAATCCTGCTCTTAGAGTGTATCTCAGTACAAAATATGTCCAACGCAGTTAAAATTTCTTCTCCTGGCTTGCTTCTTTATCACTGGCTTTTCCTCAGGGTATTTTGAGAACAAAATTACTTATAAAAAAAGTATGGAAAGTGTTGAGAGTGAGACCATAGGGGTTGGGCAGGAAGGTTCCTAGCAGCACTGCCTGTGTGGATGTACATCCAGTAACTCCCACACCCATCCAAGTATCACTTCCAAGCTTGGCCCACCAGTGTCTACTAATGATATTCCAAACAATGCTGGTTGATTTGAGCTGGCTGAGAAGGAAAAGTTCACTCATTCTCCACGATTTTTATTTTTTTTTATCTGAATGCCTGAAAATGAGCATCTTCATATATCCCCTCTTAAAATGCACCTTGCTTACATGAAATGCCCACGGTTTGTATTGAAAAGTCTGGCCATTTCAAACTGACCTGCTTTTTTAACCAATATAATTTTTTCAATAGATTTTTCATGAGATGACACCACTTTCTAGAATTAAAAATGAGACATAAATCCATCCTGTGGGCTGTTTTTCCCATTGTCTTTGGAAATTCTTTGCCCATATATCCTTTCATTAGATAGAGAACTAATGACAAATAGCATTCAATACATGTCTAAAAATAAAACATTTTATTGTTCTCTTCTGCAAGTATAACTAACATTTCTTCATAATCAACTAAATAAATGACATTTGTTGCAGGAATCATTACTAGGGCAATTTCCGCACACCGTTTGTTACAAATAGACTAACCCGATGCCTACAATTAAAATAAATCAAGCCAGCTGAGAAGGTTCAAATACATGACACAAACTTGACTAAATAGCAACATGACATAAAGGGATGCTGTAATGCCTCCATGATAATAGTTGCAAAGGCTTCTGTATGCAAAATGTAAAAGACCGCTTTTCTGTATGCTGCCATATGTCCACTGCAATTTGTGGACATATGGACGTAGGACTCTCTCATGTGTAATGTATATCACACAGACAAAAATAAAACAGGAGCAAAGGGCTAATATCATGAACACTGTTTAGAGGACAAATTAAAATGTTTGTTGTGGCAAAAACATGGGTGTACTAATTAATAGCTCTAGATTGCTTACTGGCACTGGCTGCAACAGCCTCAGGTTTTTGATAGGTTTCAATAAAAACCAAAGCTGCATAAAACTAAATCTGTGACTTTAAATGTAAGTGCTTAGATAAGGTGTCCTTTTTGGGAAAACACTCTGCCTGATCTTTTAAATTGCATTTTGCAGTGTGAATTCATGTATCTGCAAAATTACTTATAATGCTGCTGTCCTAATTGCATTCTACCATTGTTCACTGGATGTGAAAGTGGGGTTTGAAGCAAACAGGAGGAATAAGAGAGCTCACAAGAAGTTTTCATATTGATGAAAACATTTGGAACATAAGTTTTATTTCCTAGCCAACACAAAAGTGATAATGTACATCGAGTGATATGTGCATGTTGTGCTTTCGTTTCTCTCAAAGACAGAAGCTGCCTGTTAAACATTGCCTTGCCGGCAGTCAAAATGGTATAGGCTTAACCCTCGTCTCTGAGAATCCGGGGAGGTAATGTAAATCAAAACGGATGCCCTCTTCACTTAGCCAAGCCAGCTGTTTGTATCCTCTTGCTAAGAGCTGCAGGCTAAAGAAAAGGGTAAGTAAGATTACCTGGTATCTAGAAAGAACAGTAAGCAGGCTTACAAGTTAAAAGTGAGTAGTATCATTGACTGTGTTACCTCACTGTACTATTTTAAAGATTAATTTTAAATTTTCCCTTTTGCTTTGCAAGTGGGGCTGGAGAATGACAGCAAGTTGGGGAAGGACAAAAGGATTTTTATGGCAGATAGAAGCTGTACCCTGAATATTAAGAACGCGAGTGAGATCAGCAGCTAATGTGTGCATAGCAACTTGCTTCCATAGGAGAGACACCGATTTCTCCCCCAGAGAGATTAATCTCCTCATACATGAGTCATTCGAGCATGAAGAAATATTCTTTGGACATGGTGCACCAAATGGAAGCCCATACATCAGACAATGGTGGTGTATTATATTGAGACGTTTATAGGATTGGGACATGCCAGCTGGGATGTGCAGCTTTAAGGGAATAAAAAAAAAAAAAGAAAGGATTTAAGGTGGATCTGCAGAGAAAATCAATCAGCCAACACTGTACATGGGAGTACATTCACTTCTCCCTTTACATGTATTTCCAAAGAAGGTGAGGGGAGTCCGTTCTCATGCAAAATGTTTACTCAAATTTGTATCTTGGCTTTTTTCAGCTACGTGTCCCAATCTTCATGACAAAATGATAGGATTGCTGCCCCTTGTGAGAGCAATAGAAGTGGGAGCACACTCTTGCCTGGCCTCGCATCAGTGCTATAACTCAGATTCTTTCTGATATTGTTATGTTAATAACAGCCATACTGACGGGTTTGATAATTCCTGCAAAGGCCCTGAACAACAGCAGTCTGTCAAGGTTTCCTGAATATGTTTCGGAGAGTGGGTTAACAAGTGTTCAGAAACATGAACTGTTAACTTTTAAACTGGAGATGATAAGAGAAATGACTGTAGGTTTTCCTCCTTCTACCAGTGAAGACTTTTTCCCAGCGTGTGGCCAAGCAAACACTGCTGGGCTCTGTGCAATGCGTAGCCTGTGTGACTTCTGTCAAGTAACGTAAACCTATGTGTTTATTATAAAAACATAATTGACTCATAAATCTTCACCTACAAGTCAATGAAGGCAAATACTGCCCAGTGACCATGTTTTTTCAATTTGACAAAATTCCCCTGATCAGAGCTTCCCTGGATTGACAGCCTGGGAAGGGAAGAGCACTGGTTACAGTGGGCTCTCTCTCAAACCAATGGGAGCACTTCAAGTGCACTTCCTATTTCTGTAAGTATATAGATGCACTAAGTAAATTGCTATTAATTATTCTGTGCATAATTAACTTCCTCCGCACTCAGGCAGCATTCTTCCTTATGTAGGCAGACACAAGTCTTGATAAACAGTGATGCATTTCACAAAATATGATACCCAAAGGCTTTCCCAAACCCATAGAGGGCAAATGTGCTCTGGAGTTATGGCTCCACCAGCAAGGATTTCACTCCCAGAAGGGGCAGGCAGGTGGCTGTGTGCTTACATGTCTAAAAGAGTGCCAGGAGGGGACCCAGACTCACCAGTAACCCCAGGAATGCACCTGTGCTGTGGGCTGGGAGGGCACAGCTGTAGGACTGGAAGGGGCAGATATGAGAAAATATACTTTCCTGTTCCTGGTTTCTGCAGTTCACCTGTGGCCACTTCAATTATTCCTATCTCTACTTTTCTCTGTATAGTTTCTGTTTCTTTTTTTCTGCATACTTCTCCTGCACTACAGAGATGTGCTGTAGAGCCCTCTCATAGGAAGTATCTTTCAGATCGTATTTGTGCTTGCCTTTGGGGTACCGATTTTCCTAGGGAAGCTTCTCTGTAAGAGTGACTGGCTTAGATTTTGTGTTCCAGCCTCACGCAAGGCACAGATCTCCCTTTGCAGCACTTGAATCTGTTTATACTGAGTGCCAGCACAGCCCTCAGGACAAAATACAGCAGCTGAGGAGTTACCCTGTCCTCACTCACGGCAGCCCACAGTCCAGCTCATCTTCCAGCATGATTTCTGCCCTGAAGGTGCAGCATGAGGTGGACATCCACTAATCGTACACATGGCTGGAATAACTGTTATGCCCACTCCCAGACCCTTGTGGCTCCTGCTAGAGTAGGAAACAGAACAAAACCACATGAGCGCTCCAAAAAGTCTCATTTTAATAAAAACGAAAAAAACCCACAATCACAAAATATTGATCAAATTTTTCTAAGACTGTGTTCTTTTCACTTCCCATCATCCTCTCCCGAACAGACTTGTTCTTCAGTGTGAAAAACCAGTATACTGGTGGCTTTTTGCATGCTATCTGCAGTCTTCCAGGCTTGAGGTTGTGAGTGTTTACCTTGCAAAGTACCATCTTTTCATGTCATAAAAATTTCTAGTAGTAAATAATGTCTATCAGGCAAGCTTCCTGCCTAGGATATTTAACTCTACTTCATTTCCCTGGAAGAAAATCTTGATTCTAAGAATATTTCAAAGTATGCTGTAATGGATGGTCTTGAAGCATTTTCAATTTTAAATTCCACTTACCTATACCAGGAAAACTGTGTGTTTTTTCAATAAAATATTTCATTTTAAATTCATTCATGCCTTAGAAGCACATTATATTTTGGTACATGATATACAGTAAGGAGAAATCATACATATTTTATCTGCAACACACATTGAATTTGTAATATGTGTCTGATAATGACTTTGTACTAAGCTCCTATTCCTCTACAGTTGCAATGTAATTGCTGTCCTGAGCTAGACAGAGTCTGCTTTAGTGTTACTTACTTGCTTATACAGTTGTGGGAAACCTATAAATCTGATTCAGGTCTCTGATGAGACTTTCGTACACTGAGGAGAAAAATGATACATCACGATGAAATAGAATCCAAGACTTGTTTTCTTCTGGGTGATTCTTGTCTTTTAGTGATTGGAGACTTTGTTCAGGCTCAAGTACTTTTTGTGTATGTTTTGTTTTAGATATATTAGGAAAAGTTTTTGACTAAACATGGCTTCACTTGGCAGAGAGACTTTTTTAATGATTTCAGCAGACTGAGTTGGAACAAGTGCTCATGCTGCCATAAGGAGAACTAATTATTAGATTTGGAGGTTTATGTATGTGTATTTATATATGTATCTGTAAAAACATAGGGGAATAAATGTAATGGACGCCTGATATCCTCTGCAAGTCCTGCATGAAATAAAAGCTTAGCAAGAGCATGGAGGTAGGACAAGGCTATGTACAGCATCAAGAAAAATGAGACTGAGAGCTAGGAGTAATTCATTTTCCCACAAGATGGTTCTGACTTCCCACCAGAAGGTCAGCATCTGATAATGTATTTTACACTGGTGCCTTTCTTTTTTTCCGTGATCCTTAGGAAAGTGAAGCATGTGGGTTTAAGCTAGCAGAGGACAGCCACAGATTTCAATTTCAGCATAATACCACTGAGCGAGTGGTAGATAGCTAATATTTTCACTTGTTAAATAATAGACATAAAATCTTTGTTAATGTTTTGCAATAAATAGTGATGTCATTTTTATTGCACATTTTTAGAATGAAAAAGGGAATCCTCTTATTTCAAAATGCAAGATCCAAACACGATCTTATCAACATCTTCAAAGGGAGAGCCAGTATCTCCTCTCCCCCTTTTCCCTCTCCTTTTCCCCTCAATTCTGAGCTTTTAGTCAACAAAAAGAAGCTCTCTTTAGGAAACACATCTCTTCCCTCACAGTGATCCACCACAGCTGGACTATGTTCCTGCCATGCAGGAGAGGATGTCACCCTATGTTAGTTTTCTCTGTATTACTGAAAGCACACATTTAAGCATTTCCCCAATCAGAGCCTATGGTCTGAAAAACAGGCATGATTTTTACTGGCATCTCCCCCTTCTGAGACTTAGTAAGCTCTTCAGGGACTGGCACAAACATGGGTCCTCCTCCAAGCCACTTGCTTAGAAAATGGGAGAAAATGTATCCTGAGTGATCTGAGAAGAGTCCCCTCTGGGACGTCTTCAGTTGAGGGTTTCCAGGTCTAGCCCTGAGGATGCCCCAGACAAATCCCAGGCATTCCTGGGCCACCCAACTAAGGGAGTCAATAAATTGGTGCAGAACAGGAGGTTGTCATGACTACTACCTAAATATTGTCTTCTGCATTTAAATGAAGATGAATGAGGGCAGAAATTATTTTCCTGTAAGTTTGTACCATTCCCAGAATATCAGGGCTCTGATTCCTGAAGGTATTGATGCTGCTGTAATAGTCCTGAATACCATCACTCCTTATTTCTGTTCCTTTGCTCAGGCTGATCACCTGCACCATTCCTGGACAGTCACCCCTCCTTCCGGGTGGCTTTTCTGCAGCTATGTGCACACAGGCATCCTTCACCCTTCTAGATACATAGGCAATTGCTAGGAAAAAAAGGAAATGTTTGGAAATACACCTGTGGTTTCACTGCTTTTCAGTGACTGAATGAGGCAGACATGCTCCTCTCTACAGACACAGGCAGCAGAAGCATGAATATACCAAAGCTGGACCTTGCCTGGAGAGTAAATGAATTCTTCCTGTTTGCTTTGTAACTAATGTCAGAGCAATCAGCAGTTGAGATTGGAGGGGGAACTCTCAGATCACCACAACAATATGTTAACCTGAAGACTGTCATCAGGTTACAGTGAGTGCCCATGTGAGACCCTGACCTCAAACTAAACCCCCAGCTGTGGAGGGTGATGGTAGTTGGCATTATTCCAGGTCTAAGTGGGAACTTCACCCATATGCATGAATTCCAACGTGGGAACTTCACATAGTGTGCAAGCACCAGCCAATATTTTTTTATCCCAGTCAGAGTTGCTTGGTGGGAAGTCTAAGGTGGGTGCTGCATGGCTCTTGTTATATGAGGGGAAGTAACTTTTAAATAACTCTGAGCTCTGTCAGTTGATGAGCATATAAACTGCAATGTTATTGCCCATGTAATCGTGGGAGGTTTTTTTCCCCAAAACAAACAGGTTGATGTGCATCACAGCTAGCAGAGCTTGGTTTCCTACAGGTGTGCGTCCCTCAGAGCGGTCTCTGGTGTCTACTCAGGACTCACTTTCGGCAATGCCTTATCTGTGTTTTCTGTGTGAACTTGGTGTGTGAATTCTGTGTGAAAATGAGAGAGCTCACCCTGCAGCCTCTCCTGCCGTGGGGTATAAATAGGGTAAATAGGGTATCCCTTTCCTACCTGGCCACGTGATTTCCTGGAAGCTGTCGGAACCCAACTTCTTTGAAACCCTTACAACTCTGTCCAGTTTGGTTGAAAATGGCCAAAAAGTTTAGAAGTTGCAAACAAGAAGAAATTCTTCCCAACTGTGTGAACGCACAAACTTCATTTGGTTAGAAAATCAGGACAAAAAAGGACTTTTGTATCTCACTCCAGCCATCAGTTACCAATCAATCAGACAAAGTAACAATAGAAAAATGACCTCAAGAAAAATGCAAATGATTAATAAAATATTTAAAACTTAGTTCTTCTTTAGTTTGAAAAGGTGAATTAATGAACGCATCAATCAAACCCCTGAAATCCTGAAACCTTTCAATTTAGTCTTATTGTAATTGCATGGCAGAGAAATAGCCTTCACCCAGAGATACCCACTAAAATGTAATTAACCTTTTGTTTGTGGAAGAACTTTCTTGGGGAATTTCAGATGCTTATTTGGAGCTCTCAAGAGGTATTGAATCTTTAACAAAGACATCATTTCTCATCAGTGTTCATTTGTTACTGGAGTTAAATGGGTGTTAAGAAAAGTAAAGAATCTAGAGAATATAGCTAAAAACATCTGTTTTCTGAGTTGCTTAGATTTCTTCATTCTCTTGGGATGTAGCTATCTGACTAGTTCTGCAGCTAACATACTGTCCTCCAGAGCCGACAAGACCTGGATTCTTAACATTAAACCCCTTTTAAAGAGGCAAACCCCCACCCCTCCCTTGCTTTTTTAAGGATATGTTTTGGCTTAGGAAAATTTTCAAGGTTTTCATATTTATCTGTTGTAGTCATGCACACAAATACACAGAAACAATGAGGACAAAACCCTTATTTTCTTTTCTCCAGGTGACTTTTGAAGTTCTTTAGCTCCAAAAATCCATATAGCCTTGACTGTGACCCGTTCTGTGTATCTGAGAACAAAGGAAAGCTCTGAGACAATTACACAGAAATACGACATGAATTCGTGGAGCAACAAGCATTCGTGAAGTGCCTACACTAGCCTTCACAGATTTGCTAGCTAACATGAGTTACATGAAAATCAATTAACTTGAGTTAAGAACTCTAATATTGACGAATCTCTAAGAAATTTGGGGGAGGTAAATAAGCAGAGCTCTAGTCTCCAATGTATTAGAACCATATTGCACACACTAAGCAAGAAATGTTCTCATGCATACTAATGTAATTTGATTTTAGCTATGGGATGTATAAAAAGGTGATAATGACATGTACATATCTTTATAAAGAGATCTACAGGTGAAAGCAAGAACTGTGTTAATAGCTCTACAATGAGTAGAACCGATTCTTAGCTGAATGTCTTCAAGGATTCAGCAGAGATATGCTTTGAATAATATACAGGAGGCCTAGCCCAGAGATCTGAAAATAATTCTTACTTGATTGTTATTGTAGTAATAACAATACATATCAGTATTGATTTTATTATAGAATTTTGGGGATGTATTTATAAAGCGGTAATATTTGGTTTCCATCTGCATTACAATGTCATATCATGCATTGTTAGATTATACTTTGTTATGATACAATACTAAGTAGTATAATTTTTCCTATTTTAATATAGAAACATAAATGTTCATGTTTCTGGAATCAAGCTGTGACACTGGTAGCTTGCAGGAGAAAACAGACACTTTCTTAATGTCACCCAGTTCAGCTGGCCAACCAAGGGCATTATCTTGCTGCAAAAACTGAAGAATGGTGTGCTGTAAACACAGCCAGGAGTTACACTCATGCTCCTCCCCAGTGAAAAAGAGGGCACGTGGAGAGCTGTGCTTCAGAGCGCAGTCTATGTCTACATGGACAGCAGGGGTGGGCCACTGATGATCTCCACCAAACTTTCCACGGAGTGTTGGCAACCACCCCCAACCCTGAGCCTGCCCAAATGATTCCTGAAAAAGCTTGTCTTTATATAAGATATCTGAACATACACAGGATATGATAAAGATGCAGAAGTGGTGGGGTCAGCTGTGGGTGAACTCCAGGTCAACACTTCATTGTTAGCCCAGATGTACCTCTTTCCACTGCCTTCTCATTTTGGGGCACCGTGATCAGCACACCATCATGCACTCAGTGTTCTGACTGTTGGTTATAACTACGCCTTGTTTTTGCATTGCCTGGATTGGAGTGACATTTGACCTTGACTGTCAGAAAAAAAACCACTGCTAGTAATTATTTAGGACCTAATTTTGCAAAATTCCCACTCAACTAAATGAAGGCTAATTGTTTGAGTGAAGATTTACAGGATTGGTCCTCTATGATGCAGCAATGTAAAAAATCCACTCATCTCCAGAGTTTAATTGTTTCCCAGAGGCCTGCTAAACTACACCTTGCAATTCATCTTGTTAATTCATTGTCATACTGCATTATCTAAGTAATAGCGTCAAGCACGTGTCCAGAAGGTGGTAGCTAAAGTACGCTGGTAGAACAGGGTATCCTGTGGAGCAGAGCAGATTTGGGTTGCCAGGGCAAGAGACCTACCATAGGGTAGTTGTATTTTCTTAAATGTCTGCAAAAACCTATATACCTCTTTATAATGTGGTCCTTGTATACTGTTTTATGCATTCCTAAATGCATCAAGCCCCTTCTCTGTTTGCTCACACAGATCTCTCATTTTTGAAACAAGGTCTGCAATGTGTGGGTAAGATGGAATTGCGTTGTTTTTATTCACAGTTCCAGGTTTCATACCAGAGTTTCAGGGGATTAGCATATATGCCAGCATATATGGATAACAAATTCTCTAACAGCATATTGCATGACTGGTTTCATTTCCCAGTTTTAAGACGGGAAATTTTTTTTTCTTTTTCTGGGTGCTATTAGAGGTCTTCAAATAATGCTTTGTTCTGTTTAATTTTAACTAATGTAATTCCCTCTGATGAAGGGAAAACTCATTTTCATTAGTAGGTGAGCTGTGTGGTTGCATTAGTAGTCAAGTCCCATTCTCCTTTACACTGATGGAAATCCAGTTAGCTCTGCTGAAAGCAAAGTTCAGCCTAACGTAGACAAGATAGACTATGATTTTGAGAAACTATTTTTCCTTAAAAGACAGCACAATCCCTATGGTCCTCCTCCCCATCTTAGAACAGCATTTATGTGTCATGCAAATTCCTGCTTTTCCTTCATCATTTTGCTGTACTCAACGTAACAATAAGCAGCTGAATATATCTGACTTTGGATGGATTTGTATCTTTAGGCTGTTTACAGTTGAGATCCTTTTTCTCCAACCTGAAGCTGTGGAAAGCTCGACTTCTCACCTGTACTCCTGTTTTAGGGGCACTCTGTAGCCATTCGAGAGAGGCTGGTAAGGAGTTGCTCTGGGCTGGTGTGTCTCCCCTCATTTTGGCCAACATGGGGAGTCCAGGCAAGCATTTCAGACTAACTGCCTGGTTTTACATGGCTGAAATTAGGAGCGATGACTGCCCCCTCACCCTTACGTGAGTTAGAACCACTCCTAAACCACTGCTTCATCCTGACATGGCATTTACAGTTTTCTTTCTCAGTAAACAAGCAGAATTCAGCCTGGCATTACAATTAGCTGCTCTTTTATTCACTGTCTCCTTTCCCTCAAGCATACAAAGTTGGTTGCATGTGCTATGGAGAGAGAGGTTTAATAAATCACACAAAAGAACTGTTTTCTGCTTCATATTTTTCAAATAAACTCTGCAGAAAACTTGGGTAAACAGGGCTTTACTTTTTCTTTTTTTCTGAATCAGGTCCTTGTTTACAGGAAAATGAAATGTTCCCCTAAAATTACTGATGAATAATAAATTGTGTTCCTCGCTCTAGGTGTATGACCTTGCAACATTCATTTCCGTTAGCTGCTTATGTCTCATTTTACTTTGTTTTTTTTACTTAGCTGTGGAGAGGTTTTTCTTGCATTTTATATTTTTGAAGGAAATGGTGTTTGCGTGCACACTTAATAAAAATTTGCTGTCATTCTACCCAATATACAGTCAGATTTTACTAAGACAAAATAGGTCAGGATCGCTTTTCTTGATATGGCAATTAATTTTTAGATTAGCATGTTGTATTTTTAACCTTCAGAATTTTCTTCATACAAAAGTAAATCTTAAGTTTTGTCATACCTTATAATTGCTCTGACAAAAACATTCACAGTGACATGAGTGGTGGCTTTGGCTACCAAGACAGATTTTCATAATAATGAGTTTTTTCCTGTAGGGGGCTGTGAACTGCTAATTAGCATCTATGACCCAATATTCTCAGCAAATAAGAGTAATAGCAGTAATTTCTAGCTTTATGCAGGGTGCAAGTCTAATATTACCAGCACTTCTGTTTCATTTGTAATTAACTGCAAGCAATTATTATAGAGTCAAGGAAGTATATCCTAATGCTCATAGGTAATAAAAAAAATTGAAATGATGTTTGTAAAACTCATATGTTTCATGCTGGGTGCACTGATTTCTTTCAGAGAACTGCGATTATGTGCCTATCAATTAAAAATTCTTCTTTAATGTTTCTTTACGTCGATATGCTTTTGAATGTTGCTGTATAAGTATCTCGTCTTCGGTTTAATTCTCTTCCTTTTTTAAAAATGATATCCTTGAAATTTCAATTAATATTTTGACCACAAGACCTTAGTAAATACTTAATCTGGCTACTTGATCTCAACATAAGATTTAGATGGTACTGAAAGAAGTTGTTTACACTTGATTTTATGAGGTCTGTATCTTAGTCCTATTAGAACCGTGACCCACAAGGCTGGTGACAGAGCAGCGTGTGCTCGTGTATTGTAGCTGACTTTCCTAAACAAGAAACAGATCTGGTGTTTCTTTTACTCAGCAAAATAATACATAAGGCTTTCTGCAAATTGACTTACTTTCCACCGGTTATATTCATTTTTATGACAGTGGGAACAGCTATGAAATAGTAGCTATCGGTGGCAATTTCATAGTTACTGGAATGGTACTGTGCCTTGACTTTGCTTTGAACATCTTAGCATAACAGACCTGGATTACTCAGAAATATGACTTTATTTGAATACTGAGCTCTGCACAGAGAGGGATATATAATTACTTTTTTCCCAGGTTTTGATGAAGCTTCAGATGTTGAGGCATCTTCTCCTTTGCAAAATGCCCTTTCCTTTTAGGATCAATGATGTTTAAACAACTTTCAACATACATTGATACAGCACATTCCTGAACTGTAGAAGCTGTGGTCCAGGTTTGTAGGGGCTTGGTATGACCTCTGTTGTACTTCAGTTCAATGGAGTTCACTCAGCATCTCTCAGCACTGTCATTCAAGAGGTTTGGAAAGCAAGGAGCTGATAACTTTACAGAAGCTATGGATTGTGAACAGTTTCTCAAGCAATCATAGGCTTAAAACCTGCCGTTTGATACATGGAGTGTGATAATGACTTTATTGTGCAGCTGGTTGAAATGAGGCTGAAGAGGGTGAATGTAAAAAACAGATTTTTTTCCTCATGTTATTTGTTTCTTTCTTCTAAGTTCTGTCTATCCCACTGACCACTGTCAGTATTGCATTAATCCATCTTCAGGCATTTACCTAGACACAAATATGAATTGGTCCAAAGTCTATCCTGCCAACTACCCCCAGGATCCCTAAATGACTCTGTTTCTTTTAATCACTGAATCAATTTAGACCAGATTCATCAGACAGATTAATTTATTTGGTCAGCATGGCAGATAGAAAATATGATATAATATAGATTGCATAACAGCCCATGCTGGCATCCATTTATTCAGCAGCCTAGCTCAAAAGAGCAGCTTTGCGTCTTCCCTTAATATACATTTGGACAATTCCTTGTACGTTGTATCATTGTATCACACATTTTTTTATGGGTTATTGTCTTTTAGGTTATGTGCCTGTTGTTTATTTTTAATTGAGCAATCAAATTGCCCATACCCATAAAATTAGCAAAAGTTTATCTGCCATGGATATTTATATCAAGTGTTATATTTTGAATTTTCAAGGCATGCACCTTCAGCATACAGTAACAGACATGTCTGGTTGAAATCTTTTGTATTTCCCTGTGTAGCTGTGATGTTATTTTATTGTCCAGACCTGTATCAGTCACTTTCTCAAGAACTGTTTCAGGTCTATCACACTAATTAGACTTCTATTTTTCAGAGCACTCTGATATTGTTTCAGCCTCAAATGAGGGAGCATAGTGCTTAGCATTTTAATCTCACTGGTACTACTACATACCAACAGTCCAAGAGGCGCCACTATTCCCTATGGGAAATCTTTGGTGTTTATACCTCTCTTCCATTTCAGTTGGCTTTAAAACCATGAAGATGAGCTTCTTAGTTTATTTTGTGAAGTTTCACAGGTTGTCTGATTTCTCTTTTAGGGCTTGGTGATAAGTGCAGGAGAGGACAGTCCTGATGTTGGCTTTTTTGAAGCTCATCGCACAAGTCAATTCAAATATAGACACACCAGCTGAGAAACAGATCAGATAACCCAGGGTATAGCACCATGCAACTGGTGCAACTGGGTAATAGCAACTGTACCTATCCAGGGAGAGCTGGCCTGCGCGGAACTATTTTGGTTGCTGCACATACCTTTGGAGATGTGTCCTAAATTGCTTCATCACCACTCTGCAGAGTGTTATCACTAATCTTAGAAAACATTTGTAAAGGTCACCAATCTTGACTTTCTCCATTGGTCTGCAGTGCAGACAGTATCCCTCTTACAGAAAACATCTCTGTTGAGAGATATTAAGAGAAATCAGGTCTAGTTTAGGTTAATAGTCTGTGAATATAAGAAATTCACAGTTCAATATAGCATCTTCATATGTAAATGTAATATATTTGAATATGTTTGATTTGTTGCCATATATTTGAAAATGCTGCCATCTCAAAATTCAATGTTTGGCAAGTTTCATGGGAACAATTTCTTGCCCCTAATGTACTTATTTTTATTTATGACCTGGAAACAAATATAAACTTTTTACTACTGAAACTGTTAGGTTGCCAAATGACTGGGAAAAGAGGAGTCAAGAACACTCTTGACATAGCATTGTATTTGGCTTCAGCGTAACGTAAGCACGTAAGAGCAATCAAATGTAACACCGTGTATCTAAGAACAAAGCAAGGGGCCAATATTTCCATGACAGTGAACTCTGTCATAGGAATTTATTTCTTTGAAAAAGACTGTAAGGAGAAGAAGAGATCGTGGTACGAAATCAGAGTACAATGCTGTTGCAAGAGTGATAAGGAATTTGTGGATCTGTAAGAAAATTAGTATACTAGTTCAAAAGATATATTTTCATTCAAATCAGAGTTAATTTAAGGAAGTCCTATGGCCTGTATGTACCTACACATTCTCTGCAGTCCTAAAGGATTTCTGAGTGACTGGGAAGTTTTTGTCCTGCTTGTTAAGGAATTACAACAAAAAATTGACATGAAGCACACAAGAACAGACAGACCTATTAAAATTTGGTGTAATAAAGAATCTGGGAAGAGATGAGTTCATGAAAAAGATCAGGAAAACAACTCTCCATACATTTTAAGAGCACAACAAAAATCAGCCTAGAAGAAAACCCAAGTTTTAACACACCAGTTTGAACATCCAAACATTAAAAGAAAATTTTAATGTGGTGTTTTCTCTTAGAGTCAGAAGATAAACCTTAAAGTTTAAACGACATACTTATTACTATATTTTGATTCTTCAAAATGTTCTCCCACAAATATTTCAGGTGAGATATCTTTAGAACTGTGGTGGGCTGTTCAGATGTCTAATTCTCTGTGGTTCTCTACGGCCTTATAGCAGCCTTTCAGTAATTAAGGGTGCCTACAGGAAAGATGGGGAGCGATTCTTTATCAGGGAGTGCAGCCATAGGACAAGGGGTAACAATTTTTAACTGAAAGAGGGTAGATTTAGATTAGACGTTAGGAAGAAATTCTTTACTCTGAGGGTGGTGAGGCACTGGAACAGGTTGCCCAGAGAAGTTGCGGATGCCCCATCCCTGGAAGTGTTCAAGCCCAGGTTGGATGGGGCTTTGAGTAACTTGGTCTAGTGGGAGGTGTTCCTGGCCATGGCAGGGGGGTTGGAACTAGATAATCTTTAAGGTTCCTTCCAACTCTAACCTTTCCATGATTCTACGATTCTATGATTCTATGATTCTATGATTCTGAGCCATGTTTATTGTTCATCCTTAATACTGTGTTGAGTAAACTAAACTATACATCTGGACTATATATAGGGATGATCATGCTTATTCCAAAGTTGTTTCTCTAGAATGAGGTATGCAAGTCCCTCCTGTGCAGTAAGAACTGCACCTAATTTCAGGCACTGGAAAATTAGGTGTGTGGTCCAGGGCACTTGCTGTGGTTGATGGAAAGAATAAGCACCTCTGGAGGGTGATTCATTCCATTCATCTGACATTGGGTTTGGGTATAAGGTGATCCAGTTTCTGATGCTATCTCTTTCTGTCTATAATGTATAAATACAACCTAGACAATTAACCTAAATTTGTGTCTTAACATTTAGGTGAGTGAGATGAAGTAAGATAAGTCCTATCCTAAGTGTCTGCTTACATCTATTTCAGTTTTTCTTTGTAAGAGAAAAACATTCTTTCCATTTCCAACATTTTAAGATTTCCCCCATTTTGTAATGTAGATAAAACACATGATTAACCCCATTAGTGTGTAGCACAGCTTCATCTCTAATCCAAAGTATTTTTGTCAATATGCTGTTATTCATTTGATACTTACTTAATAGGTGCATTTAATAGTGGGGTTTAATGTGCTATGTTATGAGAAAATATTACTTAGCTTCAGTGAACAATTCAGTGTTGCTATTTTCCATCTTCCCAAAATTTCTGTTGTTAGAAGGGAAACCCATGTTTCCGTGCCTTTAAGCTTCCCAGAAAATTGGTTTCTAAATCTGTAGGAAGAGCTGTGCAAATGAAGATGCAGAATATAAATGCCATTATTTATAAATAGCACTTGGAAAAGTCCACAAAAGTGATGTAGCAGTGGTGTGTTCAGTAGAAAGCATTTGCCATTAGCTATACTTTGCCTGAGAAAATCTAAGTTGTTTTACTAGTATTTTTAATGATAAGCGTTTTATCCATTTATGTATACAGATCAATGTGGAACCATTGAGAGGTAGAATTCTTGTTACACTCAACCACACTCATGCAGATGACCAAAAAAACAGTAGCAATGATGACATCCTACCATATGAAATTGGGAGGTTCAGTCTTCCTGTACAAGTATAAGGAAATATAATGAAACCCCAAATTATTAAAACCAAAACATATTCTGAGGTAAGAGTTCTTTGGATTGCCAAGGAAGTCTTTCGGAGACAGTAAGCACCACAAAGCCTTTCTCTGCTGTGGGGCGGGATGAGCAGTGTTGCATTCTGTTTGAGCAGCCCCATTTCTCCAGGAAGAAAGCCTCCCTCTCCTTTCATATTCACCAGCATAAATCACAAATGTGTCTAGTGCAATGAGGTGAAAGCAGAATCTGTCCTACAACCTAGACGGAATCGACATCTCTCTGTTTTACATTCCTGCAGGTTCCCTGGATGAAACAGTCCTAAGTCTTCATGTCATCAACATACTGGTTTGCAGGATTTTGCAAAGTAGGTTTTGGAACAGTAATTCAAAATAGAAGATGATAGTTATCCTTTTTGTCCCAGCATTCTTGCTTGCATTTATCAAAGGATGGTGATAATGTTTCTTAAGAACTGCTATTCTTCCTGGACATATCTTCTGTTACTTTAGAAATGTGTGCGTTTCATTGTCATCTTCCTCCTCCTATGGCCCCTTCCATCACCTTTATACACTGTCTTCGTGACTTGGTAACGTCCTTTATTATATCTGTGCTTTCCTTCACTCTTCCTTCGCCTTAGCTTTCTGTCATCCTTTCCTCCTTGGGAAACTCATTTCAACTTCCAAGTTGCCTGTCCCCTGATGTTCTGAGGCTTAACTCCGACATTTAGCCTTTTGTATGAAACTTCTCATTTTCATACAGATGCAGGGAGGGAAACTTTAAAACAAGACTTCTTTCTTTCCTGGACATCACATCAAGTATTAGTAAATGATGTAATTTCTATAATTAATTAAAGTAAATGACAAACAAATTATATTTACTAAAGTTCTATGGACTTCACAAAAGTGACATTCAGTGAAGCAGCAGTGAGAGCATTTTTCTCTTCGTGAGAAATACTGAGATATTTCAACCTAAGGAGAAAGAGACGACCCAGAAGAAGTCATGCTGAAACACTGGTAACTAAGGAAGCTGCATATTCTACACGTGTGCTCTGCAAGAGTAATGTCTGGAAATGCTTTTATTTATGTATTTATTTTTTTGCAATCTCTACGAGGGCCTCCACATTATTTCTGTGACAATGCTTTATTTGATTCATCTATTTTGAACATGCCAGACTCTTTCTACAGCACAGTGCACGATACATAGATAAATTCTGAGGTCCAATACTTGCATTTAATATTACCTTATAGATAATCCCGTTGACTTCACTGTGGTTTTTCATCCGGGCCTCCATCCTACACTGCAACTTGTTAAGTGTCTCCACTTCCTTTGAAATCCCAACCTTCACAAGACTGAATTCAAACAAAGGTAGCACTCAAAAAATACTGAAGGAGCAGCCAGTATAGTTACTAAAGAGCATATTTCTGTTACTAGAGTCAGGCTGGTCTCAGTGTAACACCTTGTACCGTCTTCAAGCGGCATGGGTATGGATGCTTGTGAATGAGAAAAGTACACTCCATTAGTGTGAGCCAACCCCTGTAAGAGGTAATGGGTAGCTCTCCCTTGACTTTAATGGGAAATAGGATCAGGATGTCAGTGCTTTGGAAAACGAAAGTGTTTTGTTAAAAAGTATTCATTCTGAAAAGAGTGACACAATAGGGAAGAAATATTCCCTGCAGCCTGCAAATGCCTTCTGCAAACGTTTTCTGCAAACATAGTCTTCTTGCTGTTTAGCTTCATAATAACCAAACTAATCAGGGTTTCTGTTTAATTTGAAATACATATTCACTTTCCAGATGACACAGGAAAGAAGAGTGCATTTATTGTGCTTTTGGCAGGCTTGAAGGGATTCCTTCTAGTGGATAAGAACCTGCTTTTCTTCCAGGTAATTTGGACCATCTCCACTCATTTGATTTTCACTATCACCAAAAAGCGATCCACGCAGGAGTTCCATAAAGCTGCAAATTACAGTTAAGTTCAAATCCTTAAAGGCATTTCAAGTGCATATTGTAACAGAGTCTCATAGTAATCAAGTTGCAGAAAGACTCTTATAACAGCCGTCTCTCTCTTTCTGAATTGCTGGGGAACAGGCAGATGTGGAAATTATGAGTAATGTAATTGATGATCTTAAGGCTTTTAAATACCCAAGCTCTCGACAATCAAGATCTATTTGAGTTCAGAATCTAATAAGTAGTAAATACAATAGGTTTCAGTAGGATGTTTTATCAGGTTCTCTGCAGTGCTTCCTCCCCGCCCTTGCTTTTATGGGCAGCATTACCATCTAATCAGCAGACAAGTTGGAAAATTCTATTGTGACACATAATCACTTTTAGTTCATCATATTTCTCTTTCTTTGATATGCAGTTACTCTGAGTTTGCTTATAATGGACATTTTCAGAGGTTTTGTCGCCATATTTTTTAAACAGGTGAGAGCGTACTCTTATCCCAGACTGTTTATTGACAACTTATTTGTCATGTACCAAACAAGAAAAATGTTTGTACAAAACTCCCCAAAATACTGATGAATTAATGTCCTACAGATTTCCCAGATGTCTTAATTTATAAAATCCTTTTTAGTAATGATGACCGCTCCAAGATTTATTCTGAACATGCACTGAATATATTCTAGAAGTATTTTTTCATCCCAGTGGAAAAGCTGTGTATAGTGAGGAGTTAATTTCAATTCTTCATCTGTTTTCCTTTAATCTGCAGACCAGAATGAATGAATCCAAAATTCTACATTACGTTTCAGCTAAAAAAATACGAAAACATTTGTCAGTGAAGAACCCAACTCATGCTATTACTGTAGGTACAGAGCCTAACACCCTTGCTTACGTGTTAATTTATCCACACAAAAAAAACCATGTTAGTGTGAGGTGAGTAAAAAATATTTGCACCACTGGAAAAACTGCTAAATCACATTTCCCCAGATTCTCTGAAAAGCAAAATATGTTGCAGCTTTGCCTTTGATATTTCCTAGTTTGGTAGAATGAAAACAGAAGGCTTTTTTTTCCAAGAAAGAATATATTTTCACTGCAAAAAGGGACTTTTCTTTCAAAATAAGAGAATGAAAACTGAGAAAATTTGCATAGGCATCAAAAAGTGCAATTTTTTCAAAAGGGACATTTTTTATTTTTACTACAGGAATTAAAAAGAACTCATTTTCTCTTGAATATAAAATCAGAATATTTGCCGTTAAGTGAGGTTTTTACAGGTGTCCCTTCTTTCTTGACATATGGAGCAGTCTAATACTGTTGAACTGTTCTTTTGGGGTATGTCTTTGCTGCAGCATGTTTCCTGCCAAATGTTGAACCAAATACAGGTAATACACACAAACCTGTGACCATGTGAAATGGTACTTAGGCCAGTTTGGGCAGGAGTTAAAATCTGACATTCTGTTTTTCCTCAGGTAGGTATTCCGCTTGGTAATGAAGCACAAAGTAATGAGCACTCTTAGACACTGATAGCCTTCCAGTGCCAACAGCTGGCTCATCTTACTGCAAGAAAAGAACTACGGCATATGTGCCCTGGAAGTCCTAACAATGTGAACAGTACCTGTTAGGACACAATAACTTGGGTATGCTTTTGGTCCTAGCTGTCCTAATGCTACAATGAAAGTACCAGCCTTAAACAAACATTTGTACTCCTGCAGTCCATGGTCCCTGTCCAAAACGGTGCCTGGATGAGCCCCATTGACATAGTGCAATGCAATCAGTGAAAAGACAGCTCCTACCCAGCTCTAGCAATCTGCAGGTGGACTGCTGATCTACATAGATTGCTCCACAGCATCACTACAATCCACTTCTATACAGCCACTCCTCCAAATTTTGAGAAATTTTGGAAAAAAAACCCAACCAAACCAAACCAAAACAGAAACGGTTAGGCTTCTTTATATTCAAAACCTAAAAGCTGTTAATATTTCTCAGAGAAGCATCTGAGGTCCCGACAAGAGAAAATCCAGGGTGGTGGTCCTTGCTCAACACTTGGGTGCAGACTTCTCTTCTGGAGGAGTGCTGTAAGACAAGCACATGCTCCAGCCACTGCCTTGATGGGCAGCTACGGGGGGGGAGTACATTATCTCCACCTGCACGTGTTTGCAGGGAGGACAGAGGGGGTAGCTCTCTGTCAACCACCCTCCAGTGTTAGACTAAAAAAAATGTTTATTCAACGCCATTCTGTTTCCACAACCTTTGCTTCTGATGAATCAGCATCTTTTGTTGAAAAAAATGCTCTGTTGTAACATTTCCAACCCATTCTACTATCAATTGCAAAATTATGGCTATTGCTATAAATGGTTTGTGTTGGAAATAATCAGGAGAGTCAGGCCAAATTGAATATGCCTTGTATTAGGGAAAGCATTCTGTATCATTTTAAGTCTCCCAGAGTACATACAATTTCTCTGGGTTCCCTTGTTCTGAGTATTAGCCCTGCAATTTAGGTCCATGTTTGAAGCCTGGCAGATTGGGAGGTATGATACTAATGCATGCATTGATTATGAATGCCCAGGTTAAATGAACAATTATTAACTAGTAAATGAGATAGTTAAAGAACGTCTTAGTTTACTGTTACTGTATTTCCCAGTGACAAGAATGAAAGCAAGCTAAAGAATCTTTTGGATGCAGGATTGTTTTGCCATGGATGAGGGATTACAGATTGGCTTTTTAACTTCAGCTTTTCCAAATAGTTTTTCAGTTATTTAATTTACTCTACATGGAGTCTATTGATTATTCAAGTTGGCAGTCAATTTTATAGGGCACCCCGCTGTTTCTTTGCTTAATGTAGTCAATGATTGTAATTGCTTGATCAGTGCAGCCCATGAAATAGGTTTTGTGTCTTTTTTACAATGCATTGATGGCTTTATCTGATGCAGTCTTGGCAGGGTCTAGGTTTTACAGCACGATCCTGAACTCCCAGAGGTCTCTAGATTAATGGCTATGGCTTTCTGCTGGAGCTGCTGATACTGCTCTCCAGAATGTATTCACACATCTGGCATGCCACACTTGGCAGTTGTGCCAGCTTTTTGTTGCGCAGTTACAGAATATCTCACCAGTGCCTAGTTAACTGTTTTCACTAAGGGAATGAGATAAAAAGCCATCCACAGAGTTGCTGGCACGCGCTCTGTGTCATTGTAATCACAAATTTTTAATTTTTCTATTACACTTTTTATACGGCCAATTGATGTTTAGAAACAACAAAATACACATGATATTTGTTGTATGAACTCTGATTTGATTTTGCAAAAGATTCCAAGCCCATTGTGATTTCCTGTAAATGTTCCATTAATGCTTTCTTTCCAAAAAAAGGGAACAAGCTTTCTGTTGTACTGTCAGTAAATAAATGGATTAAAATTGCATCTCTCCAGCTCAGATTTTTTTACAAGCAGAAAGAAAGGAAATGTGGGTGGAAGAGCAGCAAGAGGAACCTCGTGACCTTGCTATGAGTGAAGTAATTCTTTTGCCTTCCATTGGTTCATGTTAAATTACTTAAGCTTCATTTAGC
The DNA here is from genome assembly GCA_008921705.1 of Burhinus oedicnemus. Classification (NCBI taxonomy): domain Eukaryota; kingdom Metazoa; phylum Chordata; class Aves; order Charadriiformes; family Burhinidae; genus Burhinus; species Burhinus oedicnemus. The sequence goes on along the minus strand of VFFE01007674.1, from coordinate 5,019,923 downwards.
TCTGCTTGAAAGTCAGTGCTTCATATTTGGTAGAATTTGAATAGTATTATTAGACATGTAAAATGTAGTCCTAATAAGCAGGCCAAGAAAATGTAATGAAATATGCAACACAGGTGCATAAATCCATGGACAATATAATTATATAGCACACATACACCATTTACAGTGCCTAAGGTGACATCCTGCCAAAAATGTAGAAGTGTGATAGATTTTGGACCAGCTGTGGTATGAACTGATTTCCTCAGCTGAGCTTGACATAGAAGCTGGACATGTGCAAACCCTATATTAATTCTTTTCTCTCCAGGTAGTAAACTGTAAATGCATAATGCATCTTTGTGTAGTAAAGGTCTACTGAGAAGACATCTGGAATTCAATATTTAAAATTCCAAGTCTCTCTTTCCACTGAAATCTCAGTTCTGTTGGGCAATAACACAGGAATCATATATATCTATATGCAATATTAATAACCCACGAACCCATGTGTTAACAATAAATAGCCTTAATAAAATCTGTCACAAGGAAAAATAATGAGAATAACATGGCAAACACTTTCAGTGTTATGGTCATTGTCTTGACATCATTGCTAGAATACTTTATGATTTCTGCTGATTTTAGTGCAGTGAAATCCAGTCACGTTTCTGTAGGCCCATCCCAAAAACTTTTAAGCACGTAACTGCTCATGTGAACTGTTACACTGAATTTGTTTGTCCCCGTGTTATCAGTGTCAAGGCTTTAAACAGATGGCTCCTCTCCTTCAAGTATTACAGCTGCTTCCTTGCATGTTCTTTTCCATTATGAAATACTGTGTTACTTTTAATTCAATATTATCCTGAATCCTTGGCTTGAAGGATAAAGGATCTTCAGTATGGAAAATGTAAACAACTCACAGGAGTGGCAGCCAAATGTCAGCATCAAAAATGTTTACCAGTGGGCTATCAAAAGTAGTTGTATAATTTCCCTTCAGACACAGAAAAAAGATACCCTCACCCTTTCCATGTTTCCAGATTTTCTTAGCATTTGTGGTGCCTTAAAATGTAAAAAAAAAAAAAATATATAGAAGTTCACATTGAACTTCAGCCTTTTTCTGTATGCTATTAATTTATGGGTTCTGTGGTTGGAATGATGTTTTTTTACCCTTGATGGAACAATAAATAATAGTAGCATAATTTCTTTTAAAAAGGCAAGCCAATCAAGGGGAATTTGAGAAATACAGATGGTGAAGAAAAAGGAAAAATAAACCACTGTAAACTCATATTTATACTGCACCTTTCAGAACAGTATGTTCTTCCTTTTCATTTCCACACTGCATTTTGCCACTGAAGATGAAAGGTGAAGAAGAAGTAGGATGACATGATAGATGAAAACATTGAAACAGATATGTGAAAATTTTCTGCAACGTTTTTTCCCTTAAAATTTAGTGGCAAAACCACTCTGTATTTCAATTACTTACTTTTCCTGGTGTCACTAAATAGATATTGCTATTAATATTGCTAGGCACTGATCTGACTAACTCAGATCACCGAAACACCTCAGTGGGAAGCACTGTACCTATTGCAGGCTTAACTTCATATGTTCACTCAGACAATGATCAGTCTTTTCCTAAAGTGGGCAATATGATGGAAATCAAAACTACTTATATGCAGGGTCTTATACCAGGTATCTGTGCATGTGGATACCGGGTTCAGTCCTGTCCCATAAACACAATATGCATTTTGCTATAGCTTTTGAAGAAGGCAGAACTGCACGTATACTTCTTTACTGCATGCTATACTGTTGAATTACCTTGGAGCTTTGAGTTTTGTAAATCTGATGCAAAATATTACGCCCCATTCACCATCTCTTTCATGTTCACAATTAATCCTGCACGACATCTGTCTCCTTCAATGTTGTCTCTCTGCATGTGAAAGTCATTCCTAGAAAGCAAAAGGTAAATGTCCCTCTTTTTCTTCATTAAGTCATTTGTGAAATTCCAGACTTTCGGTCAAGCCACCACATGTAGGAATTGCATGGACCAGTGAGGTCCAGAATGGAACCTTAGCTTTTCTTGTCAGCCTTGGGTGGCAGCTGCTTGATGTTAGTTGTGACCTGTAAACGTTGTAGAATATCAGATGGCTCAGGACAGAATTGTCATGGTTGTCTAAATTTGCTTAAGCAAGCTTAGAATTGTTTTGTTAATTTTTAGTTTTGGCATAACTAAGAACACAGCTGAGAAATACATGAATGCTTCTCTCTGCAAAATAATCTTCTCAAGCAAAATATTCACATCAGCATATTCCATATACTGTAAATAATAACAATAATAATCACTGGTTCTTAAGTTGTTTGTTCAATCTGTGTGCTAAATCTGGGGTTTTTTAGGTATGGGTCCAAGACACAAAATCAGCATATTGAGTGGTCAGCTTTTGCTTTCCATCACAGTTTGTTTGAAAGACATGTAGGCAGCCCACAAAGTACAAGTGTATTGATGTCTTCCTTGGGACAGATCCCACTCCCAGTGAAATCAGCGAGAGGGGACTTTTGTCACTGGCTTAAATGAAACTATCATGTTTGAAAAGACCAAGAAGTAATCAAATTAGAAATGAGTAAAATGGTTTAGACCAAGTGCAGGGCCTTTTATTTCACTTTGAGTTCTGCATGTAAAAGGAGGCACACAATAGGAAAAGACCTACTTGTGCCTTGAAGTTCAGACTAACATAAGACAAACTTCTAAGCCTCTGAAACAGGGGTTACCTTTGCCAAAAGTCCATAAAAGAAGTGTCTTCCTTCTTTGTCTCTGGCCTACACAATCTCAATTGTACTGGGAGCCTCTAGATGAGCCTCACTGGATTTCCAAGCCCTTTTTCAGATTTGGGGTGTAATTCTGACCTACCCTTGGAACTGATCAAGAAATACTCTGCTAAGTCAAGGGACAGATGCAAGACTGAAAGGAAAAACCCTGATCTTCCAGAAATTCCGTATAAGTCTTCTATAAGTCTTTGTACTTTGTTTCCCTGCTTTTATATACTTAACTGGAAACAGAATTGAGCTGAGCTAATTGTTGGTGAGGGCTGCTCAGCTTGTGTGCTTGGAATGGGACACCGCCAAGACAAAGACAAAGAAGATTTGTCAGTCTTTCATATTGCTACACGCTTACTCCCATATACTGGGTTCTTCTAATGAGAGCAAAGAAACTACAGCCTCCATTTGTTGGGAAGCTGAGGAGGATGATTCACTGAATTCTTGTCCCAAGTATTACTTTTGTAAGTGTAAATATTGTATTTCAGCACTCGAGGGCTCAAAAATAATCTTTATTCTTGAAATATTTATACATAAAGAGCATTACTGAAATAGGAGTGCTTGATTACTTGGATTGGGTTGCATGATTGTGACATACTTATTTTTAGTCCTTGTGCTGAATAGTAACAAGAGACAGAGATTTTAAAAAAATAAATAAGGAAGATAGATTCATTGCTGGTGAATGTTAACTGTTAAACAACTTGTGTGTTTCTGCATATGGGAGATGGCATCACTTTGGTTTCAGATTTCTGGTACATCTTGATTTTGCTTGTCTTTGGAACAGTTTATACTGCGATACACAAAGCATAAAGTCACTGTAGATAGACACAGTAATCCTTTACCATATAAAAGTAGTGCAGGTGTACCAAAATGGGACAGAGACAGTGACCTTGAAGACTCAGTAGGATAAATAAAGAAGAGGAGCAAGCAAAAAGCCTCCCGTGCCTCAGTTGCCTGTGCGCGGAGCTGCCCCTCAGCAGAGGGAACCAGTGCAGTGTTCAGAGCACTGCAATATCTGCCCCATTCCTATCTGACCACACAGCACAGTCACCATCCCAGGTAATTACTTTACTGGCACACATTGGAGTTTTTCCATCTGAGCTGCTTCCTGCAGGTGCATTGCCATCAATCAAGCTTGTCCTTGAAGGCTTAATGATATAGGATTGCTGGGCATTTATGGGATATGCACATGTCATTATCAGACAAGTTATCTAAACTGTTGCTTTTAGTCAGATCATTCCAGATTGATCCATCTTTCTAACAATACTTCAGCTGTTAATTGAATATAGGCAGTAATGTTTTCCATGTTTCTTAATTATTTTACTCTTCTGAACCAGGTTCCTTTAGTGGATATTTATTTATTCAACCACAATGATGCATACACTTACTGGCTGCAGCCATATGAGCTCTAAAAAACTGTCTGTCTCTGCTGAAAGCACAGCCCTGCTCTGAAAAGAAGCTGCAAGAGCTGCACAGCACAGATCCAAGTCTCTTGCACCAGTGATTTTCTTATCATACATGTTTGCTTCACAAATGTAGCGTGATTTCTCTAATTGCAAGTCCTTGTTCCCTCTTACCCATCGTCATCACCTGCAACAAAGGTTTCTTAAGCTCAGTTGCCTCATTTAAACCTGCACAGCCCCATTGTCTCCAGAAAAGGTCCTTAACGACACACGTGCAAAGCCATGGACTTCACTGGGCTTAGGCAGGTGGTAGGGATGAGGACTGATCATGATCCTTTAGAAAATGCATGAAGGGCCAAGCCTCCAGCCTGGGTAGCAAGAGAAAACAGTATCATAAAATCACAGAATCATAGAATCATAGAATCGTTTAGGTTGGAAAAAATCTAAGATCATCTAGTCCAACCATTGACCCTACTCTACCAGGTCTGCCACTAAACAATGTCTCCAAGCACCACATCTACACGACTTTTAAACACATCTAGGGATGGTGACTCAACCAACTCCCTGGGCAGCCTGTTCCAATGTTTGATAACTCTTTCAGTGAAAAATTTTTTCCTAATGTCCAGCCTAAACCTCCCCTGGAGCAACTTGAACCCGTTTCCTCTTGTCCTATTGCTAGTTACTTGGGAGAAGAGATCAGCTCCCATCTCACTACAACCTCCTTTCAGGTAGTTGTAGAGAGCAATAAGGTCTCCCCTCAACCTTCTCTTCTCCAGGCTAAGCAATCCTAATTCCTTCAGCCACTCCTCATAAGACATGTCCTTCAGACCCCTCACCAGCTTTGTTGCCCTTCTCTGGACATGCTCCAGCACCTCAATGTCCCTCCTGTACTGTGGTGCCCAAAACTGAACACAGTACTCAAGCTGCAGCTTCACCAGCGCTGAGTACAGGGGCACCATCACTTCCCTACTCCTGCTGGCCACACTATTCTTGATACAGGCCAAGATGCCATTGGCCTTCTTGGCTACCTGGGCACACTGCTGGCTCATGTTTAGCCAGCTGTCCACCAGGACCCCCAGATCCTTTTCTTTTGGGCAGCTTTCCAGCCACTCCTCCCCAAGCCTGTAGCGTTGCCTGGGGTTGTTGTGACCGAAGTGCAGGACCCGGCACTTGGCCTTGTTAAACCTCATGCAGTTGGCTTCAGCCCATCGATCCAATCTGTCCAGATCTCTCTGCAGAGCCTTCCTACCCTCAAGCAGATCAACACTCTTACTTGATTTGGTGTCATCTGCAAACTTACTGAGGGTGCACTCAATCCCCTCATCCAGATCATCAATAAAGATATCAAACAAGGCTGGCCCCAAAACTGAGCCCTGAGGAACACTGCTTGAGACCTGCCGCCAGCTGGATTTAACGTCATTCACCACAACTCTCTGGGCTCGGCCATCCAGCCAGTTTTTAATCCAGCGAAGAGTACACCTGTCTAAGTCACGGGCTGCCAGCTTCTCTAGAAGAATGCTGTGGGAGACTGTGTCAAAGGCCTTACTAAAGTCCAAGTAGACAACAACCACAGCCTTTCCTTCGTCCACCAGGCAGGTCACCTGGTTATAAAAGGAGATCAGGTTGGTCAAGCAGGACCTGCCCTTCATGAACCCATGCTGGCTGGGCCTGATCCCTTGGTTGTCCTTCACATGCCACGTGAGTGCACTCAGGATGCACCATTCCATGATGTTTCCTGGCACTGAGGTCAGGCTGACAGGCCTATAATTGCTTGGATCCTCCTTCCGGCCCTTCTTGTAGATGGGTGTCACACTGGCAAGCCTCCAGTCATCTGGGACCTCCCCTGTTGACCAAGACTGCTGATAAATGATGGAGAGTGGCTTGGCAAGCTCCTCCGCCAGCTCACTCAGCACTCTCTGGTGGATCCCATCTGGGCCCATAGACTTGCGGCTGTCCGGTTGGTGTAGCAAGTCACTAACTGCTTCCTCTTGGATTATGGGGAGTTCTTTCTGCTCTTCATCCCTGTCTCCCAGCTCAGGGGGCTGAATACCCTGAGGATGACTGGTCTTACTATTAAAGACTGAGGCAAAGAAGGCATTAAGTACCTCAGCCTTCTCCTCATCCTTGTTGACAATCTTCCCCTCAGCATCCAGTAAGGGGTGGAGATTTTCCCTGGCTCTCTTTTTGTTGTTAATGGATTTGTAAAAAACTGACAGTGGCCAGATTAAGTTCTAGCTGTTCTTTCGTCTTTCTGATGTTTTTTCTGCATGACCTAACTAGACCCCTATACTCTTCTTGAGTTGCCTGCCCCTTCTTCCAAAGGTGGTAAACTCTCCTTTTTTCCCCTGAGTCCCAGCAACAGCTCCCTGTTCAGCCAGGCTGGTTGTCTTCCCCACTGGTTCGTCTTACGACACATGGAGACAGTCTGCTCCTGCGTCTCTAAGACTTCCTTCTTGAAGAACGTCCAGCCTTCCTGGACCCCTTTGCCCTTCAGAACTGTCTCCCAAGGGAGTCTCTCAACAAGTGTCCTGAACAGGCCTTCCGGAAGTCCATGGTAGTGGTTTTGCTGACCCCCTTCCTTACTTCACCAAGAATTGAGAACTCTATCATTTCATGGTTGCTAAGTCCAACACAGCCTCTGACCGCCACATCACCCACCAGATCTTCTCTGTAAGCAGCAGGTTTAGCAAGGCACTTCCCCTGGTAGGCTCACTTACCAGTTGTGTCAGGAAGTTATCTTCCACACACTCCAGGAACTGCCTAGACTGTTTCCTCTCTGCTATGTTGTATTTCCAGCAGATGTTTGGTAAGTTGAAGTCCCCCACTAGGACAAGGGCTGGGGATTGTGAGACTTCTGTCAGCTGCTTGTAGAATGCTTCATCTATTGCTTCATCCTGACTGGGTGATCTATAACAGACTCCCAACAGGATATCTGCCTTGTTGGCCTTCCCCCTCATCCTTACCCAGAAGCACTCGACCTCGCCTTCACAGTCATTGAGCTCTATGCAGTCAAAACACTCCCTAACATATAGAGCCACCCCACCACCTCTCCTTCCCTGCCTATCCCTTCTGAAGAGCTTATAGCCATCCATTGCAGCATTCCAGTCATAAGAGTCATCCCACCATGTTTCTGTGATGGTGACTATGTCATAACTATCCTGATTCACAATGGCTTCCAGCTCCTCCTGTTTGTTGCCCATGCTGCGTGCATTGGGGTAGATGCACTTGAGCTGGGCTATCGATTTCTCCCCCAATGTTGGCATGCTGCCCCTAGGCTCATCTCTAACAAGCTTGATTCTATCCCCTTCCCCATTCATACCTAGTTTAAAGCCCTCTCAATGAGCCCTGCCATCTCATTAGTGAGGATCCTTGTCGCTCTTTGAGACAGCTGAATTCCATCTGTTGCTAGCAGGCCCGGTGCCATGTAAACCTCCCCATGATCAAAAAAACCAAAATTCCACTGGCACCAGCCTCTGAGCCTTGTGTTTGAAAGGTGTGTTTTCCTGTTCCTCTCAGTGTCCTTCCCTGCCACTGAAGGGATTGAGGAAAACACTACCTGTGCTCCTGATCCCTCAACCAGTCGCCTCAGTGCCCTGAAGTCCTTTTTAATTGCTTTTGGACTACTGACTGCAACCTCATCACTGCCCACTTGCACAACCAGGAGTGGATAATAATCAGAGGCCCGTAGCAGACCAGGGAGTTTCCTAGTGAGAGCTTCCTAGTAGAAATGGCTTTTTCTGTCACTTGTGTGAGCAGATTGTTCCAAGTTCACAGAAGGAATAAATCTGCTTTGCTTTCTCTGGAGAAGAACATAATGTATTTTCAGGAAATCAGGATACCTCCCATATACCACCATCATGTGGCTTTGGGGAAGGGTGTCAGTGATGGGGCATCAGCATTCTGATGACACCAGGGCCTTCCCTCCAGATTTTGTTTTAAACAAACAGGTACAGGCTTTGCAATGGCACAAAGAGCAGCCAAGCAAATCTCTTCTTTTGTGTTTGTTTAGTTTTGAAAGATTTGCCTGAAGGTTCATTGGCGTTCCCACTGCAGACAGTTTGTGCCTGGGCTTCCTTGCAGAAAAAAAAGGGGGTTTTTCCAGGCATGTCAATATGTCCTTGGCTGCAGAGATATCTCTCATACGAGAGACGGTTACAGTTTCTCCCACTTCACAAACAGTTGCTCCTTATGTATGCACACTGGCGCAGCTTCACCCTGCGGTGTTTAACTGGTGCTGTTTATGATGGTTATATTCTTACCAATTTCTCTGATGTACTCTCACCTTGTCAATACTGTCGTGCAGTTCTCCAGCAAGAGGTTTATGTGATTTTTTCTATCTGTAGGCATTTTTTCCCCATCGTTTCACAACCGCACTGTCTTTGTCTGCCTGCCCATCACCAATAATTTTGGACTCATTGGCCAAGTGTAACGCAAGACAGCAACGTCTTTCTCAAAGGTAAGAAGCCCCCATGTGTTTCCTGAAGATCAGTGGCTGGGGGAGAAGCAAGATTTGGGCAGGAGCCCTGCAGAGAGGAAAGGCTGCGGAGTGAGCCCAGCCCATACCTCTTCTGCCTGGCCACACGCCTCTGAGCTCAGTACTGGGAATGAGTGACAGCACATGGCATAGGTTCAGCCCTGGGGAAAGTCAGTGAGATATTAGAGCATCCTGTGTTGCGCAGGGAGCTCTGGAGAATATGTGGAGGAATAGGGTTACTGGAATGCAGGTGATAGTGGTTGAATTCTGGCCATGATACTTTAGTGTATCCACTTTGTTTTTCCTATTACTACTAAACAGTCCTTTGCTTTTCACATAACAGGATCAAGAAGCTTGTTGAAGGAATCTTCCCCAACTCTTGATCTTCTAAAAACTCAGTGAATTGCTCTCCTTGTACACTAAAGGACCTGCAGGGAATGGCTGTCCCTCGGCACAGCAGCCATTCTCCCACCAGTGCTCATGCATGAGGCCCAAGGGGGCCACCCAGTGAAGCCCACCCTGCTCTGCATCCTGGGGTCAGCCCCATGGAGACCTGTGTGGAAGGGACCTTGCGGCATGTAACATATCGTCGTGCAGCCGTGAGCCTCAACCGGCTGTGAACCCCTTGCAAAGTGTGTCTGTGGAGGCTGTGGCCCCTTCTCTAATCGGGTCCCTGTGCTGTCCCCAGCAGACACCAGCCTGCCTTTCAGTGGCTCCCAGCCTCCTCTTCAAACCCCGTACGCAAGGCTCACAGAAGCAGGGATGAGCATTGCACACTCATGAATAAGTGTAATTGAAATTCTGTTCATAGCTATTTGGGGGAAAAAAAATTGCCAGTGTAATTAAAATGCACAGGGGAAAGAGAAGTAGCCTATACAGACACATTATGTTACGCAGCACCCACCCAGACAAAGGTCTTTGTCTATAAAAAGCTCAAATATATCTGAGATAATTGCTGTTCATTGATTGTGCCTCTGAAGTGGAGTCATTCTGGCATATTCCACCTTGAGGCTGTCTTATACGTTTCTTTGAAAGGGAAAAATTCAAAAGTTCAAGTAAAGACACAAGTTCAGTCAAATATGTGGCAGTAAAAGCTTGATTTACAGCATTAAGGTTACTTTCAGCTGACCTAGCCCTGAGTGGTGCTGGGCAGTTTTGTCTGATCTTGTGTTAATGCTGTTAGCCTGTGTTTACTAAATGATTTAGCACTGAAATGTTGGGAGTTGCCAAATATTTGTCTTCTGTCCTTTATGAATATTTGAACAGCTCTTTCCCCAACTCACTCTGAATGCAGAAAAGGGTGTTAAAAGTACTGCACTCCAGTAACGTTACTTTGTGGAGGCTGAAGACCAACAACAATCTTGCACCAGTGACACCTTTGGCTCTGTACTAAATGAACCAAAAGTAGGAACACAAAATAATGTGCTTGCATCCTGCTTCTTATGTCCTACAGCAATTCAGATTTGAAAATAAAGAGTTCTTTAACTGGTCCATAGTTTTTTTGCTTTCTCTCATTTTAAATATAATAGCATTAAATAACCTATAGGTGAACCACTTTTATGCTGAAGGCAACACCCAAAAAGGATGGGAACTTGAGCTCAAACCCAGACTCCATCACAGATGTATGAGATGAACTTGAGCATGTCTCCATGGTGTGTGTTTTGCCTAGAAAAAAGAAGTGTGAAGTTTTAAATCAATAGTGTGTGCACAAATGTACTAAGATGTCATGAAAGAACAGACGTGGTTCACAATTTCTGCATGTAGCCTGCATTACTGCACAACCAGATTTCCTTTTGTCACACCATTTTTTGCACGCACTTTTTGGGCTTGCAGACCCCAGAGTAAACAGGCACACCACTCTTCATGCACCCAGGAGTGCAACTCATTTTCAGTTTTAAATGTGATTGCATAGGGACACAGAGATACTACATCAGATTTGATTGCACCCAGCAATAGTAGTTTGCAATTTTTTACACACAGGTACAAAGCTGAGATTAATTTCCCTGAAAAAAGTTGACCCATAAAGTAGATAATTTTAAATGTCAGCCTTGCGAGAAAAGCTGCAACTTTTCACCTCTGTGACTTAATCTCATGCATCGTGGGTAGGAAGTAATACACTTTTAGTGTGAAAGGACCATCCCTATTTTGATAGAGCTGCTGGATTTAATAGATCAAGACTTGATTAGAATACATCTAGCCGTCTCCGGTAGGTCAGGGTATATAATGCTGTATGTTTATTTTTCTTACATTCTAATACAAGGATAAATTCATTTCATCTGAACTTATTGGTAATTATTTACATTTAGTATGTCTGGAAGAAGCCAAGAGTAATGAAAGGAGACACTTTCTCATTCATGATTTGTTTTTAAATATTCCTCATTTCTTTCTTCCTTTTTTTTCCCCCTCCACATGCTGATATTGCATGCATGGCTTGCTCTCAGCTTGCTATGAAACAAGCTGGGGCAAGCCTTGTAATATGATTCAAATTGTAAATCTCATGTCTTGCATCCCCCAAACACCTCATCTTATATGCAGTCTGGAACCTTCATTCCAGTACCAATTAGACTAATATATCCACCCAGCTCCGATTGGGGTGATGGATCGGCTGGTGGGGGAAATGGAGGCGATTTTCTCAGCTCCTCTGCATTCCCATAGGCATGCAGCATTTGACAGATTGGGCAGAACTGCCACGAAAGAGTCTGACACAGATGGTGTAATTAGAAAATGCGAAGTGCGAGTGTGAAATTTATCTTTGATCAGCACCTCCTTGCCAGATTGTCATCTATGTTAATATGATGATGGCTTCTTGGAGATGGATAGAAGAAAACAGCAGCCTTGAGGAAGAAATGGAGACAGTTCACAACGTAGAGAAGATATTTTGTTTAACTCTGAAACTCAATCAATTTCAACATGAGTAAAATGTGATTTAATGTATTTAATTCATAGGAAAACAAATTGAATCTACATCTGATACGTTACTTTGTTAGGCCCATAATCAATACGGTGAAATCTTAGTTTTTGTTGGAAGAAGACAGAGATTAATTTTTTATGAACAGTTAAATAAAAAAAATCAATCTATAGCTATAGGCACACTTGAAGCTACTATGTCAGTCTTTGTACAGACCTAATGTAATCTAAATATATACAAAAAATCATTGCAGAGTTGCCTGGACAGGTTTAAGGAGTTAGAAGAGATTTCCACACTGTAAGCTTTGCATTTTCGACATCATCCTCTCTAGCAGGCCACGGAGTCTATTAAGGTTCACTATAGAGCACAGAAATCTTTAAATGTTTCATTTTCCTCCTTTATTCCAAAGGAAGATTTTAACTGGTAATTCTTTTTTCTTTAAAAACTGATAAATGCTCTTTGCCGGAGTGAAACATTTTGATTGTTTATCAGACACCTCCAGCTTTCCCAGTAATCTGATGCGTAACGTACAGCAGCAGAAAGGGTCGCCGTCCTTTAGGCGCTCATGAATCAAATGTTCTTCAAACACGAGGAGATTTGGCCTGTGTGAGGCAGGTATAATTTTCCACAGACAGAAACTGAGGCAGGGAGCAGCGAGGTGCAACCTGTCCGAGGTCACAGAGGAGCGCGCGAGGGGGCCGCCGCTGCTGGCGGGGTCGCTTGCCCCCCGGCTTGGTCCCCCTTCCATACCACGTCTTGCAGCTGCTGCGAGCCCGTATTTGGGTGGTGCAAAAGGTTTAAGTTTACAAACCGCTGTGCCATAGTTCATTTTGCTAAAAACGGCTCAAATGTTCACATGAATGGTGCTAATTTTCAGGAAGGTAAATTAGCATAATTAATGACCAGCCAAATTTGGGGGTAATACAGTATGTAATTAACATTAGAGAGTTCTGTTGTACCACCTGCCCCCACATTTCATTGTTGCAGTGTACGAACTGTACAGGAGGCTATTTTCCCCTTTGCTGCACTGAGCAGAAAGCAGCTTTCTTCATCAGAATAAGCCATTAGCTGTAATGGCATGTAGGTGTAATGGAATGTGCTCGAAACATCTGTGCTGAGAGCAGGGGAGAAATTGCTGCATGCAGTCGTAGGCCTTTGGGGAGCTTGATTAAGGATTGCTTCAGAGAACTTGAGATCTGGCTTGGGATGCAAAAAAGAGAAGAAAGGAAAATAACACTAATAGATTTACGGATGTACTGCAGGGAGAACAAAGGATTTTTAATTTTTTTTACTTCCCTTTATTGCTCTTATATTGCATCTGTTCTCTGTTGGGCTTTCACTTATTGAATTGATCTGGAAAAAAAATGTAGCTCAAAATGCAGTTTAGCAAAAGACATCCTTGCTGTATAAACATGAAAATAGCTTGATTCTTTTTCCCTTTGTTTGCTAATGAAGACCTCATTGAAACCACAAATAATTCTAACAATAAATATTTATTGCACATGACATTTGCCTAAATCTGTTTTCAAGTGATATCTCCTCTATCTGAAATCATGTAAACACACACATTAGAAAAAGCCTGCGCGTAAAGACAATTCTTGCCTTGTGTTATTTGCATTTCTGGAGTATTCATCTGCTCCTTCTTGTGTTGGTTTTTTTCAAGATTTCTTTTAAAATGAATTTGTGATTTGTTTTTCTTCAACTCCATTTGTTTGTGCACATTTTTAATAACCAATGGAATATAAACTCTCAGTACACAATAAGAGTAATTGCAGAACCGCTGGGCTATGTCAGTTCTGGCTATTGACCCATCAAACTGTGAAAAATCTGAAATGCAGTTTAGAGGATCTTAGGCAAGGTGATGGGGAGGAGAAAAGCAGCGTTATAAAAGATGATTTTGATGCCATACAAAGACAAGGGTAAAATGTTTGAAAAATCCATATTACAGAAAAGGGAATTAATGTACTGCATGGGACAGATGTGGATGTATCACACAGAAAATGAGAAACAAACCTGCAAATATTGGGTGGTTTAATGATTAAGTAAATCTTACGCTTTCTAATTATAAATGACAACAAAGCAGTGTGTTCACTGGTATCCATCTTCCTTATGAAATAAGAAGCTTTCTGAGTTGCTGCCAAAAATGCCTTGCAATGAAGTTTAAAATATGTAGGGAGGCAAAAATGTAATAAAAATGCAAAAGCTAATAATATTATGGCGGCTGGCATTGTTTACAATGTAGAGCACCTGCTGTTTTCAAAAAAAAAAGAGAGAGAGAAAGAAAAAGTGAAATCATCAAACTGTTCTTAAATGGAAAATCTGGGCTCTCTGCCAATTACACAATGTGTTTCAGGTGCACTGTAAATAGGAACAATAAAAGGTGCAGGGGAAAGAATCTGAAATGTTAAATCTCAGATACATGAGAATATTATTTGATGATGTTTCTTTGAAAGGAAATCTTGGGTACCTTCCAAATTTCTTCAATGCGGAAATAGGTTTAAATTTTTACCTCTGTAAAAAAGTTGTAAAAATCTAATTATCCCTTTAAAAATTTTGATTGAATTAACCCCCAAAAGGAGAAGAGCCAAAAAATCCAGGAAACCCACGTGGGACTTCCCTTTTACCAGTCTGTTCTACATGGGAGATGCTTGGAGACTGTGGTGAAATATAACAAAACCGAATTCTATGATATAATAATAAAAAGCTAAACCCACACGCAGAGTTATAATTTTGGATTCCAGGAGGCCAGTGGTGAGGTTGAGCTCACTGAAGTCAGAGCAGGAGTTTGATATATATTTCAGAGAAAAACTCATACTGTCCCAGCATCTTGTTCTGTGTCCCAGGGGACAAATGGTGGCCAAGTCCTTTCTAAGCACTGGATTTGGAGCAGGGAAAATTGGCATTCACTGGTTAAAGACCAGTCTTGCTTGCATTTGCCTTGTGGCTCTAGGACTTCAGTTGTAAATAAGAGGTTTTTTCTAAGTGTAGGGACCAGAGCAGGGATGAAAATTGGTCCCTCATCCATATTATTAGAAAGACAATGGGAAATTAAGTATGCGCCTTCTTTCTTTGGGAAAAATACTTTGGTTACGTGTTTTATTTCAACAGAAAGTCAGACACAGTGGATGGGACCCCTTAAGCATGGTCAGAAACCAGTTGTCTGGGGACTCTTTCAGCCTGTGTCTGTGCAAATAAATAGGATGAATGGTGGGCCATCCTCTGACCTGGAGGCCCTGCACAGCTCAGCTCAGCTCACACTGCTCATGGCTCAGTCTCTTCTCCCCTAGGATAAGGTGGGCTCGTCCCTACTGCCTTAGGGGAGCAGCGGCTGACCTGTGCACTCGGGCAGTGCTGCTTGGCAAGGGTCAACTCTGGAGGCAGTGGTAAGGGTTAAACAGCATGGATCTCGTGGAGCAGTGCTTAAACATGTCCTAAGCCTGTTTAGTTTACTAGTATAGATGTAGCCTTGGAGACCAGAGACCAGATGCTGTGCATCTGCTGCACTCCCTGTAAGATCAGCCCTGATTATTTCCACACCCCATATCTACAGGGAAGGCCTGTAATAAAGCAGTAATCACTTTCCTCCCATCCTCACCTGAACCATGAGCCAGATCTTCATTTCAGTAACCCTTGGATAAATCAATAATCCTTCTATGTGAGTGAAATCAGACGTACGATCTTTGTATTACTGTTTCTTTTGGGTCTGATCCTGACAGTATTCTCTGTCGTTAGCAGGAGCGGGATCATAGCTGTTATCAATGGCAGTTTGTTTTTCATTTGATACTGGCAATTATCAAGCTATCTGAACAATGTTTGCGAGAGGCCATTTCTTTTAATAGAAGGAGAAAGTGGGGACACCCTTGGTGCTATCATTTTACCAGGATATAGAATATCAGCCTACTTCCACATGACATCTCTTCCCCGTAATAGTTTCTGTTTTTACTTCTGTGCCTAAACTGATAGTAGTTCATGGTGAAAAAGCAAGAAAATAAGTACCGCACTTTTCTTCCATTTTTATAATGTATTTTTGGAGCTCATACATACCATGGCAACTTAAAATGGACAAAGTTAAAGTGATACCAGAGAACAGCTGCAGAGCTGAAGCTAGAGCAGGGCTAAGTAGGACTTTGACTGTTATTGCCACTGCACTGATATTCTGGCTTTTTTGGTACAGATCCGAGTGCCAGAAACAGAAGCTGCAGGTCTGTCATAATAGCGGAAGAGGAAGGAATAATATCTGAAAGAAGTCCAAGGACACAAGAAAGTTAGAATGGGGAGTGAGTAGGATAAAAGGCACTAGATCAGCTCTGCATACTAGAGTTGTTCAGGAGTTTTTTCCCCCCAAATCAAGGGAGGTCATTATCTAGGCTGAATACTGGTTAATCCAGTACAGGCTGAATACAACAGGCTCTGGGTGGCCCTGCTTGAGCTGGGGCTTTGGACCAGATGACCTCCAGAGGTGTCTTCCAACCTCAACCATTCTGTGATTTTGTGAACCTAAGAAAGCACCTCTTCAAGGGGATTTGAAAAAGCTTTAAGTAGTTTAAAGCACTACAAAAGAAGCAGTTTGAAGTATATATCTCTCCTCTGATGGATGGGGCTGAAGTCTCTTTCGTCTCTGATCCCTCTGGTTAGGTCAGAATGGTTTTACTCTTCTTTGTCTAATGCCACCATCTCCAATGACATTCAAATAGGGTGAAATGCAACTGAAACTCATGGGTGATGCTGACTCCACTAAATTCAGCAGCCAAACTCTCTGTGACTTTATTAGGACTGATATTTTTATTCTTTTTTGAATGAATGATTTTTCATTCAATGATGATTCATACATTTAGGACAGCCACAAGCAGGTATGTGGGAAGCGCTTCCTGAGATCATGCCTAAACTGACATGCTGTAGAATGGCTTTGAAAATGAAATTCTTACAGTAACCTCTGCAATTTATTGGAGATGAATCCAGCAGCACAGACAAAGAGTGTATAGATTGATAAAGATGCATAACTCTTCCTATACTTTCTTGTAAGTATCAAGTACTTTATTACAGTCCAAATCTAATTCCCTTTTAAGTTTTCCAGAATGGTTTGAGTAAAACTAGCCTCAAGAAATATGACAAATTTAGATCTTAAATAATTCATGTTTGAAGACAGATATAACCAAAGATCAGACTTTTTATAGGTACCATAAGCACCCAAAGCTACGGCATAGTTAAAAACAAGAGAAATTTTAGAACCATCTTCCAGTTACTTGGGCTCAGCAGTGTGCGAACAGTTTAGTTTAATCATCTTACAGTTGGTCTAATGGCACCATCCTTCTTAACTTTTATATGCAAACTCTTCTTCTGGAGATAGGGAATAAGCATATGGGTCAGTCAATTGGAGCCCCGGTTGGTGAAATTTTTGTGCTAGTGATTTCAGGTTTCACATCTGGCTAGCTTAGAAAAAAGTAAAATACAATCATATCAAACAAACAAAAGACAGCTCAAGAAAGAGTGGTCCATACTGGCTAGCAAAGAAAGCCACATTGAAAAAATGCAGAGGCAAGCTGTAGATCATCCATACTGGATGACCACTGAGGTCTGAAAAACTAATATCACTATTCCAAATACAAACAGTAATACTAAAAGCTTGTTCAAATCTGTCCTGTTTTTAAAATTGGGCACAGACATATGTCTAAAATTCAAGGTTAATTTCTTGAGATCTGAATTTCTTTTTTTTTTCCATCAAACCAACATATCTTAGTGCTATAAAGGAAAAAAGGAGTTGGGAAAAATTCAAAGTGCATTTTCCCTGTGCTTCAGGTGTATTTTTTCCTTTAGTGATTTACCTAAAAGAAAATGGTTTAACCAGTTTGCTGTTCCTGAAATCCAACTGGAGCTCCTCCAGAAAAGCAGAGGAGAAATCCAGAAAGTCCCCTGAGATCTTAAACTCCCTGCTTGTCCTTGAACAATCAGGACACCAAGTTATATTCCTCTGAGTAACTGATCATCTGGCATGAAAGCTGTGCAATGACCACTTGATGGCTTAGGTCTATGTCCATGACAAGAAGACAGTCTGACTTCCTGCTGCTCCAAGCTGCTGCAAGAGGTGTGTGAGAGCAGTGTATTCCCCCACTCTAGCTATTTATTCTCTTCTTATAGACAAAGACTGTCTTCCGCAAGAAAAAATAAGCAACAGAGAACCAACAGTTAAAGTTCACAGTACAAAATGCAACTAAGCCAAGGGAGCCTTGTTAAAATAAAGCACAGCAACACTGAGACCATGTCTTCCCAGATACTGCAGCAAGCCATAACAGCTCTACTTCAGGTTCAAAACAGACAAGACCAAGAGCAAGAAAACTACTGGGACATATTGGTGATGGTGCCTGTCTGTAACCACTGAATGACTTACTGTCATCCTTCATCATCCTTCATCAGAAATCTTCACAAAAACCTGAATTTTTTGTTAAGATTTTAAGACTCAGGTTCTTCAAAGGAAGGTGTATTCTTTATCATGTGCTCTTGAGACTAGATCAAGTGGCACTTACTTTCTTGAAACCACCAAAGCAAAAGAGTTGTCAGGCTCATGTGGATGGTGTTACTGTTATTTAATCCACTGGTTTACAGAATAATTCATAGGTTTTAGGGTCAGTGGACCAACTGTGATCCAATCAGGTAACTGTTCAGCTATAGTGCTACCATCGTATCTGTTAAAACAGAACATGCATCAAACTGGCCAGTATTAATGGGGAAAGGCAGAATTGGTCCTAAAAGAACCTGTGCCTAGTTTTTATCATTGTGTTTGACTGCATTAACATAGAACATAAAATTTGACCAGATATTTCTTACATCAAGCCCATACCTTTCAAAGGAGCTATGGCATCTTCTCTTGAAAGCTATCCAGTCTTCTCTTCAAAATTTGAAGTAGTAGAAAATTCAACTCATTTCTGATGCCTTGTTTCAAAGGCTAATTATTCTTACTATTAAAAATTGTATCTTCCTAGATCTTTGCTCCTTAAATTAAGCACTTTTCGTCAAGTAACCTCCTGCCCAAAAACATACTTGCACTCTGACCAAATCACCCCTTACCCTTCACTTTGGGAAGCTACCCGGGTTGAGCTTCTCTGCAACCACCACCTCCCTCCAACAGATCCAAATTCCCTTGTGGCTCTTTGTTTGTTTTGGGAGTTTTTTTTGTTTTTGTTTTTGTTTTTTTAACATGATTTGACAAAAGAAACAGTACTGTAAAGATAGTCTTTATGATGGGTGTCCCATAGTATTTACATCCAGGGATTTTGTTTGCTTTTTGCACTCTGAGCACATGCTCAGCCAGTTATCCACTGTGACTCTCCCCTTCCTTTTGTAGATCTGCTCATATTATTCTTTTCTGCTCCTGGTTTTTTAGGCATAGGAAAAACAACCTTTCTTCCCCCAGATCACTGATACATAACAGGTTTGTGCTATCAGTTTGAGTATCCAGGGTCAGATGGCGAGACGTTGCAAGTGGAAGGCCTTTAACTCTGCAGTGTGCTTCTTGCCCCAGACTGACAGATCTTGAGCTTAACCTCCAAGGCCCTTGCGCTCTTCTTGCCTGAGGGCTGCTGCGGGCAGCAGTTGTACTTTAGTATATATGTGAATCTATTAATGCGGTTACACCCGTGTGTTAGAGGTTCTGTCGCCATCTCCACACAACTCAACCCCAACCCCTCTGTGGTGCTGGCTGGGTTGCTGCACTGGAGCTCCCTGCCTGGCCAGACCTCCAGGGTGTGCATCCACCCATGGGCAAGGGTGACAAAAGCCTCCTGCAAGTGGGGGATAGTCACAGCGGGGAAGAAAAAAAAATATCATCATGCATGTTGGTGCATAGCATTTTATGGCAGAGCTTGTCACATTTTACTGCTTATGTATGAACACCCTCACCGCATCACATCAACAAAACAAGATATATTTACTTCCCCTTATCCTACATAAATAACCCTCTGGCTAAAATATACCCTTAAAATACATTGCAAAATACATCTGATTTCCTTTAGAAGTGCTTCTTTGAAAGTCTGATTTTTGACACAGCTTGTTTCACTGGTGTAAACATGCTAATAGCGTGAATGTCAAAAAGTTTATTGATTTTAATTCTTGAGATGGAAAAGAATATATAAAAGTTCTGTTTTGTGCTCTAGGTAAATAAATCAGCATTGTGTTTCTACTTTGCAGCCAGTGAACCATTCTTTACGTTAAACTCTTCCTACAAATATAGGAACGTGAACAAAGCTTAGTAGTGGAGAGAATACACAAATTACCTCCAGCCTTTTAGAGGCACAGTAGAGGCTTCAAACACTGGAAGATACATGACTAATGCATCCAGAAAACCCTGTTTCAAAATAACGATCCCAAGCTTTGTGTTAACTAGTGTAACATTAGATAATATTCTTCGAAGCATAGCAGGGTAAGACACGGCTTGTTCATGTTACTCCTCAAGGAAAACGAACCTATTTCATGCTTACATTCTAAACTGGGGGCACACACATATGGGCACACACACATGCACACTCACATATATGCATATATATATGTATATATTTAGACAGATGTTTTTGCAAACAAAACAAAAAAATTACTGGATATATGGCCCTTACCTTCCTCCCACTATGAATGGTCTTTTCGTTAGTCCACTGAATAACCATTTGTCATGGGCTTTACTGTACCATGAAGTTATGATTAATATTATGGCTCATGTACAGCGGGTTGAAAGACCACATTCATTTTCAAAGTCACGTTGCATTGATTAGAATTCACTGCAGGTTATTCAAATAACGATCCTCTCTTTTCCCAGGAGAATCTCCGTCTGATTTTTCTTTATCCTCATTAAAGATCCCAGGTGCAGACAAAGCTTTACATACTTCTAATTTGCATTATCCTTGGGAAGGAGGTAATTCACATGCCTTCAGTATATAGCACTTGTTTTTGTAGTTTGCTCTTTCCTATCTGTCTATTTAAATAAATCAAGAAATTTAGCCTTTATAAACCCTCTGACAATAGAAAATGCCAAATTTTATTATGCTTAGTAATGAGCACATGTATTCTGAAATATCAGTTATAATTCAGATTAAGTGAAACAATTTTTTTCTTTGCTCCTCATCACGTTTTACTTAAAATACAATCTCTGCTCACTCTCTCAGTGATGGGAGAAGGTGAATTTTTAAAGCAAAGATATAGATTTCATATCAGCCTTTGACTGATGTAGGAATACCCCTCAGCAAACAGTCTGTGGAAAATCATTGGCAGGATTTGATAGTCTTTTTCTTTTTCCTTTTTGCTGGTTGTGTATAGAACAGTGAAAGTACATAGCATCTATAATTGCCTGGTGGAACTTAACAGTCCCATTAACCCCCAAAATGCAGCACTTGCATGGATTTCACATCTGGTTTCTGAGGCATAAGTTGTGTGGGCCTATGTTTTGCAACAAAATAATCTGTCTTGGACTATTTTTATCGCGAGCCTTTGTGTAATGAGTTTAGCCTGAAGCAGACTGACAGCATTGTTGACATTTCATTGAGTTTCCATCCTCAAGAGAGAGGAAATTTTAGCTAATTAAATAATGTTATAGTGTCTTAGAAACTACAAAGGCAACGGGAAACCACACAGCAGTCATACTGTATTTGTTAAGATCACTTGTGTATTCCTGAGGTTTTATTATGCAGAAGTCATTCTTCTAACAGTCCTTAAAGCAAGTCATACATTAGATAAGCTTTTCATAACTCAACCTTGATAATAATATTTGTAAACTGGTTTATGTATATATGAAACGAAGCCAAATGGGGGAAAAAGCTATTGCAGAAATACTGAAACAATTATTACTTTTCATCATTTCATCACAAATGGCCAGGCAGTGTTACCCATGCCTGCTGGGGACAGAGAGAGAGCAAAGACCTTTTCTCTGTTCCTTTGTGGCTACCCAGGGAGCAAAGCTCCTCCTCCACACCATGGGGACAAGGGAAAAGGGCAGGGAAAAGATGGGGCCAGGCTTTTTGAAGGGTTGGTTGGTGTGACGCAGGTCCCTTTGGGGTGGCAGGCAGTAATTTTGGGGAAGGATGCAGGTGGTGGAGCCAGCGGGTTTCTCTTGCCCCTGGACCGCATGCCCTGGCGGTCATCTCAGCAGGAGGCAGGAGATGCTGCCATTCCCTTCTGACACCATATGTGGTTTCTGTGGGTGATCAGCTGCTGACCAGAGAGCAGCCACCTCAAATTAAACTGAAACATTGGGCAAACGGTATCCATCATGAAACCCTTGAGGTGCCTTCCCTGGCTTTCCACCAACTGTTCCTCTCACTGACTACAGCTGTCCCCAAAAACTGGTGTCAGCCCCGGTGTCCTCAGGGCTTGTGGCAGTGGCGGGTTTGGTGGAGCACCAAGAGTACACCAGCACAGCCTTCAGGAAGCACAGGGTTTCACCGTGGGCTTGGGTGAACAGGTAACCCACTGCTGGAACACACCTTCACCCCACCCGGAGCTCCCGACTGTCAGAAGAAGAAGGCAAAAAGAGTAAAACTGCTGCCAAGCTCAGCGTTTACATCTGATTTACCCAGGCATGCTTGCACACTACGATGAGAACATTGCAGAAAATTTGAAAAGCTCAGCCTAATCAGAACAGCAGGACAAATCGTTCCCCTCAGCTCCGTCCCAAGTGTAGGGCACAGCAGATAGGCAACTGGACACTAGTTCAGCTCACCATTTCTATGGAAAATGAAATAAATTAACTGCACTCCTCTCTGTGTGTAAAAAAGGGAGTCCTTTGTTTTAAACAGCTTTACTTCTGGGGTGTGGAGGGCCCCCACCTTCAACCTCTTGTCTTGCTGCACACCCAGCATCTGTGGTTACCCTGGAGGGTGTTACACTGACGGGTGCTCAGGAAATGTGTTTGTATAATAAAAGTCTCCAACTGCCTGCCATACCAGGAAGAAAATAACGTATTTCTATATTAATTATTTAATTTTGTTTTTAAGATGTTGCCATTTCCCTGATAAGTGACCATTTATATATCTTGTTTCATGACTTAAAATGATTCATGGTATTACAGACTGAAGTACAATATACGGGAAATACTGTTGCTGAAGAAGTGAATAGCTTTCTCTGCATTTTCTTTTCACATACAGAATGCTATTTGCTGGTAATTTAAACTAGCGGCCACTACAATGTGTCCTTTTAAGTTTGCAGCTCATGATAAGGAGATTTTATATTTGCATAACACCTTTCAACCTGGAAGAGTGGAGCAGTTAAAAAAATTAATTTACCATTGTAATCTCCCAGCAGTGGTGATTCACCCACCGTGCTGGCAGTGAAGAGCAGCTCTGAAATTGTCCCTGTGAATCAGAGGCACCAGCCAGCGCTAAAATACTCTGGGACCCAGAAGGGCTGCTCGTTCCCCCGATGGGGTGTGTGTGCGCACCCCTGTGTCTGTGCACGTGGGGGTGGGTGCGCTGAGGAGACATCCCCGTGTTGTCATCTCCCTCCAGAAGGACCTTGGGTCTTTTCCTGCACATGGCAGCAAGCTGAGGTTCCAGCTGTGCAGAGGCAGAGAGGAGAGCTCAGGAGCACACCGTGAGCCCCCCAAAATCTTTATTCTCCCATTAAGCCTCAGGGAGTCTGAAAGATTTTATTAGTCTTAATTACGTTTTCGCTGGGATCATGAGGTCGATGGGCTCGGCGAGCTTTTGTTTTTAAGAACCTAACTTGCTTGCCAGGCGAGTTTTCCCAAGCTCTCCTTTTATTGTGGTTTCCAGCAGGGGATCTTGTTTCAAGGGATATGATCAAAGTAAAGGACATTTCTTCTGGGACTTATTTTACATAGATTAGATCTCATTATGCAACTTGCTCTTTAGTCTATATTCTTTTTATAAGCTTCTGGCTATATGAATGAATTTTACATAGTAAAGTGTGAATTTATTATAATGAATACACTTTCTGAGTGAAAGGGAGGCAAAATACAGCATAGTGTAATATATTTAAGCTTTCTTATCAATAACAAATTTTGACATTGCAGCAGTTTAATCTTATCTCAAACAAAGTTGCTGCACACTAATTTCCATGCAAATTTTCAGCTGCCTTTTATTTCATTTTTAAATAAAATTTTAAAAATTATTTGCTGGAATTGTGTCAAATTTTACCTTTCCTTCCTACATGTATTTTTTAAGCCTTCTTTCAAAGGCATGTGTGATTTTTTAAGGTTTTAAGTTCTGCACTTGATTAAGTCATTACCACTTGACACCTTGAGAGTTCCACTGAGGTGGGAATTTGTGATAATGTCCAGTAGCTCTTCCTGAGTACAAAATGCTCTGAATTAGACCTGTTGGACAATCCCTAATAAGAACACAAACTGAAGAAATTAAAAGTTAGCACAGAACAGATCCTAGCATACATAGGAATTCCTTTCCAGTGTTGTTGGGCTTTAGGAGCTTGCAGAAGTGGGAAACTTTGTTAAAAGCCTCATTCTTATAGCATACAAATAAGAACAGATTTTTCATTTTATACTGCTGTATTGTGTATCTATCAACAGTTCAATTTAATCTGAAGTTTGTGTCAATGCATGAAAAGAATATGTGTGCTCATCCAATGTTTATGTAAATCACTTGATTTTATTTGCCGAATTTCCTCATGTGAATAAGCAGGTATATTTTTATTATCTTACAATTTTACCTGATTTAAAGCTAAAATTATCAAGTGGACAAGAATTTAACTGTCAAATGGAAAAGTTGTGTGTATTTGGTTGTTGGTTAAATTTTACAGCAACATACTCTCGCCTTTCCAGTCATTTATTTGACAAGGTTTCTCAATGCAAGCAAAGATCTTAGAAATAAATTCAGTCATTTAGACTCCTTCTCTATTATATTACATAAGTGAAAAGAAAAAAAAATCCTTTTTTTTTTCTGTGAAGGACAAAATTTAGCTGAACTTGCTTATGTCAAGTCACTAAAATTAGTCATTGAGCTAGAAGAGGTGTAAGCAGTCTCAAGATCTGTCCTCATAATTGTTTGTGAAATTTGCCACAGCTAAAAGACTTGCTTCGCTTTAGGCTGAAATACTGAAGGCAAATTAGAGCAGAATACCTAGAGAGTTTGCACTCCCATTGATGCTGTAGTCAAGAAGCTTCATGCATGGGGAATGAGTTTTTCACAAGCATTCAGCCTCCAGGTCCCTCTTGACCCACGGAATTCAGTGCATGATATAGCCACCGTGAGCACTTCTGAAAAACCTACACTTATATTTGTAGGGACTACTGCCCTAAAGCAAATACCTGCATCTGAGATCTACTAATCGTATGCAGCATGTATCCACTATTTCTTCCCCAAATCTGGTTAATTCTGGTATGAAACACATGCAAAAGCTTATGTACAAAGGGGTTAAATTCATACCAACATACTTAATTGCAACCTTATTTAGAGCCCATAAGCAGCTATTATATGTTTTTCTCAGGTTATGATTCACAGTTTATGCATCTTTAGTTTATCATAGCATAAGGCAGAGTCTCAGGAAAGGAATGTTTTTCAGTTAAATGGTTAATTAAGACTTGGAGATTTATTTTTTTTTTCTGATCAATGCAAGTCAAATTCTCAGTGCAAGTGGTTGAATCATCTTCAGAACTCTGATCATAATTAAACCACAAGGAGGCTGTTATGATTAAACGTGGGAAGCTGAAAATATGTGAACCATAACAAAGGATCTGAATTCACTTCAAGCTTTGCATAAAATGCAGTTTCAGATTTTTTTACCTTAGTATTAAAAAAGCTTTCATCCTGTACCTTCCCTTTTTTTTCAGAATTTCTTCCAAATTCAGTTCTCATAATTAATAATAAATGTTGCACAGGTAACTGTTATCTGGCTTTCTTAATTTGTAGAAACTCCCTATGTCCTTTGTCCAAACAATAGTCTTCTTTTTCTTTTTTATTAAAAATACAGAATTCTAATGGATATGCTTAACCTTTAACAGTTACACTTACTGTATTGGTAAGTAAATATTTCTCCAAATGACTTCCTCACAGCTGTATAATCCATACACAGTGCTGGTAGTCTACAATAAATTTCTAAAATCTATATTCTTTATTGTGTTCTAATTCTTTATTGCTACAATAATTTCTGTTTCTGTCTTTCTAATTAGACTATATAGCTTTTACAGAATAGCTTTTTATACAGGATATTTGTTTTTCTGTTCATGTAATTTAATCTTGAATACTTGTAATCACAGCACATGCGTATGTAAAAAGGACTAAATTCTGTTGGCTCACCTTGGCAAAATTCTCTTTTTAAAACAATGAGTAGGAAACACAGGATTGTGTGAACAATTATCTGAAGCAATGTCTATTTCTAAACCAAAAAATCCCCAAAGATGGTCAATACTAAATTCTTACAGTTAGATCAACCTTTCTAACTTTGAGAAATTCAGAGTTCCAGGCTTGATTGAGATGAAGTTGCACCAAGTCTAAACCGGGACAATGGCATCTCCAAAGCAGGAGTGATTAAACCTGGAAAGGATTTTGGTGTTCACATCTCTCTGCTAACAGCAACATCAAAGAGAGCAGGTTGGAAGACATCCCCTCTATGTGCAGAGCCAGAAGAGAAAAGATCCTCTTCATTCCCTGTTTCCCATCCTGGCTGGAGGGGGTTGGAAGTGCACAATCTCTGCAGACTTGTGGTAACCAGTAAAGCCCAGAACCAGGCACTTCTGTGCTGGCCTAAGGTCTCCAGACAGTGGCTTCCAGTTGGAGTATTAGAATCATAACAAGTAGACAGGGAAGGCAATACCTTAGACGAGAGAAAACGCTGCAGGGAGAGAGATGTGCGAAACCCCATCTACATTTTTGAGTCAGGTGCTTCATTTCAGTCCTTTTTTTACATACCTGAGTAAGACTCACATTCATGGCCCAGAATCCCCTCCAGGAAAGTGGTATCTCAGTCACTCTTCAGAGGCAGGCTGTGGCATAGGCTTTGCCTGGAGAAACAACTGCCAAAGGAGGACTGCAGAAGGGTACCCTGATGCTCAGTGCACCAGCCTGAGGAGCAGATCACCTAGGTTTGAGGTGCTCTTTTTGCTGTTTCTACCTCCATTGCAGAAGCTTCCTTTTAGTTGAAGGTAAACCATTGAATAGAAAGGACTGAAAATTTCCCTGACTTAAAATAAGGACCAGAGAAGACAGGCCATGACTGCGTAAGAGCATGTACCTGCATAAAGGTAGGTGTTTCAGCAGCCTGGGAGATGGGAAACTTTGATGAGTTGCTCATACACTTCCTAAGCTTTCATCCTGACACTAATTAAGTGTCCTAAATCCTCCCTCAGATCTGGCTTTTGGTACTTTCATCAGTTGTGGTCAGATCATTCGATCTCAACTTGCTGAATCCAGCCCTGTACCTCTCACTTAAGGAAAACAACCACTAAAATTAATAGGAGTTTTGCCTGCATGATCCTACCTGTGATGGGATGGCAGTCTCCATGCCATGGAAGGCCCTGAAACAGTGTCTCCCACCCACCACCACCTTCTTACAGCTGAGGGATGTGCTACCACAGTGCAGCTGGCTTTCCTCAGTTCAGGTTCAGGAAGCGACTTTCTGCAAGCCAGAGTAGTGGGGTTTGTTCACTGTATTTTATATCACAATGGACAACATAACAAGGGGGAAATAATTGTATTGTTTTTCTGCTAAGTGGGAAAGAAAAGGAAATGGCATTCCAGAGAGCAATAAAATGAAAATGAATTTATTGCGGGAATAGAGTGGCTAGGAGATTTTTTCACATTGTAATGAATAAATGACATTTCCATCCACTAAAAATAAAAAGTACATAAGTAGTATTTGCCTACAGATCATAGCATAGCATGAAATCACAGAATTCTTCCTTTGTAAAAATCCTGACACAGTGATCCCATTTTGCAGGAAATCTTCAATTACATTCAGGGCTGCTTACCTTTAGTAACGAGAGACAGATCTTTTTCCAGTTAAGCCAGCTGCAAACCTTCTAGTTTTTTCTGCCATCAGAAAGAGTAAGTCTCTAATCCATATCACAAACATGCATCCTCATTTAGCTGGGTCTAGATGTAAAACTGGTTACTGTCACAGTGGGTGCTCATGGTCAAGGTTCAAGTAATGGCTAATGCTCTAAGTGAGGCTACACATAAGTGCATTTTAGTTCTCAATGCATTGTCCTAGTTGGTGAACACAAAACAGCTCCCTAGCCATTTAATTATCTGAGATTATAATGATCCTAACTTTGAATAGGATTTTCTGCCACACCTTCTGGTTTCTGATAAGCAGTACCCTGAAGCAAAATCAAATTTGTCCTCTTTCCTTTTTGTATATTTTTTCTATTTCTAATTTAATTCAATTTTTACAGGTTTATTAAAGTGTTTTATATCTTCTCTTTCTTCACAATGCTGGTTTATATTTAGCTTCCCTTTTGGAAGCGTTAAACATATGAAAATAGGGTGCACACACATGAGGGGATGCTTACTCATGCAAATAATCCAATTGAACTCGTTGAACTTCCTGAAGACAGCATTACTCATGCAAGTAAGTGATTACAGGACTGTGTCACACAATGAACAGTGTGGGCCTGATTATCTTCTCACCTACACTGATTTTACATCATTACGGTTCCACCGGCTCTAACGGAATTACTCTTCATTTTCCCTGATGTAAGAAAATTGAGATTCGAGCACTCACTTAAAAAACCTACCTTGAAAATAATAATGGCCAATGAGATGAATCATTTAGGTACAACGTAACAGAAGTAGATCCGTAAGTGCATTTCTGCTAAGATCTTGCTATTATCCAAACCCATCATGGAGCCTGATCCCTGTTTGACTGGGGTTGCAGAGGGCTTAGAATTTGACATGTAGTGCTCATCCTTAATTCTTCCTGACCCTGGAGATCAAATTTACTTAAAGTCCCAAGAGAAAGGCGAGGCAAATGTTACTGCATTCACCTTGTGCATAGTATAATGCAAGTATAAATGGGATTAATTTAAAATATTTTCAGATGTTATAAAATGTGTGTTCTGCAAACACTCACAGGTGGCCAAGACCAAAGATCCTTGAGAGAATTATCAACCGAATCATGGAAAATGTGCAGAAGTAGCACACAAGCCCCTCTTTAGACAGTAAAAGTATCCTAAAGAATGGTAGTTAAGTGTTACAACCCACCAGAGAGCTTACTTGCATCAGTTTTCCTTAGTGAGCATCTCTATGGAAAGAATTTCTTGCCCTTCTTCCAGGCACCTTTTTACACCAAAGAGAATGGGCATTTCCCAAAAACCATAGGGGGCTGATTCTGATTCTGCATTCACTTCTCAGAATTCTCCATTTTAATAACTTAAAAATTCAACTTCATGTATTCGTTAAATTAAAAACTCCCTGACTCTCCAGCGTGATTGCTTTGATGAATTGAGCCCTTCTAGTCCATTTAACATGAAATAACAGACTTGTGTTGATGGTGCTTTTGTTTTTGATAGTAGGAGAACTTGTTACTGAAAAATTAGCTACTCACCCTTAAGCAATCACTAACATTCCAGTTCCTGGATATAAAAATGAAGAAAGAGCAGATGGAAACAAACAAAAATTGTATTAATAATACATAACAAAGCGATGCCTCCAAATGCTATTTCAATAGGAAAAAAAATAGGAAAACTATGGTTTTCATTGGGTCTTAATGTATGTATCCCTCTCTAATGCTTCCATCTTCAAGCAGTTCTGTTTTATTGACACAACAACACAAATTGCAGAAGTAAATTGAATCACGGGCTCAGAATGTAAAAATCAATGAGAAATAATTTTGTAGCACTAAAGTGAACAGTGTAATGCTAGGTATTCATTTAATTAACCATGAGCCTTTCCACATAATGCACAATCATTGCCAGCTTTTCAGCTCACGGTTATTCCAGGAATAATGGGTTTGGGATTCATCTTTAGAAAACCTGCATTAATATTTGAAAGCATTTAAATCCATTAGTGGGTCATCTGAACACTGCAGGTCACTTTTACATTGCTAATTGAAACAATAGTAATGGGTTATAATCTACTATCTAATAATGCCTGGAGTGTTTTACCGCTTTTATATCTGCAGATTCCAGGAAATATGTAAATTTGTTGCTGAACTGTTATAAAATATGGAAATTTAAACTACAAACATGAAACTATTTCTTTTTGTAAATTAAAAAATCCACACACACAGCATTAATAAACTGAAGAGTTACACTATATTTTGATGTCAGGATAAATTCCTTTCTATAGACCTTCCAGTGTTTGTCGCTTCTGTGCTGTAGGCTCAACATCTGGCATTCACATTTTCAACATTGCCATTAGGAGAAAGTGAATATCATTAAACCAGTGAGTAAACAATCATGTCATTGTTTCCATATGCAAGCTATACATTGACTCAGTCTGCTGTGTTCTGACAGCACTGTGTTTTGTTGGGGGGGTTTTCCCTCCATGAATTGATGCAATCATTTTGGTTTTCATGGGATTTTCTGTAATATACCAACATTTCTCCTGCATGTGGAAGTAACCGTGCCATATGGAAGTATGAATTTAGGGTGGGTTAGGTTTAGTTTTGTGCTGCTTTCCTTTTTTTTTTTTTCCTTAAATTAAAAGGTAGTGAAAGGTAAAGTTGCTTTACGAATCTTGCAGATAATTGAATAGAACACAAATTGATACTTAAACCCTCATTTTCGTTTTTAATTAAACAGGCATCTCGCACATTTACCTGCATCTTCATAGGCTTAATTACATTCTGATTGGGCAAAAAGATCCAGAGAGGAGCATCTCATTACATCTAGGTAGGCTGCACTGGCAGGAATGTGTGGCATGTGTATAAGAGGAGGCATGTGTGTAAGTGAACATGTTTAAATAATTTACTTGGTTAATAAAATATGGATAGCATGTTTGAGGGAAAATTGTGGATCATTACATCACCTTTGCCCTCCCTAGTGGAAAAAAAAAAATCAGGCTGTAATTCGGTTGATGGGAGAGAATAAAAAAATATATATTGTGGGTAACACTTTAACACAAACCCATTAAACTGGAAACAATTCCATATTCAGCAAGGTAACAAACTTCTTCCTTCCTAGCGACATGTGTGCTGCCCTAACATGTGCCATTCTGTTTGGAAAATAATGGGGTTTGTGGGTGAATAAACCCCATGGATTTTACCACTAATCCCACAGTGGCGTGATATTTGGTCCTCTAAGAACACAAAGCATCCAAACCTCCCTTCTCGCTTTGTTTTACAAGGGTAAGGGGGATGCAGA
The DNA here is from genome assembly GCA_008921705.1 of Burhinus oedicnemus. Lineage (NCBI taxonomy): Eukaryota > Metazoa > Chordata > Aves > Charadriiformes > Burhinidae > Burhinus > Burhinus oedicnemus. The sequence goes on along the minus strand of VFFE01007674.1, from coordinate 4,989,111 downwards.
CTGGATCTTATTCTGCAGGTTCTGTTTTGAGGAGATGGTGTTGTTGCAAGAAAGCTCTAATAATTTAATTAGTACATTTTTTAAACAACAGCTATTGATCAGTGTTGCCAGTCACTGCCAGAGGCAGAATCCCTCCTATTCAGTGTCTCTCTTGACATGCAAGGAGGAGGAGGAGAAGAAGGAGGCAGAGAGCATATAGTGTTTCTCTCCAGCTGACTGGTGTGCCTCTCCCCAGTAACTGCTCTCTGCGATAGAGTCCACCAGGTAGGGCTAGCAGAGGCAGTAGGGCCTCAGGAGACAGAAAACCTCCTCCAACCCCAACAAGAAATAATGCATGAGTAGGCACGTCGGCGCTGTGGAGTGAGAGCCCTTCTGTGGTTTGGGAGGGCTGCTCTGCCACAGTGATACGGCTACAGTGAGAGGGGGGCTAGTCCATCAGGATAAAAAGAACGTCACCTCTGGTTTTCATTGCTATGCAGGGTTTGAATTAAAATAATCTACACTGGTCAATGATAAAGATATTAAAAAGGCAGTTGTTAATTGAATTTAAAAAATATGCAAACCAGGAGGGCTTTAATTAAGTAGCAGGAGATGCTCATGGGTAGTCAGTCTCAGCTCTAGCTGGTCATATTCTAGAACGGGGTTGAGAAGCACCCGCTCTGAGCCAAGAAGAAAGGTATCCACAGAGATAGAAATTACCTAGAGCTACAGAAGATGCAAAATTCCTAAGATATAACCTGTCCCTCTCGAGTCTTTCATCAGCATAGGCCAGCCCTTTGTAAATCCACTCGTGACTCTATGGTTCCACAGGGAATTAGGGAGCCTGCGCTGCCTTTCTGCCTAGCTCATATTTTCTCTAAGAACACCTTGGATTAGCCAGCCAAAACCCCAGAACCTGGAATATAGTAGTTGTGAATAACATAGGTAGACGCTGCAGCTATGAACAAATATGTTTCCCCTTGATTTCCAATATATCACGTAGGACAAATCATGGACCACGCATACAGGCAGGAACTGAGTGCTAGTGGTGGTTGACAGAAACCTTCCAGGTTGTATGGAAAACTATCCCTGAGCACCAGCCTTGTGTGCTGGAGAAGAAGCTGCCAGTGAGTAGAGTGTTTTCAGCCTATTCTCAAATTTGTGCTTGGTTGTGGTTTTATTTAACATTGGAAACCCTAAACAGATGACTGTTCTGGATAATATGGTTTGTGCTGTTGGCAAGCATGCAAAAGAGCACTTATTAAACAAACAGTTTTTATTGTTTTTAAAAGCTTTAAGAAGGCCTTTTTCCCTTATTTTCTTGGAAAGGAGTAAGATCTGTAATTTCATGGCATGGAAATATTGCTGTAGTTTAACAAGGGCTTTTTCTCTTAAAAATAAGTATTCTCCACTGACTGGAGACCCAGAACCTTTCACCTCACTTTATGTATCACAGGTTCAAATATAGATGTAGCCATGTACCACCACGTCTGGCTACCTGGCCTTGAGAAAAAGAAGGGATTTTCTTCCAGACAAGTGTCTGCATCAAAAGGAGAGTCACCGTTGGCAAATTCGGCGGAGGGGCAACAGGCGAAATGTGGAGACGAATCTCATCTTTCCCCACTAGAATACTTTTCCATATGCTGCAATGAAGGTTATTCAGATAAACAGTGCGTTCAAACACTGCGGTCCTTTCTCTGGCAAAATTCCCCTCTGAACTAAGTTTTGCTTGAGTGATGACAGTGTTTGTCGCATAATAAGGTCTTTAATTTGCTGCAATGTCAATAAGGCACCTTGTCAAGGATATTACACTTAATTAAACAATAAATAAACCAGACCCACCCTGTTCCAATCAGATAAAATTTGCCTGGCTGCCCAGGTTTGGAGGCTGACAGGGCTCAGGGACTGTTTAGGTGACTGAAGCGATGCAGGGAGTCGAGGCTTGCCAGGCTGTAACCCTGAGAGGGTGCCGGTGCCGGTGAGACGTGTGCCCTGCCTTGGGAGACGAGGAGACATGGATAGCTGAGGCTAAGCAGAACCGCACAAGCAGCACACAGAGTCTCAAGGGGAGCGTGTCCCTGTTGAGATGTTTTCCCTTGGTAAAATTAGCAAGTTCAGCTTCAGCTGTGCAATATGTTGGCCAAAATCTCAAGAAACCCTGGAACCAATTTATTCCATCTGGAAACTAGTTTCAGCTTTTATTGCTTTCGATTTTTGTTCCAGAGCAGATTCCATTTCCAAAGGGAGGTCTCTGGTCCTTTGTCCTCCAGGATTTTTTTGTATTTCCAAAGTGTATTAATTAAAAAGTTTTGACAAATCAAAAGAAGGAGGAAGAAGAAGAAAAAGGAACAGCTTGCTTTTCTTCTTGCCATTAATTTTCCATACAATAAGATGTTCTCAGACAAGGTCTTTTGCAGGTACATCTCAAATGTCAGCATTTGACATCAGATCCTGATGCAAAGCTAAATAATTTCTTCTACTATTTTACCAGGTATTTTTACCTGTTCTTTATATCAGTCATTTAGCAGAGCTGCAGCTGAGCCTTTTATTTAACCCCTTGTCATTAACAGGCAAAAGGAAAAAGGGGCTGGAGTGGAGAGGTACCCAGTGTCTGTTAAAAACAATCTGTGTGTATTCATTGCCAAAGCAGTTAAATATTCCTAAATCATATCTGAACATCTGCTTCTGGTTTAGTGCTTTGATTGAGATTATTTTAAATGTGCTTCTACCTGAAAATGATTTCTTTTAAAAGGTGAAGGCTGGTGGTGATTTTCTCACTAAGAATGACAGCACTTCATCAGTGGAGCAGCCCTGGCTCTCAGGAAATCCACCATCTGCTTACTTCTCCACTTTTTAAGGAACAGAAAATCTGAAAACCAAACAGTAACAAGAAAAAAAAAAACACCCGCAAGTGAACAATCCTAATGGCTTTCACATGCAATGTGTTTCTCTACACAGTTCACCAATTTTCACAGCAACTCATTCTTCTAAACTGGTAACCTTGGGTAATCTGCTAAAAGTTTTCCACCCAGAGATGCAGCCTGTTTCTGATGAATGTTGACAAATGAAGTACAAAAATTATGAATGAAGTCTGCTATCCTGGGTTAACTTGCTCATAAGTCAGAAGTAGTTATTAATAAAGAAGTGCAAGATGAAGGGAAAATGGACACGGCCCCCAAATCTACATCCATTCATTGAAAAACATCTTTAAGACTATGAAATCCAGTCCCTTTTACTACAGGCAATGGTACAATCACTTGTGTAAGCAGTGTAAATGTACCAATGTCCATCTGAAAGCAAACTAAGATTTCACTCTTACTACTCGTTATTCCAGATCCTCACTCCTTTATCTACTTCTAACCTCTAATCTACTTGTAATTTTCAAATACATTTATTCATGGGCACTCTATTCAGCTTTCAGTAGCATCCTCCAGCTGAAACCATTTTTTCTAGGTTCTGTCCTTCTTCTCCCACCTCCAAGAGTGCAGAAAGCAGTCCTGTTCTCCTGAGCTTTTTGTTTGCTAGATTATAAGAAAGCTGAAGAAACTTGTTTCTGCCCATACAACAGGCTTTCCGTCTCCACTCATCCTACTACTGCACTTTCTCTGCACCTTTACAGTTTGATTTCAGGTCCCCTGCATGCAGGTGATCAGATGGACACATGGATCTCACTCATGCCTCCTATGGAGGCACGTGCTGTTTTCATATCTCTCCTGAACCCACCAGGTCTGAGAAGTTCTTCACACCTGCCTTGGCCAAGGCCAGTGATGTCAGTGGGATGACTCACATCAAAGACTTGTACATTTAAGTGAGTATAGGCCATGGACTTTGATTCCTGGGGGCTGGAGTAGACCTTTTAATGATCTCAATGAATCTGCATGTGTAAACTTGCATGCTCACCCCAAACCCCAGTGATTCCAGAACAGCTGAGCTGTGGTCTGTGTTTGGTACTCTGCAGGAACATAACCTGTCTGTCTTGTGCTCCTCTTCACACTGGTTGGGGCGATCCCACTGAGAAGCAGGTTGTACATCTTTCACCTGCACAAGCCTACTAATTCACACTTGCTCTGACGCAGAGAAAATTAACCCTAAATGCTTGCAAAAATCCTCTGCAACTAAAGATGCGTTTAAAACTCTGAATAAGAGGAAGATGTAAACACATACCTCCTCTATAAACCTCCTAGTTCCCCAGTCAAATCAAATGTGATAAAGTATGTTAAAAAAAGGACATGAAATAGAGGGAAGAAAGAAAAGCAAGCTGTTATTCAGCTGAAATCCTCTAATCTCTAATAAACTGGGTATTATATCAAAATTAAAAAGGAAACATATGATGGCAATATTAAGACCAAAGGCCATTAGTAAAGAGAGCCACTGCCAAAGCTCACATTCAGTGCTATCTCTGTGCTAATGGACATACCATTCATTAGCACACCCAGGCTCATTCTGGCTCCTGTTAGCGTTACACTGTTTGCTTTATGCCTCTGCAAGTTGTCTTTCCTTTCCTGTTTTCTCCATCACTAAACTGAAAGCTATTTGACGGTTTCTGGCATCTCTATTAAATTGTGGGAAACATGGAAATGATTAACTTTTGAACCATGAAACTAAAAACACTCTTGCACGTTCTAAAGCCAAAACAGGTCGTGCACGAGGCAGCTTCTTCTGATAGGGCTGAGAGAGGCAGCGGGAGGGTGCGGGGAGAGGGGAGAGAGGGAGGCTGGTCCCATTGGCAGAGATTTGGGTTTTGTTGTTGTCATTACAGATCAAAAGGCTGTGATCACTTTTCTGATCGCTCCTTCCCCAGTAAACAACCTCGAAGTGGGTTCATTAAATATTAAAAAACCCTGATATCTATTAATGTTATCGGACACATGAAATATGCCTGATGGATTTATTCTGCTGTAAAGGAACCATATCCCAGTGTCCCTCCTGGGACCACGCTCCAGCTGTTTAAACTATAATTCCATCACTAGGAGGAATAGTTGAGGCTGACCTCCACGAAATGTACTCATTGTTGCTCAGCCTGTGAATTGTAAATGAAACCTTTTGTAATAATGTTAAAATATGCATGCAGAGGAATTAAAGCATCGGAGGTCAGCAGCAGAACCTCGCAGTGGGGTCGCTGTCGGCTCAGAGCAGCTGGTGGCTGCACTCCAACAAAAATGATACCTAGAGGTTGTTTATGGGGCTGGCTGCGTGCATGACTGGGCTTGACGGATCTATCGCTGTGTCTTCGTGAATCTCAATCTGGTTTTGATTGTCTTCCGCTTCAGCGTCGGCTGTTTTGAGCACTTTTCTTTTTTGGAGGAGCTAAGTTTCTGGTTACCCTGTCCCCTATTCAGTTCCAAAGCTCTTTATTGCCCTACGTGGGATCATTAAAACATTATCCCGCGTTTTAAGCCTCAGCTTTCCACTTATTGATTTTGCGTCTGCTTTCTAGTTATTTATGACATGAACACTATATACATGGCTATGGAAGAAGGAGCGTATGCATAAATTCCAGCTAGTAAAACCAGTGGAGTCTGGGACAGCCTTTCAGTCTGGAGTCTGAGCGAGGAAAAACTAGCCACTGCCAGGATGAACCTGACAAGTTTATGAAGGGGTTAAACAGTACCTTTGCTGAACGGCAGTAAGCTGCACCTATGATCAGGAGGTCCCTACGCTTTGGTTTCATGCATTTGGGGAGACACACGTCAAACTACGCAGAGACCCTTGCACTACCCCTGGTATTCTCCTTTCATGACTCCGCTTTTTTTCATGCTTAACGTGCTGTGAAACTCCTCAAATGCCTGAAGTTTTTTAAAGGCTTTATAAAAATTAAATGCTCAAAAAAAATTACATGATAAGGTTTAATACAGAAAGGTAAGTGGCAGCTTCTCTGCTGGGTTTACTGTCAGTTAGGCGATGCCATATCTTCAGGGTTAGCAGGTAACTGAATTGTACATCCCAAAAGCGGGGAAAAGGTTTCACCTTGATATTGCCTAGGCAAGGGTTTCACCAACTTAGCACCTTTGTTGTCATGTTCTTCAAAATCCTCAGGTCACCTCAGACACCCCAGTGGAATAACTGGGTCTGCAGGTTTTGAGTAAACATTTTCTAAACTCGGGGCTAAGGACTGAGTATTGCAGAGACGTTTTGAAAGATTAGCCCCAATATTTTCCTTTGCGAGATTTAAATTTAAATTATGAAAATGCATTTTCCAGTCTTGTTTAAGTCATAATTTTCCAGAGAAAAAAAGTCACTATAGTATCTGGCTCAACATGGTATTCCCACCAAGATAAAATGGAGACAGCACTGGCCCAGACCAGTTACTGTTGAAGAATTATGAGAAGCAGTCTGGGGTAACACCAGTTCGCACGACACCTGGTTTCTATTTTAACTCCGCACCTGTCTGTACAATATAGGAAGAAAAAGAAAAAAAAGAAAAGGAAAAAAAAAAAGCAGAAAATAAAAAAGTCCACTATCTGAATAGATTTTACTGCAGTAAATGTAGAAAATGATTAATTTAGACCTACTACTGCTTTCTTTAAATGAATCAAAACTTTCATTGACTCCAGCTAACCCAGTCCTTTGACAGGAACAGAGGAGGGTTTAGTTATACTATTCATATAAGAAAAATCAGATAATTTTGTTGGGTCCTAATCAGGTGCTGACCAAAACAGACATACAAGGAAAAATGAACCAGCTTATCTTTAAAAAGCACTGGCTTTGTTCTCCATAGAGATAATACTACTGTACAATCTTCCAGTCACAGTTTGAAGATTGGTTTCAAAAGGCCATGCATTAAAGTTGCTGAGAAGACACACACAGATTATTCATAGCAATGTAGTGGAGCCTGTTCAAACAGTGAATTTTAGGGTCTGTTTCATTTTTGGTTACATCAGCCCTAATGCTCTTTGTGCTGAAGAGAGTATGTCTGTGCCCATTGTGTAGTGCCGAGCATCCACCCACCACATGTGAGCAATGCCATGAACAGCCTATAGACATGTGGACAACATGCCACGCCATAGCATGGACAGCCCTAAGACCACCCCAAGGGACAAACCACTAATATCTTCTGAGTCTGTCGCTGACTTTGGCCAGAAATGAAGGGAGCTGGAACCCAGCAGGACTCTCTCTTCATCCTTGCAGGCTTTGGACTAAAAGAAACAATATGGGGGGGGGGGGGGGGGGGGGGAATGGATTTTCTCTTGGATTTTCTTTAAGCAAAACATTTTAAAAGGGAAGCTTTAAAAAAGAGAAAGAAATTATTGATAGTTATTAGCCCTCTGTTTAGCTTTACCCTTTCCCAGATGTTGTTTCCCTAGGGAATTCTAGCAGACAGACCACGGATCATCACAGCTGGCATCTGAACAGCACTGTGCAGTTAATAATGATTCACAACCGCTGCACCCAATCTTGCTGGCATTTGCCTCCGCTAGGACAGAGCACAAATGTGCTTGCAATTAGAAAGGAAGGAAGAATGTAACAGAAATGCTGTTTCTTTTTAAACAAGTAAGTGTAATTTTTCATGTAGACTTGGGACTGTGCCCACAAGTAATTTGCTTTTGTCAAATGGAACATGAAAACCACGCACCCAATCCTGCAAATGATTACTCATGAGCGCAGTGTTTGCTAGCACAAGCGCTGGCACTGAAGTCAACAGCAGTCTAGTGTGGGTAAGGATTACTCGTATGAGGAAGGGCTTTCAGGATTGGCCCCAAGAGAGGTATGTGAATACTCCTTCATGGGACATAAGCTTCAGGGAACTCAAAATAGGTTCATTCCATGCCTGATTCATTCCATGGACCATTTAACGAGAGCCTCTGGAATTGTGCAGTCAGTAATGAACTGCCAAGAACTAAAAGTAATCACTGCTGCAATTATTAAAATTTACACTTGGATTCTGTTACCTTTGCGGCAGATACGGGTCTTGAATTAAGTGGCCCAGAAATCCAAGGACTTCCCACAAACAGTACAGCAGCCCTTTCAAAACCACAATCCTTTTACTTGCTTATTACCATAGTTGCTGCTGCACAAAAGTGCCGTTATACTAGTTTATTTTCTCGCATTTTTAACAGGGTCTTTGCATCATGGAGATGCAAGAAAAGGCTGCTATATCAGTAGTAATTCTTGGGTGACAGATCACGTAGAGACTTTCTTTTTCCTAAAAATAGTGGATCTGATCATTCCTCCTGACCTGAAAACAGCTACACATTTTCCCTTAGGGAAGCGCAATGTACTGCTGTATCACTTGTATGTTCTTACACTGTGCCTGAGCCATGTAAGGTGTAGACACGGCCTCTTTGGGTAGTCCTTTATTTCCTGTATTATTACCATTGCCAATCATGAAAACTTAGAGCAGCTTCGTTCTGCAAAGTGCTGAGCTTTCTGGCCCTCGTCCAGTAAAGCACTTGAGTACAGGCTTAACTTTAAGCACATGCATCTCATTGGAGTTGATGAGACTACTCATTAGACGCTTTCAGATCAGCTGAGTCTGATGGGCTTCACACTAGGATACTTAAAAATCTGGAGGAAAAAACACAGGCTCTGCTTGTAGTTTTAGAAATGGGTGTATTGTCAAAATAGCAGAAAATGGGTGTAGCTGGTGCCTGCTGTTAAGTGTAGAACATCATCTCAACTTCAGTTCTTACAAAACACTGGAACAAATAATCAAATGAACTGTTTCGACAGACTAGGGAGAAAACAGAAGTACAAGAAAGAGTTGGTGCGGCTTTGTCAGGAATGGCTGATTCGCAGTAGCTCTGCAGGAAATGCTCTAGGGATGGCACTGGCTTACAAACAGAATGAGTCAATGGTGTTCAACTATTGCAGAAAAAGCAAACATGTCTCACTGAGTTTTATAAATAAGAGTATATATATATATGGGGAGACAGTTGAAGTGATCTTTCTGTCCCCCTTGCCACTGGGAAAGCCTCTGCTGGAGCACTGTGCCTGCTTTTGGGCATCTTGGTGGAGGAGTTTAACCCAATTGGAGACCATACATGAGAAAGTGAAGAAAACTATAAAAGCTCTGAAAAACATGACTTGGTAGGAAAGGCTGAAAAGATTTGGGTTATTTTTGCTGGGGGACATTTGAGGGGAATTCCGGTGCTCAAGTATGGGACAGAGGCAGCTAGGAGAAGAAAAGTCTAAATAGCAACACGAAAGATTCAGATTAGACCTTAGGAAGAATTTTCCAGTGCTAAAACTAGAGGAGGGGTCTGAGGAGACTGCCGTGCTCTGTAATCAGAAGTTTTTTGGGGCAGATTAGATAAACACCTGCCAAGGATGGTCTAGGTAGAGCTGTTCCTGCCTTGGGACTGAATGAGCAACTGGGGAAGCTCTGAGGTCCCTTCCAGCCATAGCTTGCCTTGGTCCTGTGCACTTAACATGTCAGCTACTGTGTGCGTATCTTATTCTCTGGGAGTCACACATGCAGCCTTTTACAGCACAGGGGTTTGAGGCCCTGGGCCAACAAAACACTCAATATGAATAGCCCTACAGAAAAAGACGTCCTCTTACCTGTTTGAGGTAAGTATGCATCGATAGATCTTGTTACAATGGAGGTTTAGGGGCAGGTTATTAAGAGTGAGAATGTACCTAAAGATGGTACTACTAAACATGTAGTTTGAATTGCCCATATTTCAATAGTCTGTTGAAAGCAGTGAGAAGAATATAGACGTGTGCACCTATACGTGCTTTGAAACATGCCCTGCTGTGCCCTTCATTTGACTGTTGGGAGGCTCATGTACATGCTTTCGAAGGAAGTCAATCCTCCTGTAGACAGGGAACTGACCACTGGAGACATGGAGCAGAAAAGAACAGCAGAAAACTCCAAGGCTGAACCAGGACTTCAGGGTCCGGGGTCAGGCCTGCCTTCTACTGTGTTTCTGTGGCAAAGATGGAGGAAAGTGTGATCAAAACATCAGAGACTTCCTCCCTTATCTGGTGTGCTCCAAGAGCCATTTTTCAAGGAGAGGATCAACCGTCTATGAGGAACTCAACATTTCAGATTTCCCCACAACTATATCTCAGGTGGCAGTAGACATCTTTGTTAACCAGTCATAGCTGGATGGATAAAGTATAGGATGTGTATGGTTGAGTATTTATTAAAAAACTATTTTTTGTTAAAACTTTTATAGTTGCACGCTTTATATAGTAAGCATTTGTAATGAGACATCCAGAAAAAAGACAGTGTAATATGTGTATTGTTTCAATTATGCATTAGACAAAATATGACCACACTAACAAGTAAAATAACTTGATAAACAAAATGTTTAAGAAATCCTTCAACATAAAAATCTCGTATCGTTGGTATTTCTAGCCTCATAAGCGTATTGTTCATACTATTGTGTTTAAAACAATATGCATGAAGTACGTATATTCTCAAAGTAGATGAGGGAATTCAGCTTTGATTTTCAAACATTCTGACTGAAAGGCATTCATCCTTTGGTAAAAAAAAGTCCGTTTCACACAATAGTACACTTCTGGTTGAGTATTACGGTCCAAATCAGAAAATGCACGTCTGCTGCTACCTGAGCCCTTGCCTGTCTGCTAGGTAACCCCTAGGACTGTGACCACTGCTGTCAGCCTCCTTGGAGGACTGAGACTAACCTAATAAAGTGTAACGTGTAGACAACACACTACTGCAAGGTTCAAAAATTGTGTGGTTTTTTCAGATTTTTAGACTGCAGATCCTTAGGAGATGAGCTCCAGTCTGTCCTGCCAGGTGATTTTACTGAGGTCTACTGATTGCATTGGATTTCTGTAGAGGAGACACACTTTTGCTGCAGAATAGGTGAAATTCTAAGCACAAGTTCTGTAAATAGGTACAAGAGACTGATAATTTAATGTGAACCAAGCTCTACAGGGTTATGGATCTGAACCCGTGTTTCTTTATAGGCTTATGTAGTATTGTTCCCAGGGTAATAAGTAGTTGCATGGATCAAACTGGTTTGCCCCAGGTATGCTGAAATATGGACAAGAGGATATGAGTTAATTTAGCCATTTTGCTCATTTACAGCTGCTTAGTATTAAAGCACACAGTGCTGGTAAGTTGTTGTTTTCTTGATCTTTCTATCCCTTCCAGGTTAGCCCCAGCTTTTTGCAAACCCCAGTCTCCCCATATAACCCTGCTGTAAAGCTGCCTCTCCACTCCCCTGGGCTACTTTTCTCAGGATTATTAGAGATCCCCCATCACTTCATTGTCAACAGGGCTTAAAAACCAGAAAAACCCTTTGGCATGAACTTGTGCTGGGCTCCTGCCATCAGCTGAGCTGCAACAGCTTGGCATAACCTCCTTCCTTACGCAGCTGGGTCCCAGGCAGCTTTGGCCAAGGCAAAAAAAAAGCTGGAAAATCTTTACCATCCTTTAAAGAAAAGATGATAAAGACTGCAGCTTCCCTGGCACTGTAAAACTTGAACTGGGTTATTTGGTGAATTGGAACTGTTATTTCTAGGGATGAGGCATAAAACATGCATGCATCGCTCTGCCTTTGTGCACAGGCATCAGCTGCAGGTGGGCTTCCCTTTGGACCCTTGTTGAAGAACAACTCTCTTCGGAAGGGAGGAGACGCTTGTGGTTTTTGTTGTTGCTCAAGGAGAACTCTCTTCCTTCCTGGAAGAGAGGAATTCTGCCCTCAGACTCCAGCCATTCTCAGATAACTGTATTAATTAAAAATAACTGGGAAAGTTTTAAAAGAATAAGAGAAAACAAAACCTTTTGATACCTATAAGCATGCAGGCCTTAGATGGAAAGATGTCCAATCATTTGAGGGGATTCTGGACCAGACTCTATGTGAACAGCATAAGAGCTTCTCTCTTGTCACAGATAAGACCAGTGACAGTTCTGTCATACTGGGATATATATATTAGAGTTGTTCATGTGGGTAAAGCAGTGAAAAGATGACCCTTTTTTCTCTCATTGACTTTGTTCTGATTTGTCCTGTTCTTCAGAGATGAATAATTTTCAGGTGCTTTAGTTAGTGCCATATTCCTAACCAGATGATTTTGTTGACTTCTTTTTTTAGTATTTTTGTGTTTTTATTTTGGATTTTGCTTTGTGGGGGGGTTATTTTTATCCATACCTCGCCTATTTTGTACATTCAATGTGTCTATTGACTACAGATACAGAACAAGTCCCTTATTGCTGCCACAAATCCTTATTTACTTGCTAGGATTTGTGATGAGAGTGCCCTGCAGTACCTCGTCTATGAAAACAAATTGTTTGGGGGTTCTGAAAGACTGGTTTATTCCTTTTTCTGCTGTTATAAGACAGGATCTAAACACCCTGTGACTTTCTCCTGACTGACACAGGAAAGGCAATATCTTTAATACACAAATTTAATGGAAAAAGATTGTTCTTTTCCCTGTAAGAAGCTGGGCTCTTGCTTGCTTATTTGAACCAACATGTTCTATTTTGAAAAGATTTATTGTGGAGGTTGCATTCTGTATACGCAGTAGATTGCAACAGATGTGCATCTTCTCAGGATATTTCAGGCAGTGTTTTATTGTTAATATTAAAAGAAGTCTATATGTTAAAATAAGGAAAACAGACAGAAATAACATCTATTGTGTATTACTACCGAGTGGCAGACAACATGCCCTGACAGGCATTACATCTCCATTTATTGCTTACCTACTGAAGCTATCCTGTAACATCCCAATTTGCTGTTAGAACCAAATTTTGTATACGGCATTGTACTTCCAAGAGTATTAGTATCAATGAGGTTTGTTGTATGCAAGTAAGATGATCTAGAGGGCCGAATCCAGCTGGGCTGCTGGTGTGCAGCATACAGACTGGTCTTTATATTGCAAACCTGTTAACTCAGGGCCCAGGGCTGTTTCATTTTGGTTTTCTGATGTAGTGTTACCTGGTACAAGTGGGACTAAAGAACTCATTGTTAAGCTACACAACATGAAATTTTCTATCATCATGAATACGAAGAAGCTGAAGTGTTGCAGTTGACTGGGCAAATAAAAGAGTCTTTTTCACATTAATTCCAGAAAGATTCTATGTATAAAATTCAGTTCATTCTCTTTAGCTGCAGAAGAGATGTTCACAGTGTAATATATTTTAATTCTTCACATTGTATGTCACAGGAAAGTATTTTAATAGTTGCTTCCTCAGAGAAGACTTCTAGGAATACACAACTTTCTGTGAAATAGATTTGATGCCCTTGTGACCCTACAGCTTCCCCTTTGTATAAAATTTCAGGAGTTTTACTAGCCATAATGTGAACTTGTGAAAATGAAATTATAAACCACAGCTTCTAATTGTTTCACCCAAATTTACTTCAAGTTATGTTCTGGGTCTTAACATTTGAAATTTGAAATTCAGTCTGTCAGTTCCAAGATAAACCAATCAACAAAGAAACAAAAAATACATGACTTGTGAAAGCGACAAATTAAATCTAGATCTCAAATTTAAAATATTGGATGTTCTCAGAGTTTCTAACAGTTTATAAGGAAGAATAATTCATAAAGCAACCTATAAATAATGCAAGTAATGAATCCATTTGAGATTTTCTCATTTCACATACAAACAGTTAATGATCACAAGTAGTAGTGCTGCAAAAAATACACTGTGCTTATATCTCTATATAATTTGGTTGCCCTCTAAGTTGTTCTTTGCTCTCCCCCATCACCACTGGTTTTCATGATGCTGCATTCTGCCTTGGTATAACACTCTTGTTGGAGTTGTGCCCTTAGCAGCAAAGTTGACCCTGACCAGCAGGTGAAAATCTGGTCACTAACAATCCAGCCCCTAAGATTTATAATTGTAGCGAAGATACCATCTTAAATATGTATAAAATAACTTGGGAGATGTTGTCCTCTTAAAAATTGATCAAGCAAGCTAGTAATTCTGTACCTGTAAAACTAGGACCTCTACATAAAGCTCTTGAGAGTTAATACTTCCAACCATTCATAAAGCTTCACTCAAGCTTACTGTCTGTGCACTTTGTTCCTAAATTAATTAAGTCTCAAAATTACAGCAAACATCTGATTTTACATTAACCACATCCAATTACTGCCTAGGTCAACACCGAATCAGATTCAGCTAGCTCACTCGCAGGCCCTTAATGATTTGCCCCAGATCCAATTTTCAGCTAAAATAGAAAAAGGAGCCCCAGACATGCATCTTCTGAGTGTTGCCAATTCTGATGGAAAAAGCTGATAACAAGTAAATGCCTAAAAGGATACCAAAGGAGAAGCCAAAGACCTGGGGCTCCCAAGGAGCGAAGGACTGCAGACATCAGCAGTATATTGTACCATCGGGGAGGAGCTGCCGTAAGCCGAGCGGTGGCAGACAAGTGACAAAGGGAGTCTTTGCTTATGAGGGTACATGGGCAGACAAAGGACGGGGATGGGTAAGGGATTTGGTTCTGGAGACTGCTTTTTTAGGGTGAATTAGTCATAAGGCACACCTCTAATTTATTTGGGAATACGATCAGCTAACATTCCCCCTCAACAGAAATAAGCGATGCCGAAGAGCGCTGCTACCACCCGGCCTCTCCTCCCGCGGCGCGATGTCTTGCGGGCACGTTGCGGCAGCAGCTGTGTCTCCTGATGTGCCGCCGCGGGCGGAGGTGCCCCGAGGTCTGCTCACCCCGGTGCGGGTGAGCCCTTCGCCTCCGCGCTACACCCCAGCTCGGGAAGACGAAGCCCCTCGCTGAGCAACGGGCTGTCAGGGAAAATCGTCCCTTTTTTTTCTCCCGAGTGACAAATACGCTTGTCTTCTCAGGCGCCACGTGACGAGACAGTAGTAAGTAACTGTGCTTCAGACCAGACGAAGGCACAACCATTCATGATTTTCCGTTTTTTGTCACATTAATTTGGGGGGGGGAGGGGAAGTAGGGCAGAGAAAAGGCTTTGAATCCAGACAGACATGTGTGCTTTAAATTATGTTTTGTGAATTGAAGCAAGGCAGATGCTTCCAACAAGCACACATTTTGCTACTGTTTGCAAAGCAGACACACACTGGCACATGCTTGTAGGACATGAATTATACTTCTGTGCTTCTGATTTGGAACCACACCTGTATACCCTTAGAAATGCTAATAGAAAAAATATGAATTTAGGCACAAAGGAGAATCTAATAAGAGGAACATTTGAATGGGTAAGGAAATGTCTATTCCCCCCATACCCCCCCAGTCATTAGGACTGGAGGAACATGCTTATAGTAATTAGGTAAGATTGATTTAGAGGCCGAACACCACCCACAATTTGTGTAGTCTGGGGTCAGGCAGGCAGCTGCAGAAACCGCTCAGCTAATTATGAGAATTCACTGTTCGTTAATAGAATCTCTCTCCACAAACAGCAGCTGTGTGTTTGCTCACGCAGATTATTAATTCTGGCCTTGCCTCAGCTGCAAGTTTCTGCTGCGTCGAAAGGAATCCTCTGATAGAAGTGTCAGTTATCACCCAAGCGATGCCAGGGGAGAAAGGAAAAGCAGAAAGAAAGGAGAATATCTTCTAATCACAGGTGGATAAAGATTTTTTTGCAGATACCTTCCTTTTCTGCCTCTTACTCCCAAACAATTAAATGCCAATTTTGGAACTCATTAATCTGTAGGCAACCTAGCGAGATCTAATTTATACCTGTCAGGAGCAATGGGCAGCAGCTAATAGGAAAATAATTGCAATATAAGTCTGCTTTCCCACTTGATAGTATGCTTGCTTTTAATGACAAACCTTTGATATGGCAGCATCAGAATGTTATAAAAGATATTGTCTACATCAGCTGTACAGCTAGGTGCATCCTCCTCTTAGTGACGTGTTTAAAAAAAAAAGTGCACGCTTGTATCTTTCTCAAAAAATGAACAGAAGCAACTTAACAAATGTGGCATATGATCATTTGCAGATACAAACTTCAGCTTCTTACCAAATGAGAAAATAAGGTCAGCTTTATATGTAAGATACCATATCTTGCTACGTAGATAGATATAAAATATGCACATAAATGATCTGCTGTAAAATCAAGATTTGAGTAAATCTTGGCTCACTCAAAGTAAATGCTGAAACTCATACTCATGTTAATAAGGACAGCAATGCTTCCTAGGTTCTTAAATCTGATAACCATATAGAGTATTAGGGCTTGTTTTGGAGAGCTGAATTTCCTCTGTGTATTGTATCACTGTCATAGGACAAACTATCTGTTATTCAGGTAGGATCCCACCCTGCAAAATTCAGAAACATTCTCAGGAATGTTGACATATCTGTGAACAGAAGGTTCCTGTTGTGAAAGATAAAACATCCATATTGTGCATTTGGATGGAGATGTGTGGGAGGCATGCGAAATATACCCATCTGCACAAGTAAAGGGGAGCAAGAGCCCCATCTTTACATTACGTTACCTTGTGAAATAGGTACATCTCATGTTTGCTTAGACCGTTTAAGTAGGCCAGGATATAAAGGTTTTTTTTGCAATGTTGCAGAGCTCGGTTTAAGGGTGAGTGAGCATCACTGTGGGGAAACACAACTGATGCAGTGATTTATTAGGAGCTGTATTCTTGTAATAAATATAGCATACTGTTGACCCTTGGAAAATTAAACTGTTGGGCTGGTGGTAGGCAAACCAGATCCAGTTAATCCCCAGTGTACCTATGTTTATTTCAACACTGCAGCAAAGTTGCCCCAAATGCAAACTTGATCCAACGTCTTTTGCTGCTTTAAATGTTGGTACTCAGAGAGAGGACAGCATGGGTCAGTAGACTGTGATAATGTGATATACAGTCCTCTAACAAATGCTTTTGAAAAAATGGCTTTTTCCTACAAAAGTAAAATGGAAAAAATCCTCTGTGTAAACACTTTGGGGTTTTTTTTTCACTAAAATAAATATTTCAATATTTGATTTAGGGTTTTTTGAGTATCCCTCAAAGTTTCTGTGAAAGCAAACAAAATGTTCATGTTCACTCATCTTTTTTCATGAGGGAAAACATCATTTTGTGACCAGTTCTTTCTTCCTGAGTCCTATATTTGTAATTTTTCAAAAACAAGCGCAGCCTAAATTGGCAGTTGAATTATTCCAACTTCCATTCAAATCCCTAATGTAAATATTTCATGATAAGTCTTGTAGCTACATGCAGGCCATTGCACAAGGAAATGCCAAATCTTTCCAGACATCTTGAGCATCCGTACAAATCTGGTCCTTATTAGCAAAGACCTATTAACAGAAAAGGTTACGATAACTTTTTCACTAGAAATGACCTTGCCCTATTATTCAACATGTACCAACTTGCATGTTTAAACCATTCTTTCTCACCCTCTAAAGTATAAGGTACTGACACCCTATTAATAGCAATGAGGCATCAATCCTATGAAACACAAACTGTAATTAATTTTCTGCAGCGCTTATGCACAACAGTGTGATTACTGTTGGTGAGTATTCAGGGATCAGTAATGACCACTCTGAACTTGTGAAAGTAATTTGTGTGAGTGAAGGAATAGCCGCAATAAATGTGAATGCTTTTTCTATTACTGAATGTTTGTCATTCATGTTACACTCTGAAAGTTTCCTTAGGAGATTTGCAGGTATATAAAATACCTAAGTTAGGTCAGACTATGAATTTAATGTGTATCAGAACACCTGCCCTCTGGGACAAACCATGGGTTTGGGGCAACAAACTCATTTAGTTACGTTCAGACAGGAAAAGAAAATGTGGGATTTGAATAAGTACAATAAGAACTGAAAAAACAGCAAATTTTCTGATTTTTCCCTGTGTTGAGATAAATTACAAACTTAAACCAGAGTTTTGTAATGATTTGTAAGTTGATTTTTTTTAAGGCAGCATTTAAAGAAGGTCTACATGGTGACTAGTTTTATGTACTTAAAGGACTGGGAACATTGCATAGTTTAGTCACATATTATTTACTGTGAACTTACAGACATAAGTGTAAAATAAAAAATCCTCGTACTGACAGTCAGCTGTTTCAGAATCCCCACCAAAAAGTTAAAACAGGAAGACTTAAAAAAAAAAAAATAAAGGTTTCCCAGGTCTAATGCTGTAACAGAATGATAAAATCATTTAGCTTGTAGATTGCCATTCCTGTGAGGTTTTTCTTAACATAGGTCAGAAATCCAGCTGCTGTTCCTGGTTTTGGGTTCATGAACGCTGTCAACATCTTATACCTTGACCTTCCATTTTCCAATTTTTGTTCTGTATTTATAATTTTAGTCTTTGAATTTCGTTCATCCTCTACTTAGAAAACAGATTTGACAAGAAGACCATGTTAATTTTAGTTAACGAATATATTTACAAAAAACATCCTAGAATACTTCAAAAGGTTTACTAAGAAAGCTGTCTATATATTAAAAGGTCACAAAATCATTCAGCATTTTTTGGTTTGAGTTCTTAAAAACGTCCTCCAGCCACAAATTGCTACTGCTTAGAGGCAGTTGAGTTTGCCTTTGTTGATGATGTACAGCTTAGTGTCCAAGGCCAGTTTCATTTAATGGCACGGGAATCTAAACTCTCGCGTGGCTGCAGTCAGCTCTGCCGGTCTCAGACACATGGCACCAGCTCTGTGGGATGCCCTCACGCTACACAACCAGCTGAATGAACCAGAACTATAAGCACTACTGACCCTCTTAGAGACCAGCCAAAAAGGATGAATCTCCATAGCTGGGTCCCCTCTAGCCTTTTCATACATCGCTTTTTCCTTTTCAGACTTTCTTTTTTACCACAGCTTTTGCTGATGAATTTGTGGTTTCATGCAAAAAATTCCTTCTACCCCAGCAAAAGAGAGGCTGGGGGGTAGGATCTATTGCTGGGCCAAGCACCCCCTCCCAGCCTGCCCTTTCCTGCAAACACCAATGTTGTTTATTTTTGCCAGGAGACATTTGCGGGCACAGTCCACAGCATATCGCTGACATTCCAGTTGCTGGATTGGTCCCCAAAGTGGCTTTGGCCCAGGCCAGTGAGGGCTTGTCCGCATGGACTCTGATAGCAATGTATACTTTGTGGACAAAGTCTCTTTTCTAACATCCAGCTGTCTCTCTTCCAGGGCTCGGACTTGCAGCAGTTTGTACTGTAGCCTAGCTTCCCCCCCTAAGCATTCCTTCTCCTTTCTCCTTGCATAGCTTTCCATGCCTCTCTCCATATTTCTGCATTAGAGTCCATCTTGCTAATGAATTACCTTGCTTTCCTACACATGGTCAAACTACTCAACATATAGCACTATTCAGCAGTTTTTAAGAGATTTCTAAGCAAGTGCTTACAGTCGCACCAGGGCAGAGTGGGAACAGCTTGAGTTGTTTGGGAGAGGGAGCAGGTAGCCAAGAGTTCCTCTTTCAGCTCACATTTCTGCGACTTTGAAGTAGAAAGTTTAATGACTTCTTTTTCTACAGCCTTGAAATGTTCCAACAACATATCACTGAGTTTTATCATCACCCCTCCCATTTAGATGGTCAGGGATTTGAAATGGCTGCTATTACATGGTTTGCAGGTTTTGTGCCAAATTCTAAACACTGAAATATCTGTTCGTGCGGTAGTTACTATATATCACTGATACACGGCTTAAAATGTACGTGAGCTTTTTTCCCCAATAGGAACTTATGTAAACAGGTCTAAGGACATATCATACTTTAAATTGTAAAAAACAGATAAATACTGCTGAATTATGATGCTCTGGTTTTCCAATTATATCAATATTTTTATCAAGTGGTCAAAACTGAAAAGTTCACAGAAAACCTAAGCTTTTCTATCGTTAGCATGTTATGCAATTTCAACATAATTCATTCCTATTGGAAAAACACTGTGAAATAGAAACTGTGTTTATCACTTCACTATGTAATCCTTTTCTAATTCTATTGCAGTACTGTTGTAACTTTGTCAAAGTTACTCCTTCTGGTAGTTTCATTTACACTTACAAGTATTTTTACTTAGTGTGGGTTTTCTAATACCAACATTTGTTGTTTGTGCATCAGGTTGCCAAGCCCTTTATACAATGGGAATAATTTCAAGATTATAATGATATACCCTGAAATAAATTATTTAATATATTTCTTGAAAAAGGAAGTAAAGGAACTCTTCTGGGTAATTGGTGTGCAGTAAGCCACAGCACCAGTTGTATATTCATTTTTCTCCAATGTATGCAATTATCCACTCAGCCTGTATCCATTAATATTATTTTTCTTCCTAAGCTGGAAGTATATAAAGCCATTAGAAAATAATCCAAAGAATTCTATTTGCTGAATAAATTTTAATTTGCATGGCACCAGGAATTTTTTATTAATGGGAAATAAATTATTGCAATCTTATGGAAGGCGACAAGTTAATAGCTTTGTGAAAAGTAATGGAGAGAAAATGATCTTGAAAAGGTCAGGTCTCCTGTCACAATGTCTTTATGCACAATTAAAACAAGTCAAGAAAGTGGCTATATAATCAGGACCATGAATATGCATTATATCCTAATGAGAGTGTGAAGATGGAGATGGGTTAGTGCTAAAGTCATGGTGAGGTGGTGACATAAAAATGGTAATTTGTGATGTAGTATTTAACTACGTGCTTCTGTTTCCTTTGGGAGAATTAACTCGTTGCTACCTGACTGTTCATTATTTTGCCTTCACCAGTGTACTAAGTGAGAAGAGACTTCTCTGCGGGAGCACATGTACACATAGGATGTGATTTACACTTAGATAAAGACTCACCCCATAATTATGATTGTAAATCACAAAATATCTTTCTGATATCACTGCAAGAAGAGCTCCAGAACATTTGCTGTCATTGCATTTTTAATTATAGAAGTTGAAAAGCATTTTCACATCACATAGCAGATTTAATATGGCATGGCTCAACCTTTCTAAAAGAAGTATTTTATCTCCTAAGGTACTCCTGTCCCAGGGAGGCTCTTCCCACACCTCAGAGTGGGAGCTATCGTAACCCTCCATGGCTCTGGCAGCATCCGTGCATGGAGGAAGAAGTTCTGCCCTTCCACATGGGTGTTTTATGCCCTTCCCTCTGCTCACTCTCAAAAAGACGAGGGTTGTCTTCTTTCCAAAAGTAGAAGAGGAGGGTCATGCCTTTGTTTGTGACTAAAGCCCAGTTCCTGTTAGGAAACCTGTTCTGAAATATGCCTCGCTAGAAATAAGCATCTACAAGATGAAATTAACTTATCTTCTTAAGCGCTGAATTTCCTCCTGGTAACAGTTGTTTCAGTGGTCCCAGTGATGCTAATGGGTGCTACTGAGTCATGGCGACTATTCTACGCTGTAATTGAAAATCAGTATGAACATTCTGATTCAGTGGTCATTTAATAAAAGATAATGGTCACTGAACAATGATTCTGATTAGCTAATGGCAATTTAAAGGTTTATAACACCTCTCACAGCATTGCTTATTTGGGTATGCTATTAGAAGTTGCTCCCCAAGAGCTTGGTTTATGTTCAAAAATAGGAATAACTAGGGGGGAAGCAGATGCAGCTGGCATCCTATAATGCTCTGTTTGGGTGGCAGAGTCGTATTCAGTCCATGCTGATTAGATTTCCATAGATGGGCATTCAGCCCATAGCTCTTCCCATATATTGGCTCACTTAGTCTGTACTTTTCTTGTTTGCTGCTTGCTTCCTCGTGCATTGTAGTATAGGTTTCTTAACTATATAATCTTCAGATATTATAAATGAAAGTAGAATTATGTGCTTTTGTGCTGAATTGCTTGTCAGAATTTTTTTGTATCTTTTGGTGTTACGAGATTAAGCTTCAAAACTTACACAATGAGCAGAAAATGGGCTATATATCCAATTTACACTTTCATGTCCTGTCTGGTCATCAGTGGTCGGTGAATTAAGGAGCTGGATCTGTCACTGACACCCTCTTTGGCCTTGAGCAGGCTTCAGCATCTCCCTATTTCCAGCTCTCCCATCTGTAAGAAACCAGTCAGGTTGTTCCTTATCTGGAATTAACAATTTTCAGCTTAATTGTGGCTGGAAAGGATGTGATACGGCACCCACAGTTATCTCTTAGCACAAGTATGACAGAGTTTCTTCCCTGGGATTACACCTGGCAGCATTTGTGTGTATTTAAAAAGCTGAGGTACCAAATGCAGGGTTGTAAACAAAGTACCTGTAGCACTGGTGGGGCTTACCGCTACAAGCCCTCAGCAGACATTTTGGTGTCCACATAGGTGTGTATTTTTGTTTTGATGTTGTCTTATAACTGTGCAGTTGGTCATGGAGACTGTGGCCTCAGTCCATGTCATCAGACCTGATTGCAGTATCGAGGCTTTGAGGTTTCCAAACAGGTACATGGAGCTCAAGCTGCCAGTTTAGTGTGTTTTGAAGCCGGAGGGCAGTGCTCCCATTGAAGGAAACACTGAATCAAGGAAACTGGTAAAAGTAATGCACATGAATTTGGAGAGTGAATGGTGTTTACCTGTCTCAGCACTCTTCTAGAGGTCTGCAAGATCATCTGAGGCTGACCTCCAGCCTCAGAAGGGCTTTCCACAGAGCAAGTAAAACTTCAAGTTATTGATCCTAACCATTTTACCCAGGTCTGGAAGTAAGATGGTCACAATCAGAGAAGCAGGTTTTATTAACCTGGAGTGAGAGCCAGGCAAAAGGTGTCTTGCAAATTCTTGACCCAGGCTGGCATAGATGCAGGCACACAGGCACAATGGGTGGCTCAGCACCCCGTGCACGCAAGCATCCCGCTCCCAGCTTGGCATGGACAACCCAGCAGAAGTGCCTCCACTCTCTCTGTCTGGTCAGGCCCCTTGTTATAGCACCCCTTGGCTTCAGCTTGGTTTACTGATGTGCCTCAGGAGGTGGATGGGGAGGAACGGCCACTTATGCTGTCAGCCCCTGCCTCCCTCCAGCTGGGCAGGGCAAAGCACTCCGTGGGTCCCTGTCACATTATCCCAGCTTGAAAACCAAGTCAGTACCCTGAGATTTGATGGTCAGATTTTCAAAACATTGACCAGTCATTTCAGCAACGGGCTCAAACTTGCTTGGAGATGTCTCCACTATATGAGATAGTGTATCAATATGCTGATGAAAGTCAGCTGCATTTCTCTTTTTCTACTGACTGTTTTCTACAAAAACATTTGGTTTATGTGCTGTTGAAATACTTGGATGGTATTTCCAGGTACCTTCATTTTAATGTGGGGAAACAGAAGTCTCATTGAGTAATGCAGGTAGGAATAAATGATCTGCATTACTCACATATGCTGCTGGTTTTGAAATTAACTGTAGTGACTCAGGGGAAAAAAAAAATCCAAACGTTTAAATGGATGGCTCAAGAAAAACCTTCAGCTCGGGTACAGTTATGATAGGAAAAAAAAAAAAAGAAGAGAACATTAGATGCACACAGAATGCAACAAAATGGACCTCAGATTAAATACCATTTTGAATTCTTGCTATCCTAACTAGAAAAAGCGATGGAAAGAATCCAGAGGTGGCCAGTGAATATCTTTGGGGTGGTGGAGAGGCTTCTGTACATACCAGGATGGTTTGTTGTTGCTGCTGCATTAGAAACAACAGTAATGCGCATAGCCCTGGTGCTTAAGAACTGCAGTCGTGCGCCAGGACCCTAAGCTTGAACAACACTGTACAAGTACTCGATTCTGAGTAGACATGTATAAAAACGGTTATGAACTAGGCACAGAAAATGAGTGGATTACAAAAGACACACAAAATTCTTTGAAGGGTGAATTGAAAAGTAAATTAAAATACCATCTTATCAAAAATGAGGAAAGAGCTAAAAAAGTTGTAGGAATAAAATATTTAATCTAAAACAAAAAGTTATGATTTATGCAATATGTGCTGACCTTGTGAAACTTATTGCCTCAGGACATTGTTTATGTGAAGAGTTTAATAGGATTTTGAAAATTAAGATTAAACCTCTATATAGGTGAAAGGGAACATGTATGTCCCTTAAATGGGTAAAAGAGAATCAGAAAAGAACTTCCCATTAGAGTACCTTTCACAAAACCTCATGCCAGCAACCGCTGCCAGGAGGAACAAGACCGTGAGCTATTTCACAATGTCAGCACCTATGTTTCTGTACAAAAAAACCATTCCTCATTCCCTGCTTTCTTTTTTCCTTTGCCAACAGCCCCTCCTCAACTTTTCCAGCATGTTATTTTCCCTAGTGAGGTAGTTAAACTTTTTGAATGTACATGAGGGGGTATAAGGTGACCTGATAATAGAGAGAGAAGGGCTCGAAACCAGGAGAAGGCTGATAGCCAGCTATCTTGAAATAGCAACTTGCCCCATCTCTATTTCATTTACCATTGAACTTCTGACATACTGCCCTGCAATTTCCACTCATCTTTTTTTTTCCACGTGCAAGTATAAAACAGCTGTACTTGAGTCATGTCTTTTCACTCTAGATGAATGCTTTTCATGTTGTCTGTAAAACTCCTCTCTTTCAAGGTAAATGTGTGCCAGTTAGGCACAATCAGATGTAAAAAAAGTGCCACACCACTATAAAAAGATCTCAAGAAAATATTGTGATCAATCAAGGATCCTTTCCACGGGTTTCTGCTGTCAAGAATGATAACATCCTTCTGTGACACAAACTTAGATTTTTTGCTTCGGCATAAAACAAAGTCTAGATTTATTTCAGACTAATAAATAACTTAGATTTTTAGTGCTTGCTAAAAAGTTGTTAATATGCTCAAATATTTTTTAGTGTTGAGGTCTTGAGAAATTCCTGAAAAAAGGACTTATGAAAATAGCATGCACAATCTAAAACAGAGCGTGTGTGTGTGTGTATGTATACATATACATGTGTGTATGTACATGTGAGAGTGTGTGTGTATACAAATATAAATTTCCAGTTCCTCTGTCTTTGTGAGGAAGTAATTCAGTCTAATAGATGAAGTGTTTGAAATCTGAAAACAATGTTTTGATGGTCAGAGCAGCAAAAGGGGAAGGTGTTAAATATGGCTTATTAACATTTTATGGACAAAAAGAAATTCAGAATTCTCATGAGACCAATAGAGAGAGGGAAAAATACAGTACACATGTAAATTAACAGCCAGCAATCCTCATACCTAAGGAAATATCCGCAGGACATCTTAAATCATCTAGAATTTGGGTATACTCATTAACCCATGGGAGTTAACCATCTGGCAAGTAGAATACAATGCCCTAACTAGTGTTGTTGTGTTGTTGTTTTATAAATCAGGATGGATCCAATAGTACTGCTTGCTGAATGGAAAGTGTATAGTCATTAACATCATGTCCATTGCCAGATCACAACGTGTAAAAATTATATCTAGCACAAACAAAGAAGTCATCCTCAAAGCATTGTTGCAGTGTCCATAGCTTTGATAGATGTGACACAGTAAGTTTGTGTTTAAGCACATTCCTGTAAAGATTTCCCCTTTTAAAAAGTAATGACAGTATTTACCAGCACACATGCACAGATTTATATCTGATATCAAATACCACAAATATAAAACAAATGGAAATGAAAGCTATACAATGCCTTCTCTTTCTAGACTGCATTTTGACTGAAAATTTATCATGTATTAAATACACTTAAATTAACTCAACTCATGTAAATGTTATACTGACATGGACACAGAAAGGGGTATTTATTAAATTTTATTTAATAAGAATCAATGTTTTTATTTGGACTTTGCCATCGACAGACAGAAACAGCAACCATTTTCCATTTATGTGCATGAAACATCAGTGCATTCTCTTGAACAAGGTTTGGTGACACTTGTGAGCAGCTGAAAAAATAAATTGGGAGTGCCCACTGTGCTTCTCCGTGAACCATCATGGGCTTGGAGGAGGCTAGCATGAGGTTGCTGGTGGGTCTGAGACCTATTTCTAATCAAGCACTAGATAATTGAAATCATGTTCCATTGTTTCCAAACATCCGGTCAAAGAATTCAGAGAATTCAGGTTTAATTTGTGTTTGTGTGTGCACGCACACAGGGGTGTGACCAGAGTGACAGCAGAGTGAGACAATCCTAAATAGGGGAAAACATGCCCATGCCTCCCTGTCCACTTCTGTTCTGCTCCAGGAATAGGGACTGGAAGGCTATAGTGGCACCATGGTCAGGAGGGTCTTCAGACAGGAGGTGAAACTAGCCCAGTGGAGCAGGGTCTGCCCCAAGCACCAATGAATCTTGTTATGGTTTTGCTTGTTTTTCTGTCCTGTCCGATCCCGTTTCTACCTGGTGCCATATAAGCATAGGACAAAATGAGCTTCCTGGCCCCAAAGAGCTCAGACGCTAAGATAGGATGCAGGAGATCAATCCAGACGGATGGGCAAAAGAATACACAAAAATAATGGGAAAGCATTGATCTGAATGATGCACTGTGAGCGTAATATACCAACTACCAGAAACGGAAAAGCTGAATACAGAAAGTGCTACTGTGAAAAAGGAAGAACTTTGTCCTATGGTGACCATACACAGTAACCACATGACTGGAAGTTCATTCCTGACACTGTCTGTAGTCTTGATTGGATTAAATTTATTTTTAAAGACTTATCCAATTTCCCCTCTGTCCATTTTCTTTCCCTCGTGATGTTGCCACTCTATTAATAGCCTCCCTAGTGAGATCCTAGGGCAAGAACTGAAGAAAAATATTGAGCCAGATCCTCATTGGTATAAAGTAATAATTCCACTGACCTCAAGTTATTCCACTAGAGTATCCCAGTGTATCTAATTATAAAGATAGGTTAACTTTAACTAAACAGCAAATATATTATCCAAATTGGAATTTGTCCAGGATTTGGTTTTGGATACTTAAGTCATTAGTAAGCTCCACAGCGTCTTCATTTAAAATTTATCTTCTAAAAAAAAAATCCCATTTTATCAGAAAACTATCACATTGAGTAGGAATATCTGTTGGAGCACAATGCAAGGGCACCCATTTATTATCCACCTTGGAAAATGCTGAGAACTTTCTGTTCAAGCGTTGCTCCAACATTCCCCAATTTACACAGTTAATGCAGAGATTGCAGGCTCCTCACAAAAGTGATTAAAAGCAAACAAGTGCAAACTGTCTGACTTTGTGAAGTGTGACTTTTCGTACCATGCAACTTACTTGTTATAAAGCTATGGACTTGCTAATAGGATCATCACTCCGAACAGCATTAACTAGAAATCTCACTTCCTGTATGTCAAAGCTGCAATGACTTTATCCACAAAGAATACAGGCTTACTTGTTTACAGGCTTACAGGCTTTACTTATTCCATAAATGTAGTTTTATGGACTCTCTTTAGTATTTGACACTAAGATATCCAAAATCTGAAACACTCGGATGGTCATCTAAAGAAGCACATTAGAGTTCATCATTTTTCAGAAGTATTTATCATAAGCTACTAGGATGAGAATTAAGAATGCTGGTGGAGTTGACTGGGCTTTTAAGATTTGTCACTAATCTATTTGTGTAAAGAAGGATCTTGTAATATTCACTGCCTGCACAAATATCAGTCACCCGTTCTTATTTTAATCTGCAAAATGTATGACTGAGAAGACAAATAGAAGCCATAAAATGGGAAATCACTTTTCCAGTGAGTCTATAAAATTAAAATCTTTACAATGTAAAACCGTTCTTAGGAAAATAGGCCCCAGGATTTGAATATAATAAAATATCAAGTGCGTTCTGTCTTGCCCAAAATAAAAGGTCGAAGCTTCCCCTGAGTCTTTGGATCTATCAAAGTCCTCATCCAGTTCCCAGAGTACCACTACTTGGATGCTTTTGGGTGCCATCGCTCCTCCTACACCACTGCATAACTGTTTGTAGTTGAACTGACATACCTCCCTATGAAGAGAAGATAATATGCCTGCTTCATCTCAGTACTGAGGAGGCGATGCTCCTACAAGCCGTGGTTTCTAGAGCAAACACTGAGTTCGAACCACTGCAGGCTGTGATGAATGCAACAGGGCATCCTACAGCTGGGAATGCAGTGCACAGCACAGCTAATGGTAAAAATAAACGCTTCTGGTCAAAATCATCACTTCCTCTCAGCTCATAGTCGTGGTACTGACCGAGGTAACTTTTTTTAAGGGTTTGTTATCTTCATGGATGAATAAGATCAGTTTACAGGAGATACCATTTCTGTAATCTGTACAATTAAGTGTATGCACTAAGAGTGGCAGAAACGAATCCACCTGAGTCCCTCAAGGAACAGAGCCTGTCAAGTAAATGTACAAAGCAGACGAAGCAAAGGTTTTATAGAAATCTCCTTTAAACCCACCAGGGCCAAGAACTTCCCCTTGGGGTAGATTTTAAATTAGTTCATGTTTTCTCTTTTTCTCTCCTAACTGCAGGGAGATTCAAGAAACCTCCCATCTCCCATGCAGATCACTGAGAGAAGTTGAGAGAATAGAGAAATGTCTGTTCATCCGTGCATAATGCCCGGCTCTAATTTTCTATATAACTGCTCATAGCATTTCTGAACTATTAAGCTTAATAAGGTCTCATGGGTCTGTATGTGTGTGAATGTCTTACCCCACAGAGCTCCTCTAACTGCTGTTATGACTGTAGGCTTATACCGAGGAATCAGCAACCAAACACGTAACCTCCCCATCTTATCCCCCCTGCTGGTACAGGCACTACCTAGTAAAAGTGATGGATATCTGTGTTTTATAGATTATGAGTGAGTTTGCAATGGTCTGTAAAGTGGCTCCTTGAGGCAAAGAGAGGGGTCGGCTAAGTCTATTATCTGTTTTCCTAATCTTCTAACTTTGCTCTCAAGATCAATCCATTTGCTATAACACTCATTCTTCCTAAGAATGGCAGAAAGATAGGGCCCCAGATAAAAGTCTTTTCAGAAGCTTATCAACGGCTGAGACAAGAGGAGAGAGGAAATTCTGGGAATATATTTGTTTCCACATATAATGGATATGAAATTCAATGTACTGAACAGATACTTGATCTTTATTTAGTTTCTAACTTTCACTGTTAAAATTTAGCTTTAAAGGTTACAGAAAGACAAGATCTACCAAGGTCTGGGTATTTACTTAACAAAATAAAATACAAATAAAACAAAATCCAGCAAGAATTACAGCAGAGCTGTCTGGTAATTTTTCATCTAAATGCTTTTCTGGTGTAAAATAGAATATTCAGAGGAATGTTTTCTAAAAGAAATTTTCAGTTCTACCAAAATATTTCAGGTTTTCTACTTAGAAAAAGCAAACTACTTCACTGCAGATTGAATCAACCTAAATCAAAGCACCTGCCTCTGAACACATTGACACATTTCATGTGAGACTGGTTCAAAATTAAGTTTCACCCTGCAGAATTGCACTGGTGCTGCTGCCTAGGCACCTTTCTTCCACTCCTGTTAAAGCAGCAGACCGCTGCTGTTTTCCTTTTAGGCCCAATGTTCATTTGATGATCAGAAGCACAGATGATATTCTACCAGGGGAGACGTGTATAACTCTGATTTTAAAAAAAAAAAAAATAAAAATTCTCCTAAATGTCTAGTGAGTTTTCTTGATTGCAAAGTAGAAATCTAGTCTGTTGGTACAGACTTAGTGAATTGTTTCACTCTCATAGCAGCAGGGAGGTACCGTTAAGTTAAAGTAAGATAAATCAGTCTGCCCCTGTACTACGCTCTGGTGAGACCCCACCTGGAATACTGTGTTCAGCTCTGGAGCCCCCAGCATAAGAAGGACATGGACCTGTTGGAGCAGGTCCAGAGGAGGGCCACGCAGATGATCAGAGGGTTAGAGAACCTCTCTTATGAGGACAGGCTGAGAGAGTTGGGTTTGTTCAGCCTGGAGAAGAGAAGGCTCTGGGGAGACCTTATAGCAGCCTTCCAGTATCTGAGGGGGCCTACAAAAAAGCTGGAGAGGGACTTTTTACAAGGGCATGTAGCAATGGGACGAGGGGTAATGGCTTCAAGCTGGAAGAGGGGAGATTTAGAATAGATATTAGGAAGAAATTTTTCACTCTGAGGGTAGTGAGGCACTGGAACAGGTTGTCCAGAGAAGTTGTGGGTGCCCCATCCCTGGAAGTGTTCAAGGCCAGGCTGGATGAGGCTTTGAGCAACCAGGTCTAGTGGGAGGTGTCCCTGCCCATGGCAGGGGGATTGGAATTAGATGGTCTTTAAGGTCCCTTCCAACCTAAACTATTCTATGATTCTATGATTCTATGAATCGGAACAGTGGCTTAGGAAATATTCAGTCATACCAGGTTGAGACAAAAGTGGGCCAGATGCCAAGGGGAAAACCTCCAGCAGGAAATTATCTGTTTTTTTCCAGATACCCTTGAGTAAAAGGGTGGTCTAAAGTCTTTGGCGACCAAGTACCTTCTTTCTTTTGAAGGATTCAAAAGATAATGTGACAGGAGTTTAGTCCAAGCTGCAAGTTAATACCAGTGAAATCTCTGCTTCAGATGCACTTGAATACTGGAGATGTTAATTTGTGGCATATCATTGCAGCAATCCTCATCTCCAGCTGCATTCACCTGTATGTCCTGCTCCAGCCACCTTCAGATCTCTCCTTAACATTAACTGCTGTTACGCTTTCCAGCATAATATACCAGAAAAACACTTGCAGCTGGTAATGTCTATGCAGTCAGTGAGCAGAGATTTTTGCCAAGTCTCCAAATCCCCTTATTTTCACCTTTTTTTCCTCCATCCTGTTTATCTGCTCATTTAGATAGACCTGGTGGACCATGCTCACTCTCAAGCATGTCGTTTTCTTATTTGTTTGTACTGTGTGAAGAACAACAACATAACCCTATTCTTGGGATAGTTTCCTGGGAACCATGTAAAAGAAATATAAATATGCTCATTTCATAGGTTTGAATATTTAATAAAGTACTGCCAGATCTTTGTATATTGTAAAAAGTACGTTTGCATAAAGCATGAGAAGACTACATTTCATCAGCCCCATAATTTCACATAGGAATTGTCTGTTCACCATATTAGCAGAGCAATCTCTCACTTTCTCTAATGGCAATATATTTTGAAGTATCATTTCCCACCTTTTTCTTCTCTGTTCAAGAGGAGTTTCTACTTTTTGAATTGTCAGATTCACCTACACACTTGCCAATCAAGCACAAGATCTCTTAATTTCTTTTATTAAAGAAATTAAACTCTCCTTCCCATTGAAATAACTGTTCAACATCCAAACTGCATCTGATTTCAGAGAAAAATTAAATTTATTTATGCATTTCAGAGATGGGAGCATTTGTAGCTCTCTTCATGTTTTACCAACTATGACTTTCATAACAACCCAAACAGGAGCCTTGCAGGACAGCCTGCACTGAAAAGCAAAGATACAGCCAAGAATTCCTTGCAACTGGAACTCCACCACTACTTAAGTGGGTTTAGTTAATTTACTGGAAAAATACATAAATTATTGCAATCTGCAATGTTCATTTTTATACAGGCTTCAATGAGAAATATCTACCATGGTTTTTATTTTCTTATAAATATCTATTTGAACTCATATTAACATGACTCAGCAAAGATGACTTATTTTTCAGTTAATCCCATCAACCTTTTACTGTACCAACAAGAGTACCAACTGAGAGAGAGAGAGAGTGAGCATCTGTGTATGTCTCAGTTGCAATTTGGAATATACTTTATTGATTCACTTCTTCCATGTAGCTAACAAATACATTGCCAGTTTCCCTAAAAACCAGTTTGATCATATCAAGCAAGCTTTCTATCCACTGTCTTATGATTGAAAACGGTGTATTTCTTCAGTATCTGCTTGCAGAGGTGGAGCCACAGGCAACCTTATAAATGAGACCTACGTGACTCTTCTCAAAGACATTGATTCTTTTTGAAAGACCCAGAAATATAAAATGCTTTAAACAAATTGTTAGCCCAGGGCTGAACGCATATTTTAATTAGAATTGACCCCAATCCAAAAATCTATGAAGCAAATAGTCTCAAATACTTAAGATACTGTAAAAACTAGTCCAGATTTCACTCCTACAAGTGATTTCTCTCTTGATAAGGAATTCAAAAATGTCAGGATCCAGATCCCATCTTCTTTCCCAGCCTGAACAGCACACTGTTCAAAACATTGATGGAAGCATGACTTGAGACTGAGCTTTTTGGGCAATTCATTCATTGTGTAATTTTATTAACTTTATTTCAAGGTACTTGAAACTGACATTTCATCATTCTTTTAAGTAAAATCGGCGCAGAATATGAACTGGCACCTCCCATACTCAGAGTGAATTAGTGACACTACAGTCCAGCTACCATTCTCATTCTCCAGTATCACCGCAGATAACTAACTGCATGGAAGTCAAGAGCTGTGCCAGAAAAGAGCATAATGAAGTAAAATCAGCATGTTTTTGGAGAATCAGGTGTTTGACCTGCATCATTTCTTAAAAAAAAAATAAAAAGAAAGTGTTAAAATAACCATCAAACCTGACTGTCACCAAGTGATTGCTGAATTATTCTCTGTCACCATTCTAATCTACAGACACCGGGAAGGAAGGAAGAAAAAGAACAACCCCCCCTCATTCCTCTTACAAAGGCAAATTAGCCAGATTGAAGTCAGCCACTGAAGGAGGGGGAATATGCTTTTGCCATGTCTTCTTTGCTCCTAGGTATGGGTCCTGGCAAAGATCACATCAACAAGATCGGTCCTTCCTGGGGTGCTGGATTTTTGAGTGGTAACACAGAGGAGTTGGTATAAGGAGGGCAGTGGTCACATATGCCTAGCTAGCTCGCAGGAGGAAGCATATGGCTACCATTTGTTCCACCAACAGTGGTGTGCACACACCGCGAGCCCGCAGAAGGAATGCAATTTCACTCAGCCAGACTTCCTCGCGGCTCTTCCAAGACACCCGTTTCTCCACGCCTCCTGGGAAGCGAGGCATAAGCTGGCCAAAACACTCCTAAGAAGAAAGGTTTCTTAACAGCGCTACAGCCTTTCTCTCTTGTCCTTTACTAAGTCAAGTAAGCGCTTTGTGCTACATTGCACAGATGGCTTGATGCTGCACGTGCACAAGTACAGCTGTTAGATCTGGGGTGGGTTACGCGGAGCTGGCAACTCCATGTTTCAGTTGATATCTACGAAATTAACCACCAGGCAGATTTTTAGGGAAAGGATAGGAATTGCCGTACAATATTTAGAAGATAAGATAGATGCTTGCATCTTTGGCACTAGGTGCCAAACAATAATCTTCCCCTCTAACAGATCTCGGTGCTTGAGGCAAAGACCCTATTTTTTCTCTTCAGTTTATTTTCCTGACTCTGTCATTCACACACTGCAATTGGGTGTCAGATTGTTTAGTCTAGAATTGGGACGGCACAAGTGCTCTCATGTAGAGACTTTTTTTCTGGTTGGCTGGAGATCAGCTCTTGGTCTTTTTAGGAGTTGTGTGAGACAGAGTGGGCTAGAAGGCACGTACAGGTCAGTGCAAAGCGGGCTGTGCCAGCTGGTATGTGCCTTTCTTCCAACTAACCCAGGCAGGTATTTGGGTGCTGCTCCCACCCCTCCCCTGAGCACACTCAGTTTCTCACCCCAGCTTTGCACTGATTTCATCCCAAGCAATACGGCCACCTGCAGCTGCACACAAGTGAGACCATCTTGAGTGAATGAACTGTGAATTTTAGAGAGAATATGTATTAAGCCACTTGAGTTCCATTAGTCCTTCATTGCCACCTCCACAGACCCCCTTCACGGCAAGAGGATCAAGCTCTCCCCATCTTGCTGAGAAAGAATCAAAGAGTTGCTCAGCATATCTCAGCCCCCA
Organism: Burhinus oedicnemus; assembly: GCA_008921705.1. Lineage (NCBI taxonomy): Eukaryota > Metazoa > Chordata > Aves > Charadriiformes > Burhinidae > Burhinus > Burhinus oedicnemus. The sequence goes on along the minus strand of VFFE01007674.1, from coordinate 4,955,513 downwards.
AACTTTAAGGCACAGGCCTTAAGCTGTTTTACCGTGGCAGTTCATCACTATGTCAGGTACTGAATTTGCAATGTGTCTGCTCTCCCTTGGCCTTGACTAACCCAGGTGGTCAGGATTCACATTAACTCTGTCATGAAAAAATATGTCTATTAGCATGTTTTATCCCACTGATAATCTAGTACTAGGTTTTTCTACAGCAATTTCATAACAGTAGATCACAAAAGTGTTTTTTTTAAACATCAGTGTTTTAATGGACATTTATCATTTCACTATAACAAACATTTTTCCCATGTACCTGTATACTGATTTTATTGAAACTAGGTACTTTTTACTATATTCATTTGTTACCTATTAACTTGTTGTAGTTAACACATTCTTTATAGGCTCTCCTGTGTTCTTGATCCCCATCCTGCTAATTCTTGTAAAGGCATTACCTACTTCAAGTAACTGACAATCAGTTACTTGGGTAAAAATACTTCGTACAGGTCTACCTTCAGAAAAGCAGCACTGAAACAGTTAATTCAAACATATATGTGGCCAAGGTTACAGCAATGCTTCTGAACTTTAGAATATCGTTCCCAAACCTCAGTGAAAAAAAAACAACTGAAGGAGCATACCCACAGGGCTGAACATCAGTAAGCAGACATAGAGAGAAGATTGGCATCTACAGAATATAAAACAAGATTTAGTACATAAGGTGAAAGAGGTATCTAAGGTTCTCAGGGGACAGACTATTTCAGTCTTTTGAAATAAGTGGTTTAAGTCTTCAGCTCAGCTTCCTTTGTAATAGAAAGCCTATGTGTCCTTTTTGAGTTACTCCATAAAGTATTACAACTTGAGTATATCTACTTCATATGGCTTTGTTGCTACACGTGAATGTAGTTACATATTTGTATATCTTGTGCGCTTTCATTTTTAGAAAAATATTTTAAATGGTGTGCATTTTAATGGTGTAATTGAAATTATATAATAATGGGGAAATCAATAGGCAAATAATAAGTAAAGAAATATAATTAAAAATTAGAATTACAATAAACTCTTCAATTCGACAGATAGCAATAAAGTCACAGGTTTTGCTTGCTCCTTGCCTGTACCTTGAATATGCATCATCATGCACAGCTGTATGTTCCTGCCTTTCTGACTTTACTTTGCACAAGCAAAAGTGCAAAGTGACTGGTCTCTGCTAAGACTGAAAAAAAAAACATTGGCTTTGACTGGCTTTGGTCTGTATCTTTATTGCAGTGGTGACTTAGCAAAAATCACTGTGTAAAGAGCATGAAATATGTGCTTAGCTAGGTTCATGAATTTTGCATTTGAGGTTTTTAGTCACTTGTATTTTTTAACACCTCATGCAGGGGCTGGAGATTTTAGATCTGATGTATAAGTGAAAGTTTTAGATTCTCTCGTATCTCAAGGGAAAAAAAAGAATAAAGTGGACAATGCAGTTTTCAAGAGCTATATCTTTGACCAGGTTATTTAAGAAGGCCAGAAAAAGCACTGTGCCTATGCTCTTGAAGAAATAAAGGAAAATATACCTGAATCTCCGTAGCAGTCGTGATGCGAGTCATTCGTATGTTGAAAGCAAAGCATTATACACTGCCTTAGAAACTCTGCCACTGTGAGCATCAGACTTGGTCCTGAATCAATAAAGATGACAGGACTGTTCATAGGATGAGTGAGTTCAGGATGACACCCTTCCAATATAGAGTGAAGAGAAGACATTTGTTTTAGCTGACAGGAAGCCCCAATTAAAATAGCCTCTGTCTTTCCAACACTTAGCTGTGGGAAGTCATTAGTCATCCCAGACTTTAAATCTGACAGTCAGACAGTACCAGCTTTACTAAGGAGCAGGTAACATAGGTTGAACTAATAAATACAGTGCAAGTACATGTACCACTGGCATCCACACGGAACTCAGCATGGATCCAAAAATAACAGCAATTATCAGTGGCACGAAGATCGAAAGAAATATCGACTGTTGGTGAAATCCCTGTTATCCCCAGATACGGACTTAGAGGACACTGATGGATGGCTATTTACCACTATATGTTAACCTTTCTGGGAACAAGTTACTTTCAAGTCTCGTGTAAGACAGTCACACTTGCTCATGTGAAGGGTGGCTCATGACGTAAAATGTTAAACCATCATAGACTCCCGCAGAATTAATTACTTCTATCACAAGTTCAAACATATGACACAACACGTGTCAAAACTATGTCACTGTTGCTGAATTGTCCCATCCATCTGAACCACGTTGGATGTGTAGTAGCCAACCAGAAACACCACCACCATGTCTGAACACTTGGTGTGTTTTGCACTGGAGGTGCTTCAGGTACTGAAGAAGAAAACTCAGTCCTTGAGCAGGCTTCAGTGCTATAGAGAACAGAGGAGGTCTGGCCTTTGTTTTTGGTTACAGACTGAGGAAGACAGAATTGCTGAGATGATCCCTGATACTTTTCCAGGTATTTTAATCTAAACATATAAAATGGGGCATTTTGCTGCTAGGTCTGTGACATTCAGAAAGTGCAAGCAGAATGCAAGAAGCAGAAGACATTTTTCTGCTATGATCCAGGCAAGAGACATCACGGCTGTGCCAGTCACAAAGGAGGCAGGCAACCCTACCGAACTTTGAGTCACGAGGGCCGGTCTGTAACAAGAAAGGGAAAAGAAGAACCCAGCTTTCTTCTCTGCCCGGAAGCAGCTCGCTCCTGCTGCCCATCTTGAATTCAGACAGCAGTCTGTGCCTCGAGAACCTCAGAGACACTCCTCGCTAGGCGTTTTCACTTTCTGTATGTTTCCTCCTCTGTTGGTTTGTTACAAGATATTCTAAAAGCCAGTCCTTTTCTGTGGGGATTTTGTCTATTGCTATAGTTTTAGCTTATAGTACCATATATATAGTTTATAAACTCAGGAAATTTGAAAACTAAAATGTAGATAGCTTATATTATTATAGACTTTTTCAAATATTGCCTTTCTCAGCACTTCACAACTTGTTGTGGAAATAAATGTGACAATACAACTCTATTTTATAATAACTTGGAATCAAGCAAAAGGAGCTGACTGATTCTGAAGATACTGAGACACTGTTTTCACAGCGTTAGCCCGGAAAGAATTTGAGTAAAAGAAAAAATAAAATCATAAATTATTTAAATGGTGTCTAAATCAAATATTGTTTTTCCCATTTTATCACATAGTGCTGATGGTTCTTCAGGGCAGTAAGTCCCTTTCTAGCTCAAACTGCCTACGTGCAGGTAACTGGTAAAGGTTCACTGGGACCTGCCCTGTTCCTTTAGCCAGGGTTGAATGTCACCAGAGATTTTTGTAATAGAGGGGCAAAACAGAACTTCCACAAGAAAATTCTGCCTGTAACAGTGACTCTCTGGGGCAATATTGCAAAGTCAAATGGGCATTGAGCTTGCTGTCCTTGAACTGAACAAAAGACCCAGACTGAATTCCTTTCTGATTCGTTACTTCCTTCTGTAACGAACATCTATTTATTTCAGAGACTTTTGTGAGGGTTCAGTGGCATTTTTGCTTGTATTTAAGCAGCAGTGTGGCAGGTATATTAAGAATGGGCAGAGCAGAAGGCATAAGCAGTGCAAAATATCCTGAACAAACTCATTCAAAGTATAAATGCACAGAAACAGGATCAACCAGCACAAATAGTTGTGATTAGTTCTTAAGGTTCCAATTAATGTTTAGATCCTCTTGAAAGTGCTTAAGTCACAAAAGGCAGGATTCTTTTGTCTTTAATTTTTAGAAGATTAAAATAATAAAATAACAACTGCCTCAGACATACTATGAGTTACTGCATCTTAACGATTTATCACATTCTGCAAGCCATGGTACATGACTCTGTGCTGTTAGCTCATGGCAAAGGTGAGGTAAAACATGGCGTCTCTAATCTTGCTAAAAAAAGTTTATTATGCTTATGCACTTTACCACACATCCATGATATCAGACCCGGATGCTGTAAGCATCACTACAGTGGCCCGACAGAGGTATGGAGCCTCCGAAACGCCTTCCAGCCTTGGCAACTCATTTCTGAGCTATAATTACCCAGCTGCTATTTTAAGCACTGCGGTGGTGTTAAGTTTTGAAATGGGAAATGGAAAAAAAAAAAGGGCAGGGTCTAGCATTTTATGTGCCAGTTCTATAAGGGACAATGAAATTCAGTTTCAGAAAGAGGAGGTGACAGACTGGCAGATTAAGCCAGCAGGAGGAGTAGAAAACTGAATACTAAGGTGTACATGGTGAAAGACAAAAAAGGTAGGTAGGAAGTCCCAGAGCTGGCGAGGTCTTCAAGGGTGTGTAGATTCCTTCTGACACCCATTAGGCAAGAAAGCCAAATAATGCTTTGTTTTCTGTCTCAATTAAGCAAGAATTGCACAGTCTGTACATGTCTGTGAATTATTATTCACGTATACTGTCTTTTACGTATATTTCATGTGGACTAAGTGCCTGCAGGTCAGCAGTGTTTAATATCTTTGGCTGTTTAAGTTGCTTTTCTTTTACAAACTCTCAACTTGAAATGCAAGTGTGACCTCATACATGCATAAAGTCAAGCCTGTGCTAAAGTTTTTATGGGATCAGGTCTTTCTGTAATCTTTATTATTTATGAAGCGGAAGTCTCATAGCCAAGCAAATTCACTTTGCATTCTCCACATATTTTAATACAGAAATACCATAGAATCAAAGCTTAAAAAATATTCTCAGACTTGGAGGAAATATTTTCTTTCTAGATCAATGTCGACCTAACAGCTTTATTAATTTATCAAGAGAAGAGCTATAACCCTATTGTAACTTGCCTGACAATAAATACTACGGTAATTTCCAAGGACAAATATTTTTTTGTTGATCATTAAACAGTAAATTTTTAGTCACTTCTCCCTCTGGATTAAATAAATACTATTAGTTTTTCAGTTGTGTACAGTAAATATGGATTTCAAGACTTGTTTGTCTGCATTTCTTAAAACATTTATGAACATTGAACAGATGAATTTGTTTTAAGCATATTTTTTCATTTGAACACTTTTCCCTCTGGTTTTTAATATGGATACCGTTCATCACATATTGAATAAAGCAAGTTTTACTTTATTTAATGCCTTGACCCAAATCACATTGTCTCCATAAATATTTTACAGTCTGTGCAACAAAAGCATGATTACCAAACTCATGTCTGCACTTGTAGGTAACATACTATAAAAAATTGATCATTTTCCCTTCTCCTGTTTTTTAACAGAGAATTGGTGTTAGTAACTGTCCAACTGAATAGGAGGGGTTGCATGTGCATATATGGCTGTATATGTCTCCCAGTATGTATAAATGCGTGTCTGTGAGTGTATACATATATATTTTAACACTTAGTCTACAGGGATCGGATGCTGGAAATGTGGAGCAGGTTCTTTTGCCAAATTTCTGTCTATATTAAATCCATACATACACAAAACAGAAAATATTACTCACTGCATGTCTCTCCAGCAGATTTTTAGTGAGTCTGGAAATGAATTTCCAGACTTGAATCACTGCTGCAAGTACAGCTGCATGTCTGGCAGAGGCAGAGTCTTTGCTGGTGGTTGAATTGAATGGGCAGATGTAGCTTAACAGCTACTTTAGAATTTGAAGAAATTATCTTCCTTTTTTTATTTGTCCTGAATTTTGCTAAGCAAGCACAATAATGCCAGATGGATGTTTGGAAAGAAGTAAACTGAACAGTAAGAAGAAAAATGGGAGAAGTGGTGAATCTTGGCCTGTTATCTTAGGGATGACAAGAGGTGGAGAGTTTTACTAGCAGCGGGCTCCGGTCATCACTCAGATGCATTCAAGGTTCCACTCTTCAGAGATGTGATTGACTGAATTAAGCACAATAGCAGACTTTTTCTCATTCTGAATACAATGAATGAGATTTGAACAAAGCTGGACGGTGTACATGTAAATCCCAATTTGATTTCTTTTACTAAGCATTTCCTTTTGGATTATAAAAGCACAAAAGAAGGTGGTGCAAAAAACCCAACAAACTGAAAAAGGGATCATTTCAGCTTAATCCTGCTGTCAGTTGTGAGAGGTAGAGTGTCACGGTTCAGGGCTCAGCCTTCCACCACAAGTCCTGCCTTCACACCTCAGTCCTCTCTGCTCTTCCTAAGACAAAAAATATTTATTGGAAGCCATTGGTGTCAGCAGCAGACAGCTTTTTGCACACATCAAACATTTCATTTTAAAACTGAGTACTTAGTATTCCTGACACTCTTCTAACAACCCATCCTTGGGAAGCTGGCTCCACCAACTAAATGTGATAACACTTTCCCACGTGTCCATGTAGAAATGGCATTTTGCAGTAAAGCCATTTTGATATAAAAATACGTATTAACATTTTTCTCTAGCTATAGATGTGGCTTGGTCTGACATTCCCTGAGGCCCGTGGAGGTTTTCCATTGACTTATTTGAGGTTGAATCAGGACAGAGCTGAACCTGGACAGTGTTAAGGGCTTGTACTTAGTAATTCTTCCTGCTACTTGCCACCAAATATAATCAGGCACTTGCCCAAATGTGGCCTTACTGCAGCCTGGAAGTGTTCCCATTGGGAATTACTCCTCTGAAGCTGCTGTGGCTGGCCCCTTTGGTGCCACGTAGGTAAATGCCCAAGTCCATAAGGAACTGTGCAGCCCCTTTGCCATGGTTAAATGCAGGTGCTAGTGTCCCCTGTAGCAAGTCTGGCATTTGATTTTCAGCTTTTTTTTTTAAATAATAAATTATTAGTAAAAATTAATTATATTACTAAGTGATTAATACCTAAATAATTAAAAAAAAAAAGGAAAAAAAACCTAAGCCACATTTAATCCCATTATACACAGTAGCAGACTAACACTAATGCTTTCTTACGAATCCAGACTTCTCTCTCGCCTCCTCCTGCTCTGTTCCAGATGCCAACAACAGGCAGCCTTAATCTGCTTCTGATAAAAGGTAAAAAGCCTTCTTCCTTCACCAGACAACACTGCTAGGTCCATCACGAGCTTTTCCGCAGGGGGAAAACACGTAATCTTTCCTTCTTCACTTCCCTATCTCAGCCACTGCTAGTAACAGGGCAACCCAAATCTCTTTTCACAACCTGAGTCTCATAGGAAAACATCACAAGGGAAAGCACGGCTTGAGCCTCTGGAAAATGCAAAAGCAAATCCAATCAGAAATCGCCTGGTTTAGGTTCGTCCCGGTTCAGATACAAACCATACAGAGAGACTATTTCAAAACGTATTCAGCTACCTCAGATAAATAAAACTCTGCTTTTGTGATTGATGTGAGCTGAATAATCAGGCTGTTTATAGCAATGCATTTTACAGGTATCTTTGTCAATAAAACCAAAGGGAATGTGAGTAGTAAACTGCAGATGAGTTGCAGTAAGCACTTCCCAAACAGCGAGTAATTCTCCTGCAAAACTTGAAACCCTTCCTTTGAGTTAACTTCTCTAATGATTCAAATGAGCAAAATTGAATTGACACTAATGAGATAAACGTGGCTTCAAACTCTTAGAGATCCTAAAATGAGGGTAATATTGTAATGCAGTACAAAATATAATGATAATTATTGCATTGGACACTGCACAATAATTAGTAGGTATGTACCAGGGTTTAAATATGGGAAGAAAGTGTCTGAATGTTATTCCTAAGGTTTTAGCAATTTGTAGTCATCACAGTACCGCTATAAAACATGACTTAAATTTCATAGTGAGCTTGAGTGAAAAACATCAGTTACTTCTAGCTGTTTGCCTGCAGAGCTGTGCCATACGAAAAGCAATTATTATTAATTGAGGTGGTGTGAGTAAGGAAGGCGGAGGGAGGAAGGAGTCCCTACAAATGGCTCTCGTGTTTGTGCCTGGTTTGTTTATCTTCTCTCTCGCTCCCACTCTGAGCTGTGGAGCTGGGGGGGCTGGCAGCTGGCAGCTCATCATTACAGGCGCACACTGTCCCATCTGCACTGCTTACGGTGGTGAGGTCGCATGGGGTTTTACCCAAACAGGCTCTCAGGGGTACAATAACATACCTCTTGATTTGGCTGTGAAGTTATACTTATTATTAATAGACAAGATAAGAGGCTGGGGTTCTATTCATCCACTTTAGTGCTAATTATTCAGTTTGATCTGAGCCGATTATGATACTGATAGATAACCACACCACATTTATAGCTATAGCAAGCAGTGGCCAAGAACTTTGGCTCATGCTGCTGTTTGGTTTATCTGATAGGAAGGGAGGAGAAAAAAAGAAGCTGCTCTGGTTGATTAGCAATGTGTTGCATGGGACCGTTTATAATGAAGCATATCATTTAAATTTTCCTTTACAAATGAGTCCAACTCTCTTTGCAGGCTGCAGGCTCTGTTAATTGTCACAAACATTGCTTTTTTTTTTTAAACATTATTAGCTCTTTGGCAGGATCTCCATTGTTGACTAAAAACTTGGCATGATCAGGGCTTGCTGAATAATTTAGGTTGTTGGCAGCTGGAGTAGGAGAACACACACATCTAGGCAGGCAGACGTGCTGCTTGAGCTCTTTATATAATAGCATTGTATACAAAGCAGACTATAGTAGGCAATGACTTCTGTGTCTGTTTATAGGTAAACACTGATGTTAGTCTTACAGAAAAAAAATTGAGGGATGCTTCAAACTGTATATAATATGTGAGACAGATGCACTGCTGATTGTTCAGATGACTCCCTTAATCTCTGACTTTCACAGAATATCATTACTGCAGATTCTGAGGAGCAGCACTTCAAGTATGTTTCTGTGCACTTTGGCACTTCGGGTCTTGCGTATAAACACCACTGCACATAATAATGATGCTGTGAGCTTAGCCAGAGAAAGAACTCCTCACACTTTTCCTTTGTGCAGCAAATGGCTCCCAATTGTACTGTCAGTCACAGAGAAAATGTGCAGCTTGAGAGATGCCCATTTCGGAATTACATTTGTGTGCTGTACGTACTCCCACTTTTATCAAAGCGTCTAGAAGAGAAGTAAAATACATAAAACCTGCTACGTGCATCCTGATGCAAGTCACCCAAAGCATTAATGATGAGTGTTGGGCAGGTTTTTCCAAGACAGCTATCTCCCACAAAAATTCCTCTTATAAATTGTATGTAAGTGACATCTGTCAATATGCACTTCTTGTCTCCTTCGTGCACCTTTATGTTGTACTTAACTGTCATTATCGCGACACTTATGAGATGGAGGCTGGAACTGTTCATTTCAAAGTTTACGCAGTATTGAATGAACAGGAAAGAAATCAAAGATAAATAAAACATGAGGGCCCAGTACTGGATGTTTATTATCCTTTTGTTTCATAAACCCACTTGTGCATTGCCTCTCTGTTTTTCCAAGTTGCCATTCTCTTCCCAGGAAAGTCTTCTCCCTTCCAAGCTCCTCACTCCTTAATTCCACTTTAAATCCTTCGAGGCCCTCTGCTTCCCAAACCTTTTCTTTCTGCCCTCAAGCCTGTGTCCCTGGAGAGAGAGGACTCCACTAGAAAATGTCTCCTGGATTTCTATGACAGCCACTTGACAGGTATGATAGAACATAATGAGAAATGAATAAAACACTCTCCTAGCAGTCTCAACAGAGGGAGAATAACTGAGTTAGGCTGAGGATGAATGGGGTCTCTTCCTCCCCCATGCACATGCTGGTCCTGTAATCAGCACTGGAGCACAAGGTGGGAAAGGTGGCTGCACGATGGCAGTGTGCTCTTTTGACAGTTTTCATGGTTATTAGCTAAAAATAAGACAAAGCATTGTTAAAACTGGAATTTCCCTCAGTTACGCTGTGACACTTCTACACTTAACAAGAGGGAACAGTAGGGTGAATATTACCTAAGCACTATAATACAGGCTCCATTTAGAGATGTCCAGACCTACGTGTTTCCCAGAGCAAGCATCTGATAACTGTCAGAGTGGTCTTCGTGCAACATGACAACCTTTGCGATCATATGTGCGAAGCAATTCTGAATTGTACCTAGTGTATGGCATTCTAATTATTATTTACTGTATAGATTTCACTACATAGTAATCACCAGCACAAATCCATGTATAAATGTACTATGCAGCTTGGAAGACTGCTGATGAACCCATCCATCATCATAAAGAATCTATTTTATGAAACTGTGTTATGATTGCATACTTAAAAGATCATAAATAAATGACTTCACCAATACCTTTTTTTCTTTCTGAGAAAACTGCAGAGACATCCCCATCATTTGTTAACAGATTCTAAGAATTTCTTCTGCTGCATTAATTTGTTTTTTGTGCAGGAACTAACTGCTTATATTTGCCATTGGTGTGTTAAGGGACATATCAGCAATACCTACGTGTGAGTAAGAGGGAATGTATGTGAAAGACCCAATCCACCTCGACACTGAAGCATGAACTTTACTCCAGGTATATGGAAAGTCCCAGTGACTTTAGTCCAAATACTCACCCTGACAAAGCTTAGCACTTGCCAAAGTGCTTTGCTGGATTGAGACCATATTTAGCAGCTGGTTGTAGTTAGCTGTGTTGCAGCATAGGAAGTCAGTGGGCTCAGCAGCTGATAGACTGTTAGCAACTGATGGACTCTCTTCCCAAACAGTTTAGGAGTCTCCTTTCATGAGAGCAAACTGAGGAAAATTTCCTTTCATAAATTCAGAATTTTGGTAGGAAAATCTATTTTTTAGACTATATTAAAATGAATAGACGTGAAGTAAGTCCTACACTGTCTCTACGTTAGTTTCTTAAAATGAATGTTTCTCAAAATGAATGTTTCTCCAGATTTTTCCCCATAAATTTCATGTACTGAACATTTCTGCATACAATTATTTATCATCATGATGTTTCCCCAGACAAAATATGTGACTGGGTGCCCATAGTCTGAATTTTGCAACACGTGACCCATAAAATTTGCAGTGAGAAATGTCTGGTTTTATTCCTAAAAATATTGAGATGCATAAGATTTGGGCTCGAAGTTAAAAGATCAGGTCATCAGATAGTGTTGAAAACATGACCCACTATTCATAATGTTAATATTTTCCAAAACAATGAATGATAAATACTAATACAATGACAGAAATTACCATTGGGCTGAGTTGCACAGTAAAGCAATTATGTATTTCTCAAATGCAAAAACTTTACTAGCAAAACTATGAACATAGTTTTGTGCAAACTAATCTCTAGAGAAGAGAAAAGAAACAAAATCATGGAAAGCCAATGACTGATGCACTTTCCTTAGTTCCTTTTGTCCCAGTGAAAAGCATATTTCTTCTAACGCAACAGTGGCAGCTCTTATCTGTTTGAGCACGAGAGCCTCTAGAGCATGAGAACCTTTTAATAACGAAGACTATTCTTTTGTTATAAATCATTCATTGGGTAAGAAGAGACTCTTACAGGATTAGCAGTGTTACTTAGTTTGATGAATCTCATAATGTTAGAGTTTTAACAACAGACCCATAAAAATGTTGCTGTTTGTATTTCAGCCCAAAGCACGGCAGCTATATACAGGCGCATGGCTACAAAATGTCCAGGATGAAGAATTAAAAAGGCTGCGGTTGATTAGCATTTACAAGAAACTTAACAACCAAAGGCTCTGTAATCTGTATTGGAGTAACACAATGTTGAGTTGATTTTCTATTTTTTAATGAGTACTCGACTATGATCCTACTGTCACCGTGACAGAGATGTTTGATGTTGGGGTGGAATAGACTGAAAGCATCATTGACTGTGTCTGCTCTTTCATGTGTGTCTGCCACAGGAATGGTAAATAGATTTCCTTAAAATGAACTCCGAGGTGAGCGCGGGGCAACAGAGAATCATTTCTTAGATAGACTTCACCGACGTACAAATGAAGGACTTGTCTACGCTACCCTGAAGAGTTTTGTTGGCAAAAATATAGACAGGTTGCACAAGTAAATCCTGACAGTGGCACATCAGTGGACCAGAGCTGGTCAAAAAGTATATTCTCACAGAAATCTTTGACTTGACATCAAAAAAGCAAGCAGAGAAGTTTTAAATACTCTATTTCATACAGACACAAATGGAAAATTTTCTATCAGTACAAAAAAGCTGTAAGTATAAATGCTTTGAATAGGTCCTTCAGGTTAATTTTGAGCTAAGCAACACGGGTACAAAACATGTATTTCCTTTTTTTTGAAATAAATGTCAGACTGCAAGCGTTGCTGTAAGCTGCACTGCTAATATTTTAATTAATGGACTGGAGAAAGACATTTGCATGTCTGTAACAGACTCCAAGCTGTGAAGGCGGAGAATAAAAGTGGATTTTACTGGCGAATAAGGTTAGGCTTTCTCTCATCTATTAATCCCTAGGGGTCTAAGGTCCCATTAAGGTCCACAGATATCTAATCAGCATCATCAAGTGGTCCTAGAGAGCTGTTCAGATAATCAGCCTGAAACTCCGCTGAGCTTAACTGCTGCTCCAGGATCTACTGACTGCACTGGAGGGATCTCCGCTGGCTATGATGGGAGATTGGACACCTCATGGGAGCTCAGAGCGTATGTCTGCACCTAAACCAGAAGCACCCAATGTCAATGGCTGAACACCATCCCGAGCTTTAGCTACTTAAAAATTGCCTGGGATGAATCACCCTTTGCAATCTTTCACCCAGTGGTTAAGATGACTACTGAAGCCACTGAACTGTAGGGTCTTAAAGCCTTTTCTGCTTCAAGCAAAACGTAGGAACATGTGTGGCCACCTCAGATGCACTAGTGGCTAATTACAACACTGGATTATAAGACGGTTGAAGCAACTGCATATATATATATATATATATAAAATTATATAATTTGGGGTCCTAAGAAAGGGAGTGACCCTACACCCCAGAGATGACCTTCAGAGGTGAATCTCCTCAGGGGTAGGACAGAATGATGCAAACTGCCGTTCTGCAAAGCACATCAGAGTCTCTTTAGGCTTTTATGGACTTGTCTCACAATCACACTCCCTAATAACACTTTGGAAGTGATGAAAAAAAAAAGATGTCAACGTGACTAAACTTTTTTTACAGAAACTGTTTGCCAAGCTAGTGAATAATTTTGGCACCGCTGAAGCAGCATTTTTAGTGAACAGAACTGTTCCTTTCCCCTTCTCCAAAGTCACTCACCTTTATTGATGTTTCTCTTCCTACTCCACCTTCTACCTCTGCTCTTTCATGGTGGCTGTGGCTAAAATAACTTCTGGATGTCAAATGTTACCATTTAATTTCAGAGTTTAAAGCAAGTTTATTTCCAAATCAGTGCCAGATTTTGGAAGGCATTTGGGAAAATTCTTACTCTTCTAAAGCAGTTTGTTCTTCTCTAGACAAATTTCACAGTCTGCAAATTTTTGCTACAGCATGGCACAATCATTTCACTCTCTTCAGCTCACATAAATCAAATAATTTGTGTAGTGAAACCTTTGATGTGCAGGCCAGAGTAGCACTTCAGGAAAGAACTGTAGATCTGGTGAACAAGCGGGGTTCCTTGTTCACAGGAGCACTTTAGGGAGCTGATCCGATTTGTGTGTGAAGTTAAGGGCAGGTGAAGGGGTTACTGTTATTTTATTGTGGTCTGGATTGGGCAGAAACTGAAATATTTAGAAATTTTAAATGAGCAGGGAATCACAGGGTTCTGAACAGCATGATGTGCAGTATGTGCAGTAGTAGTTTTCCAGAAGTGGTAATTAGGTCTAGAGCCAGAGCTGTGAACGTATAATAGAATTAAGTCTAATAAAAGACACTAGCAATTGCATCCAAACAGAAAAACAAAACAAAACAAAAAAAGACAAGAAATATACTCCCTGTTTTTATTTAGCTGGATAAAGTCCAGTATTACAAAACAGCAGGCTGCTCTTGGAGGCCAGTCTGCTGCAGGAAAACTGCAAACTGTGCTCTTCATGCCTTGTAAAGGAAAAGAAAATAAATAAGGTATGGCTAGCAGTTCAAAGGCTATTTTTTGTTTGTTTATTATTATTATTTTCCCTTTTATGTCCCTTCATGAAGGACCTTGACACACTTAACTCAGACTGAAGTTAATGGGTGAGGATTCTGGGTAACCCATACGTTCAAGAGCTAGTTAAATAAAACATGTTTTTCATATCCTTTCTCCCTCCCTTTGATAATAATTCTTAAATAGACAATCTGTCATGACACAAATGTTACCTGTAAAAAAGTCACACTATATCAACACGCACCACACAGTTAATACTGTTATCTGTCTCTCCCATGTACAAGGGAAAGCTCTTGAAATTATAGTTCTAGAAACTTCGGTTCAAGGTGAAGATAGAAAACACGCTTTTGAGAAACCAGCCTCCCTCATGCCTGCCTGTTTTCTAGTAACAAACAGCATGTACAAAGGCTGAGCTAGCAATGGGTCTTGTGCATAAGCAGTATGCTTGCTAAACCTAGCTTAAATCTTGGCGAAAAACTGGCAAGTGTCCAGTTGAAACTGGCGATCCGCCATTTTGTTTGTGTTGATCTCAACTGTCATGTCCTTGCTTTCTCTCTTGCCTCTTGCCCCTGTGTTATTAACTCACAGAATCACTGCAGGGTGTAAGTGTTCAGGAGCTGACAAAAGATTGTACCAGCGATCTTAGACAGCAGTGCCCTGTGTTTATCTGCATACCATCCTTTACCTAACGTAGATCACTGTAGCTCCAATTTCAAGTTTTCTTGGCCATTAAATAGGGGATGATTCTCCGTAAGTCAAAGCATTAGTCAAAATATGAGCAATGCATTATTATGGTGTGGATATGAGCTGAAGGTTGTGCCAAATATCTTGAAAATAACCAGTGCTTTATGTCAAATAAACATGCAATTGTCAAGGAGGGCATATCACACCATTAACGATGAAAAAGGTCACACTGACCAGCCAGAGAAGAAAGTCTCTCCCTGTGCTTTAAATTCTGCTTCCTCTCTTCCTTTTATTCACTAACTCCTTTTCTTCACCTCCTGCCTCTAACCATGATAGTTTTGCTATGTATGTAGCAGACAGACCTTACTTTATACAAAAGGCTGCACTGACTCCAATTGAACACGCTGCTTAGATTAATTGGGACAGAAAACAAAACGCCTCCAATCCAGAAGATCCTGTGCTTCATTTTGTCCCGTTTTTGAAATGAAGGTTGTCCTTCCTCTCTGTTATTCTCCATGAGATACCAGAGAGAGGGACGGAGAATAAAGAAGTGAGTGGGGATGAAGGGAAGACACCCCCTTTCCCTCATCTTCCATGTGCAATATTGTAGTCTTGCTACTTTTAAAGCTTTCTTCCCTGTGTGCCTACATGCTTTAGTCTCCCCTTTCTTTACACAGAACTAAATCACTAGGCAAACTGCAGCCTATCCTGATGATAGGTAGTCTTTCAGCCGGTCTCGGGCACTGGTTTCAGAGCAGAGGAAACTGCTAGCAGCAAAATGCTTGAACTCCTGGGTTTTGAAGTTTCACGCTCCCTATCAAAGTAGCAGATATTAATCATCTGCTATGAGACTTTCAGCAGAAGGCACACAATTCTCCCAGCAGTGTCTTCCTTTTAAAGAAAGTGTAAGAAGAGTAAAAAATCATTTCAAAAGATTTAGAATTGAAGAAAATAGCTAGATCCCAATGGATAAAGAAAAACAGAAAAGCAAAAAGTTTTTAAAGGCTGAAAAGCAAGCTACTCTTTAAGTCCTACAAGATTTCTATTTTTTTCTATTAAAGGGACTAAGTAGCCAGAGTCTTAGAGCTCCCACTCTTGGTTTCCCATTCAGGTACAGACACAGGCTCAGTTTCTCAGAAGCCCCCTGCATATTTGCCATTTGTAGGCATTTCTCCTACATAAACAAGTTCTCTTGTTTATGAATCTTGATCCTTTCTTGTTCTTGCTGCAAATCATACCACCATCTGGATAAACTGGGTTTCAAGATATGAGACTTAAAAGACTACAGGTGGGCATAAATACAAAAAATGTAAGGTGTATATTATGAACAGCAGATAGAGTCTATTCAAAGGTATTATTGAGCATAATTTTAAGGGATGGAGATATTGCTACTGTTATGGAAATTAGTATCTCCTTTGGCAATTCTCACCCTGTTCACACCAGTTCACGTATATCCCTGAGCCAGATAGTTGATGCTGTATAATCCTTTAAACACCTTTCAGTTGATAGAAGCACCACTTGTACAAACCAAAACACTATCTTCAGGGGGGCAGTGGTATGTTTCTTCACTGCATTAAATTCACTGAACAAAGACTTAAAGAAATATAGCAACTTCCTTCCTTCCTTCATAGCAGAACACAATACTGGGTAAAGTTAAAATATGGATCGGATTTATTTTCTTCCTCCATGCTATAGCAGCTCAAAAGTAACTCTTGAAAGTCCATGGGCAATTACTGATGTGAATCTTCGTAACAGAAATCAGATTCTGGACCAATTAAATTATTCAAAAATTAAACTATAAACTCTTTCTGTGCAAGAGTCAGAAAGAGAGATCTCCACTCTGCAACATCTCTAGCAGAACTAATTAGAGCCAGATTTTCACTTGTTTGTCATAAATCTATTATTCACTACAAATCTGCAGAATTAACTACAGTACATGAAAAATAGTGAGCCTTGTTTGTAGTTTGGCTCAGAGAGGTTTGAAAAATCTCTCCTGTGTAATTGTTCTGTTTTATCTTGGAACACCAGAAGGCATCAAGCTAATATCCCTGGTTTTATCACAGAAAAATTGCTATATTGTGAGTTTTATCAGTATGCTTTTTGAAGTACCCAGGTGTTGTGGCGTTTTGCCCAATGAACCCACAATGGTACCGGAGTCACTCCAAAATTCTTCAGGATTTTTCCTTGTGTTATTACCATAAAGTCTTGGGTGTTTGAGTCTTTGGAAAGTTTTTGTTGCCCTTTTACGCATTTTTGTGAATGACAATGAAGTCAGTTCCCAACATTTACAATGGAAAAACAAGGTTAGCTTCTGATCACCATTACTGCAAGACACCTTAGGAACATTCCTATCAGTCAGTAGGTCATCAACAAAATGTCTGAATCCAGACCTTTATGATTTTAAAGAGAAGTAATGGAAAACCTTGCTGAAGTGCCGTGTGTAAATGGTCCTACGTTGTGCCTGCTCCAGTTTTAGTTCTTGGCTTTCAAGTGAAAAAGAAACTTGAAAGATCATGGAAAAATTTGCCATTCTCTACAGAAAAAAAGTGTCAGGTGAAATCCAGCAAGTCACAGCAGTAAATGTGTCCACTAAAGGAAAATAAACTGTGAAAAGTTATTTAAAAGCAGCATTTAAGCCTTTCCAAATTCAATATGCATTGAATGAGCAAGTGCACCAGGCCGTAGAGTACTAATAAACTTCTGATACTCCTGCCCAAGCCTGAGTCACTCTGGCCTTTTGCATTTGAATGCATCATGTTTATGATGCTGCTGTAAACCTTGGACCTCAATTACTACATGATAACAGGTTTTTATTGCATTACCCTTTCCAGACCTGAGAGCTTGGGTTTCCCTGCACTTAGGCACTGGGATACAGCTGGGAGATGGTCTGCATAACCAGTTAGTAGATCACTTCTGAAAATATATATTCTTCACTGCAGAAGCCTAAAAATTATCCATTGGCTCCAGCTACCTGCTGCTGCCACTTGAGAGGAGGGAAAGAGAGAGAAAAGGTTTGGCTACAACTCTATAATTGCATAAACAATGCATCATTCACTTGACAAACTATATTAATAGCACCCTAGAGGGCATGCTCTGAACATGCAAAACGATGCAAAGCACTTGCATTTTATGGCAAATCTTTTTAATTTTTCAGTTAAAATGATAATAAATATTGATTTTCCATGTACCATTACTGTATCTAGAACACTTCCAGACAGTGTCCATGAAATTTATTTAAGTTATTTGGTTGGAGTTTTTAGGCATCAACTATATCGTATCAAAACACAAAGGTTGCTTTCCCAGAACCCTGGCTTGTGTGTTGTATCCAGGATTCCTAAGGAAATCCTTTATTTTTCCCTCTGTTGTTCCTCATTTTTATGAAGCAGCTCTGATTGTAGGGTTAGCTGTGGAAGACAAACCGCCAGGGATTTATCAGCAGAGATTTCTGACATGCAAGGATAAAGGGCTCTCCCACAGAAGGAAGTTTTTGGAGCAGAGGAAGCGCGAGAAACAGTAAGAGTGTGATCAAATATATGACACTTTGGACGGGATTATGGAGACTTTGTCCAGCTAGGTGATACCTCTGAAAGAATTTAATCTGTACTGCTCCTCTTCCCCAACCTTCATATTGTGGATAATAAAGCTTACCTCACTTGTAAACCCCTTGGAGACTGGGGGATCATAAGCACTAAAGCTGAGAGCCCGTGATTCTTGTACGTATTTAATGCTCAGTTGGTTTCAATATCACCTGAAATCCTTCTGGCACCAAGGCCTAGCAGTTATTACTAATAATTATTATCATATGAGACAAACCAATTCTGAGAGGAACCGAGGGAGAGAATTAGCCCAAGTATCACTCAACACCACAACTCTCCCCAGGTTTGAAGAGCTGTGACAGAAGTCCCTGAGCTCTCCCCTCCCCACGAGATGTTAATTTCATTCTGTTCCAAGAGGATTGGAAAGACACATGAATCCCCAAATTTCTGTTGCCCCAGGCAGAGAGGGGTTGGGGAACAAAGCAAAGGACAGAGAACTGAGAAGCCCAGAAGTTGAATGAAAGGAAGAAATCGGGTTGCCTGTGCAACACCCTGTCATGTTTGGGACAGCAGCACTGCATGTGTGCATGGAATCAGCCCCGTGGGCTGGGACACGGCAGCACCAGTGCACATTCGCCGCCCAGCAGACTTGCTGTGACTCTGATCTTCTCAAACAGGCTGGAATTACCATCCGTCTCGAGACCACCTGTGTAGCACATACTCTGCAGGCCAACGCTCCTGGGATCTGCGCACTCGCCTCTACATGTGCTGCAGGCATCATCTGCATGTGGGCAGAGACACGTATAAAGTTTCCCATCCTGCTCCAAATGGATTGCCAGATGTCCAGAAATCCCTGACAATCGTCCAAAATCTCCGAACTCCACCCAGACAGAATTGCCAGGTGGAAAAAGTAGAAGTATCCAAGAAAACTCAGATGATAGCCTAGAAAAAAAAAGCTGTCTGGCAGGAGAGCAAGGAAGAAGAAACAGAGAAATGTAGAGATGAGAAGGGAATGGGAGGAATGGGAAATACAAAGTTTTAGAAAAGAATGAATGCAGTTTGGATAAGAAGTCAAATACTTTGGCTCTAACCCAAACCTTAAATTTAAACATAAAGAGGTTATATCAGTAGCATGAAGGCCCAAATAAAACAGCTCAGAAAGTAATGGAAATAGCCAGATAAGAAATCAGTCATCATCTATGTAGGTTTTTATTTGAAAAACATATAGGAGCAGATTAAAGCATAAAAATTGCAGATGGTCAATATTACGTCACCACCAGTCAAAGCAATATTTCTTCCTTCCTTCCTTCCACTGAACTAGAGCTTCACCTCCCACATCTTAATGTGTAAACTTTACTGTCAGAGGAGCTGGCTGAACAAGCAGAAGCCAAGGATTTCCACAAATAATTAAAGCATAAAAAATAAATAATAAATGACAGCTGCCAGAGAATATTCTCTCTTCTGCAGATATGGAGAGAAGGTACACAGGAGACCTAAGATAATCAAACATGCTCTTTTTTTCAAGTCACAAACTCATTTTGCTGTCTCCATTCCCACTCCCATATATGCATCATATGTTTCACTGATTCTATAACTACACAGAGCTGGACCCCAGGAGGGTCCAACTCTGCCCTCGCTTTGCTAAGCAACGCTTATGTGAACAATCACAGTGTCTAGAGTGGGATGATTCTCACGAGTAAATTACTAGCCAATGTCAGAAAAAATGCAGAATCCTGTGATGTCTGCATTGTTTCGGCTGAAGAAATAAGGCACATGAATGCTAAATTAGGAAGGAACAGAAATTCTCACATTTTTGTTACATGGGGATGTGCAAATAAGGCAGAAAAATCTTCCAGTTACTCTTTTCTGCTATTTTGTTGTGTTTGTTGGGTTTTTTAAGTTTAACATAAACCTACAAGGTGGAAAAGGCCAAAAGAGAAGTCATTTGCAGACCTTTATAAATATTTAGGGAGGAAAAATCAGTCTTCAGGACTGAGTCACTCTGTTTTCCTTGGGAAAGATATTGAGAGCCTTCCTTCACTTCAGAGTGTATTTTGTGTTCTTGATTTAAAGCATGCCTGCACTTGATTATAATACAG
This sequence comes from Burhinus oedicnemus, assembly GCA_008921705.1. Classification (NCBI taxonomy): domain Eukaryota; kingdom Metazoa; phylum Chordata; class Aves; order Charadriiformes; family Burhinidae; genus Burhinus; species Burhinus oedicnemus. The sequence continues at coordinate 4,935,251 of VFFE01007674.1, read as the reverse complement.
TCCTACATAACATGTTCTTATGCTGATTTTTTTTCTACTGGACCCTTGCCTTATTCAGCACTCAGGACAGACAATGTGCTGGGGAGACATCAGCTGCAAAGTTCATTATTTTTAATAGATTCCCTGAATCATCTGGAGCAAAAATAAGATGTTTAGTGAATAAAACAGATGACTTCAGGAAGATGACTTAAAGTCCAACATTTCCTAATGTTTAGTACTATACAGTGCAATTTTCACTTTTTAGATCAGTTTGCACATGTTATATAATTTCTGAGGTTTGTAACGAAGCACATTAAAAACTAGAAATCCCATTTCTGACATACAGCACATCTGTTCTGCCCTGCTGCACACCACCAGGACTGGGAATCTCCCTGAGCTCCGCACCAAGGGAGTAACTTACAGACACAGTATGTCTCTGAGAAACAGTACCGCTGGGGAAGGAACCCTTGGCCAGTGGGTTTCACTGATACTGGTGGCAGACAAATAGTGAGATTCAGAACTCTTGCCTTCCCTTTGGGGCTTTTGAAAGGAGCTCGGAAAGAGAGAGACCCTATTGCCGACACTCCCAAGCGATCCTTTATGTCCACCCCAACACCTCCAGTTTGTCGCTGGCTCCGTTTTGCTCTTTTCCCCTTTCTGGCTCTTTCTCGACTTCCACTTTCATCACTTGTGTTTTCCCAGATTCTCTCTGTAGACATTTGAACCAAGTGTGTCTCCCTGTGAGCTCTAGTTTTACTCATCAGACCTCTCCCATGTCCTTTCCCAGTTTTCCCATACTCTGCTCACCTAGCCAGTTCCAAGTTGGGTTTTCATTCTACTTAGCGTCGTTCCTTAGTCTGGTTTCAGGTGCTCTTTCCCCTCCAAAACCTTAGCCCCAGTAACTCTCAATCACTCTATGCCTCCTTTTTTCTGCAGCTAGACTCAGTTTTCTTCTCCTACCCCACCCCATGTTCTCCACTTGCCAGCTAGCTGCTTTTCTTCTTAGCCTCCTCTTTGCTGCCCCAGCCCACTCTCTGTTTCAGTTTCTTTAAATATACTCATCTTCAGATCCTGCTACCCCACTTCTTCATCATCCCCCATGGTGTCCTAATCTGCATTTCTTGACACATCAAGGCAAGGTGTAGCTTGTCTCCTTTAAGTTTGAATGAGGCAGTTGTCCTGCTTTCCACTTGGCACCAGTACGGGAGGACCAGCACTGAAAGGTCAAAGAAGACAATCTGTTGGTACCTCTCCAGGGTCAAACTCAGCGTAATACAGCCCAGAGCTGAACCACAGAAACGGGTGTTTTCACCCTGGGATGGGTGCATTTGGACTGACATTTCAGCTCTTGAAATATTAGCTGTGAAATGTCTGCTGCTCATGAGGAAACTGGCCTCTTTTCAAAAGTTTGTGCAGTTGGAGGGTCCTTGGAAAATATTAATTAGGAACAATAAAAGGTACTGTCAAAAGCACATTCTCTTACCCAGTTTCTAAGTTCCTAGTACGAGCACCCTAGAGCATGCCAAAAAAAAGGCTGAAGATGTTATTCAACAACTTCAACGTTCTCAACAAATGTTACTTCTATTTAACCTCCAGTTTTAAGGGGGGAATTATTCCACAGTAGTGACAGGAAAGCAGTTATTTGGGGCTACCTAGGATCCTGGTCAACCCCTCTGGAAAGAACCCTTCATTTTTTAACCAGGCCTCTTCGGTGGTGCCTATGTGGGAGCATTTAGCACCGCACATGCACCTGTATAAACACATGTTCTGGAGTAGGCCTTAATTTCCCAGCGTTGCTTTGTGGGTTTCAGGGCTTTGTCTGATTTAGTGAAGATGGATGCACATGAGCTAACTTTAGCTGTTTAAGATCAAGTCTGTAAGACAGTTATCTATGTTTTCTCTGTAGTTAAAAGGATAGAGAGACAAGGGCTCATTCCAGGAGTAATTTATCCCATTTCAAGATAGGTGCCCAAGAGCTGGTTGAAATGGTGGGACCATCCCTGCTAGCAGTCATCTGACTTCAGGTGACCGTGGAACTGAAACGCAAGCCTCAGGAGACCAGTGGGGTGACAAAGCGGTCTGCTAGAAGCCCTGGGACTGCATGGGGAATGCAGATGTAGCCTAGACTTGAAAACTCACCTTTTGACAGCTGAAGTTCACCAAGCACCACATTATTGAAAGTGCTTAGAAGTCCAAACATGGAAAAAGGTGAGATTTTGCCTACTTGTCGCCTGCCTTGTACCTGAGTACCTTGGAAAATATGGTATTGAAACCCAGATTCAAGAGCCCATGAAATCAGTGGTAAAAAAATCCTCTAGCTTTAAATGGACTCTGGTTCTCCATTATCAAAGGAAACTATGCTTCTTTTGACAGAATTTTTCAGTTCAGTCCCAGATGGTTAATTAATGAAAAAAAATTAATGTCTCTATTACTTTTTCTCTTCTTCCTTCCAGGAGGCACAAGTGCAGTTTAAATTCTGGAGAAAGAAAAAAAATTAATTAAAAATTAAAATATGTCTCAAACTGGCTTAACTATTAGCTGCTTGTTGTGAGTGAATTGTCTCTGTTCTCCTGTTTTCGGTCAGCGGCTGAGACCACCTGAGCTACTCAAGCAGTGGTTTAAACATCCGGGTGCTGCAGCGAGCACCTCCTCACTAAAGGTCCACCAGTCTGAAATCCCTTCATTTCCATTCCAAGGAATTCTGAGTCAGTTGACCTTCAGGGCACACTGTAAAGCTTAGTAAATAGATAACTTCAGATAGACTCTGGAATAGGTAGACTCTGGAGAAGGCATTTTGCGGTGGTAGGTTATGCCAGTATGAGATGGCCCAAGGCACCTGCAGGAAAGAAGTGCAGACCGAAACGCGGGCCATGAGGGCTGGGGAGGGCACATGGGTGGGAAAGTTAATACTGTCTGTCTCTACCAACACAGACCCTATGCAGTCATGGCTGTACATATATATATTCTGTTTTGTGCACAGAAAGACCAGCAAATGTGAATCTGACTGTCTTTCTGTATAAGCCCTAGGACTCTGCTCTTTGTCTTGCATATTGCATTGCTTCTCAGGCAAAGAGTCTGGTTTTCCCACTTGTACCTCACCCTCATTTCCCATGCTGTACAACAATTTCTACTTAAAGATGAAATTCTCCCTTCTTCCTTATCTGCCTTCCACTTAATCAGCATCTTCTCGTACTTTTGCTCTACCTGGCTTTTTATATACGGCTAGTAAGATCACTCGCTTCTTAGGTATTCATCCTTACTGAAGTTATTTAAGAGAGGCTGAAGTGCATAGCTGTTTATCATCCAGTCTCCCTGTTTGAGCAACACATTACTTATTTCACCCAATGGGAATCTGCAGAAGAATCATTTAGAAATTACTTACCAGAGAAACACTCTCCCATCCAGCTTCTCAGTGGATGGACAGTGCCTTAAAGCTCTCTGGTCTGACAGAAACAAGTAATCCCAGGAGATGCAAAATTAATGAAGCTGCTTTCTGGTGCTTGTGTGCAGGGTAGGATCTGATACTTACTAGGACATGAAGACCAGTTTAAGCTTTATAATATCTCCATGTAAATTCTGTGATACTGAGTACAAGTGAGTTCACCCTGCAAGTTTTCCTTTAGCAGAGGCACTCACATGCCCTTTTTCTTCAACCTGGCTACTTATGTAACTTCATATTTGATTTATATATGTGTATAAAAGTTTTAATGAAACTTGTCAGTTCTTACTGTACTTGAGACCTCTAGCCATTTATCAAATTTGTCTGAAATTGAGTCAGCGGAGCCAGCAGTTAGAAAGGTGGATATGCACACAGCATGACTCCGTAAGTGCTGTTTCTTAGGAAATCCATCTGAAAATAGCAGGTAACAGCAATGTCTGGCATGATACCAAATGCCTTCTATCTAGTGCTGTCCTCTTCTGCCACTGGGATGAACATATCTGCTATAAAGGAAAACCTTTCCCCCTCCTCCATAAATCTGTATGTTGTAACAAGGCCATCTTTAGTGGGCGTTGTAACGTCCCAGTTTGGTCCAAGTGCAGTGGTTTCTGAGAACCTTGCTCTTGTCCACATTTCTATTTTTTTCCTAGGACTTAATGTCCACACACCATACAGAAGTAACAAACACTGATAATACTGTTCTGATATCACATGAAAGAAAATACCTCTATAGGCTTTCTTTTAATGTGGGCACTGTCCTAGTTTCACTGTATAATAACCAGCACTGTCATAATGAGGTAAGTGACATTACTATCAGCCTTTTTTCCTACACAAACAGGATGTGTAGGAAAAAGCTTACACAAAAAGTCACAGAATGGCTTTTTTTGCACTTCTGCTGATGTCTGCGTGGCTAGTTACCAATGGCCGAACCCCTTAGCACAAGTACTGAAAGGCTTTATGCTTCTCTCACTGTGTCTAGAAGCTGCCACTGATCCTCCTTCCAGGTTTTGCATGAGATCGGGAGGTAAGTGGTAGGCTCTTGAGTACATCGGCAAAGGAAATGGCTGGTCTCATTCTTCCCAGCGCTGCACAGTTGTGCCTCTTCCCTTTTGCTGGCTTCAGCATGCAAAGGATGGAGACTCAGCGGGCTGAAAAAGAATCTTTTTTCCCCTAGTTAGTCTTTAACTGGATGAGCTCCTTGATCCACGTACCTGAGTGCCGGCATGAGGGGAGCCCCAGGGCCATGGTAGAGGGTGTGGGGTTAGGTCCCAGGTAAGGCTGCAAAGGCAATAGGTAATTAATGTCTATTAATGCACTCAGCGCCTGAGAGTAGCCTTTATATTTTTGTTTAAAGCAATTGTCCACGTGCAAGTAAATTTTAACCACTGCTGTCTTTCTTGTGCAGTATCATGTGCAGTTAATTACAGGATATTTAATTCTGCCTCCTTCATCCTCAGTAGGAAGATATGGAAGTCATAGTCATTGGAGGGGACATGGAGTCAGGCTTCTATCCCTGCCAGAGTGCCAGGTGGACATGTGTAGTGAGGCCCTTCAGCAAAGTGACAGGACATTAGGGGTCTGATTTGGAAAAGCCTGCCAGGAAGAAGTACTTTTTCTCACATGCACAAAGGTGTCCACCTGGAGGTTATGAATGAATAGGCTGATTTTTTTTTTCTTTTTCAGAGAAACAGGTGTAGTAATGATTGTCAGGGCAAGAGCTGACAAGCATCTGAAAAGTCTCTGCATGTATTAAACAGGAGAAAACACAACACTTTCAACTGACAGCGTGGTGAGCAAAGTATCACTCTGGTCACTGGATTCAGACATTCACCCTGTAAGGCACTGAAACTTGCTGGAGCGGCATACCCTGGCAAAGTGACCTTTTTTATATATTATTTTTTACTGCATAGTTTGCACTTTGTTGACTTGGCTGGGCACCTGCTTTAAACTGCAAATATGTTCCTGTCATCCTGGCTGAAAACAAAAGCAGTGAATAGTGTAGTTCTTTGCTAGACTGGAGCTAGCAAAGAGCAGAAGTACCTGTGCAAAATGCTGAGGTAAATCTTCCTGTCCTATAACCTTTCCCAGCTTTGACCGTGGGCTGCGAGCCCCTATATGGGGCCACTGTTAGTTTTCCTTTTAAGCAGCAATTGTTCCTGAATACACAGAAGAGAAGATCTCCCGGCTAGCTGATCCCTTCGCATTTTGTCCTGCATGGTACCAAATTCACATGCTCCTAGAGCAGCTGAGTAACTGTGTATAGGCTCATTTATACCCTGTGCTCCATTTCTTGTGTTTGTGACACTCTCCAAAACCATTAACCGTTACTTAAAAGTGTCGCCGCAGTGTTTTCAGTGCAATTGTATACTCTGTGTCAGCCTCTGCAGCTACAGCTGGGTGAGCGTACAGTAAATTCTTCGTCTTTCTACCCCTAAGTAATGCAATAAAATAGCTTTCTTGTCTCTCAGTTAAATATTCATCTCCTCTGGTAGCTGAGTAAGTAAGGCTGAAATACCTTTTGCTATTGTCTACAGAGCTTGGCAGAGGCAGAAGCCTCAGGTACGAGGTAATTATATCTTTGGGTTTGGAGGGGAGTATTTTTGGAGGGAAAATAAAGACCTCTGATCCTGAAACAAATGTCTTCCATCTTTCATTAAAGTATGTACCGGGAATATACCTAACCTGAAGGGGAAAAAAAACCTGCTTTATCAGAATTATTATAGGAAGTCCCTTACAAACAGAAAGCAGAGTTCTCTGCTGCTGGTGTTTTTGCATTCAGAGACCATAATCTGAACCTGGCTTTGTATTTATAGGGGAGAAAGTCCGTATTTCAAAGAGTTTCATTAGAGCAGGGTGCCAGTGTGACACTTGGGTGCTCAGGATATCTCAGAATTGCTATAATAACTGCCTTGTAGAAAACACGTACAATCATCTTCAGGATCCAAAGGGCCACAGAAAATCCATCTAAAATACTGAAAATTTAAGAACTTACTAAAAAAGTATGAAGAATTAAATAGACCTTCATTTGTTTAAAAAACAGAGACCCTACATCCATTTTGGTAACATTTTTCAGTGCTTTTTAAAATGTGTAATTAGCTTTTTTAAAAAATGAATCCCACTCTTCAGAACAAAGGCACTGGCATTTTGGATTTTTGGTGAAACCAGCACTCCCATTTTCCACTAGTTCTAGATGCAATTCACATTTCAGTTCAGGGAAAGCACCTCCTTTGCAGAAAGCACTTCACAGTAAGCAAAGTACTTTCTTAAAACCAGGAGATGCTCATTGTTGGATACTGTCCCAGATCAGATCCCTGCTTCATAACTAGTGTTTAAATTTAGTATGCTTTAAAGTTCAAATCAGCTAAAGATATCTAAGGACTTAATTTAATACTGATTAGTGTTCAAAATTCAGCTCTGTATTGGGATTTTTCTATTCTCTTCAAAAATTTTAGTGTAAGATTCTCCTTTGGGTTTTGCTACAAGGTATTTTTTGTGGTTCCCAGAAGCCTCACTAAAGGATCAGAGCACTGTTTTGTGAAGCACAGTAAAATCTCATATTACAAAGTTTGATTTCTGCCCATACCAGCTTACACTCTATACAGAAAAGACTATTTGGTTAAACAAAGAGATGAGGAAATGCAATGAGATCTTGTTCCGACTATTAACCTGTGATCAGAGCACACCAGCAGCTGAGACAATGCAAAGTTTTGACAGAAAGAGCTCAACTGGACTGGACTGGGCCTAGAACTGGTTTCTCCAAAATGTAGCAATATATGGGTCCATATAATCTTGAGAAGACTTTGTAGACAGCCTGCTATAGTAGGCAGCACTATACCTGTATCTACATCAGTACTGTATCTATGTGAAGAAGAAACTCGTATCATTTCCTAAAGAAGCAAGGGTTCATTTTTAATTTCAGTATAAGGTTATGCAATCTGAGACTAATTAGTTTTCCTGCTACAATCTGGAGTTCATCAGTTGAAACAAAAAAGGAGGAAGAAGAGGAACTGCTTTTATGAGCCAGCAAGATGCTGTAGTTAGGGAAAAAGGCAAGTGAGATCCTACATGTGTCAGGTGAAGTATTTCCACTGGAGATAGGAAAGTATTCGTGCCCTTGTGCAAGGCACCATCAAAACCTCATTTGAAATACAGCATGTCCGTACCGGCCATCCATGTGAAAGATAGATGTGCCCTGGCTGGAACTGTTTCAGAAAACAGCTATGAGGATAGTGGGCAGAAAAAAGAGCCTATCTCAAAGAAGAGAAATTAAAATATTTTGTTTGTCAGCCTATCAAAACACAGCCTGAAAGGAGATGTCAGTGCTATTTACTATGGAATAAACATCAGGCAGGGATAAGAACTATTTAAAGAAAGAACAGTGTTAGGCCAAAAAGTTTGATATAAACTAGCCAAGGATAAATTTAGCCTGGAAATAGGAAAAATTCTAACCATAAAACCAAGGAGGTTTTGGAACAGCTTTCCATGGGAAATAGGATCAGAAAAAAATCCAAATACATTTTAAAATGCAGTTGTTCAGTTTATGCAAGTTCAGCAGAATTGTCTATTCAGTTATCTAGTCTTAAATTTCTCTGTTCTTAAAATTTTAGAGACTTGCTAAGATCATAGCATAATTAACTGTTATGGTCTGAAGAACCCACAACAATTTATTGTCATTTAGACAATTATTCTATCATCCGATGACCCCTCCACACCCGGGAAGGGGAAGCGGGAAAAAACAAGGAAATCTGAGGGTTGAAACATAAACAGATTTAATAGAATAATACTAAATAACGAGTATTAATAATACTAAAGAACCAATAGTGATCCTGATACCAATATAAGATACACAAGGATTATACTCAGCCCATTCTATCAGTAGGAAGCTGTGCACTCCCAACAGTGGACAGCAAATGTGGGACACTGCGAGCACTATGGCTTCTGAAGGAAGGGAAGGCCTCAGGGGTCCGGCACCCGGACAAAGAAGTTCTTAGGAGCACAGCAGTTATAAAAAAGGAGAAACTCCTTAGCAAACTTTCTAATTTATATTGAATGTGATGTTCATGGTATGAAATAATCCTGTTGGCCAGCTTGGGTGACCCAAGGGTCTTGGGTTCTCCCTGGGTCTTGGTCCTCTTCGTCCACACACCTGGCTAGCTTGAAAACACTGAGACCTTGAAACCTGCATACCATAGCAGTCTATAAAGTAAACATTTTCACAAATTCAGACACTACAGTCTTCTCAAAATGCAGTTTTCCCTAGCATTAGAAGAGACCTTACTGAAAAGTAAAATTACTGAAAGAGAAATGAATCCTGTGTCGCTCAAACCAGGACATTAACACATTAAGCTTTAATATCCAGAGATGACATCCAAGATCAGCCACAAACAAAATCCCTGGGAATGTCAACATTGTGTTATTGTCTGTTTGTTGACTTCAAGCTGGAGCCTTTTTGTGTATCAGTCTCCCAGTTTCAGAGCGATGTCTAATCATAACAAGGTTAGAACTTAAATGAAGAACTAAAATGAATTGAGAGGAAAGATATTTAGTTTAAAAGCAAAATGTCCCTTTTTCACACTAAAAATCTGAGCCCCACATCAGAAATGTTCCCCTTACAGTGCATACACTGAAATATGCTTTCTCTCTTTTAATGGTACATAAGAATGAATTCTTCCACATAGACACTGATAAGTCCCAGAGCCTGAGAAGAATTGGAGCTGGATCTCATTTTCTCTTCATTCTCTCCATTTTCCTTTCCTTCCTTATCTTTCTTGGCACCCTTGGACACAAGACATAAATACTCATCACATTGCCTAGAAACTTTGTTCTGGGGTCACAGCAGGAGCACGGTGGCACTCTGCTGGGGGGATGCTCCCCGCACCCTCCCCGAGCCCCCCCTGCTCCGCAGCCGAGGGGAGGGCTCCAGGAGCTGCAGCGCCTCACCTCTTACTGCTCTCATTTTCTCATCCTATTATCATCCATCATTGGTCCCAAGAAATGCGTGCCCTGCTGTCTGAAAAACTTTGTCACTTTGAAAGCTATTCATGAACTATTTTTTTTCTTATAAGGGCCTTGAAAACATACAATAGTCATAATGTCTTTTCTTTTATTATTAATCTGTCCGCAGGAGCAAATTTCTGTACGTTTCTGCATGTGCTGTAATTCTTTCATGAACTAGGAGAAAGATCTGTATTGAAATCTTTGCCCAAAATTTAAGTCCCAAGCTTGTTGGTAGAGCGGAGTCTTTGTCAGCAGGAAGGCCATGTTTGCACCGTGCTGTCTTTACAGTAGACCCTCCGACACAAGGGCAGAGGACAAACCAAGCAAAAACAATGCTAAAAAGCACTGAGCAGGGTAAAAGGAAGAACAAAAATAGCACTAGGGGATTCTTTATTAAATCTCTACCAGTCTTGGGCAAAGGCCAGAGAAGCTGAAAGCTGAAGAAAGATATCTGGCTGGAGGGTCAAAAAGCGTTAATGATTGACTGCCATGTACCCTGGCAGAGCTCCAGCATGGGCTGTTCACCATCTCTTGCCTCTGCACACTCAGACTTCACCTAACTGGGGCAAGCCACAGCCCTGCTCTGTATTTGGGACTATCTGTGCCGTTTACAAGGTACAGTTTATCCCTCGTACCCCTTATAGAAATGGGACTGCCTAACTGTCCTTTGGCCATCAAGACCATTGGTGACCATCTGGAAGCTCCTATAGCCTCAATGGTCTTTCTCAGAGACTCGGTCATAGGTTTCCCTCCAGAGCATGCCTGGTGGGCCAGGCTCAGGTGAGGAGCTCATCACTGTCACCACACCCAGATGGCTCCCTGGGTGCTGCTGACACCATGTCTGTTTTGGGCCTCCCTGTCTGGAGCCCTGCCACTCCTCATTGGAGGCTATGCTTGAAAAGATGGTTTGGCTTGATCACCAGCCAATGTATTGTCCCAGGGGGCTTCAATGTCACCGAGCTCCAGCAGTTCTTCTACTCACTATTTTACCACCCCCTTGAAATTTCATTCCAGTGCCAGTGCAACTCACAGGGCACAATGAAGCCCCTCTTTCACAAAGGAAGATGCCCTGGGGATGAACAGAGCACCACAGTGTAAAAAAATGGCTGTAAACTGCACATAGGCAGGGTCTAACTGGTCGCAGAGACCTTCAAAAGTGTGGGAGGACAAGAAATGAATATGGCAGACTGAGGGACCTTAAGTATTTCAGGCCTTTCTTTTCTTTAAGAGTGGGGACGACTGCTTGGCAGGCTTCAGAGAGCTCTCACACAGCTATATTTAGCACTGGAGAGGAGCCAACTCTCCATTGTTCAAGTTCGCGTTTCATCTGACTTGATGGAAATTCACACTTTATGAACAAGGTCGCTCTATCAACTGGACCTCAGCGTGGGGCTTTGGCAAAAAAGGCCGTAAGGCAAAGGAGAGCTCAGAAAAGATAAAGTGTTTAAAACAAACAAGCACTTCTACCAAGCAGTTTCAAATTGTTTAAGGGTCTTGGGATTTGGAAACTTTTTTTTTTTTAATGGACAAATGGTAAAGCTCAATTTGCTATGTGTTCCTACTGCTATTTCTCACTGGACAATACAGGAGACAAGGATGCTCAGCAATAAAAAATAATGCCTAAAAAATAAAATAAGTACACTCAAGTGTCTTTAAGTCCCTGGAAGGAATCTGCAGGAATTCTGAGCAAGGACTTGCACCATGGGACCTTCTCACAAAACATATGGTTCAGTCTTCAAGTACACACATCGCTCTGAGTGGTTTTGTTTGGTTTTCTCTTGGTGAATGCAGCACCTGAAGCAAGGAAGGGGAGAACGGACAGTGGTCAGGAGAGCCAGAAGATGGGGTTTATGCCAAGCAGGCACAATCTCTCCATGTCTGCTCCTCATACATGCAACCTCCTCTATGTCCCAAGCCACCAGCAGCATTCAAGCAGCCAGAAGAGAAAGGATTTCTCAGGCACTTTTCCCCCCTCCCAAGCACTTCAGCCAAAGGATCTAAGAAATTAGTCCCGTGTGTAACATGAAACCCCAGAAATTTCCAATATTTGGATTTGGGTTCATTTCAAACGATTATTCTCATACTGGTTCACTAATTTATTATTGTTTTGCACATTTATTCCAAGCTGCATGAGGCCTTTTATGGAGGTATTGGATATGTTCTCCCAAGCCCCTATTAACACTAATGGGCATTATGCAGGTGCTTTAGCACAGCCTTCACCTTACGGCGTTTTTGTTACCTTAACTATTGGAAAGTGCATTGCTGTGTACACTGGGTGCCAATTGTGTTTGCAAGAGGTAGGAAATTACCAAGTACAGAATTAGCCCCTGTCTGAGCCGCACGTATGAGTTATTTGGAAAATATTTGTTTAGTTGCCTTGGAAATAAATAGCTCAAACTTCAGAACGGATTTTTAAGAGGATTCGATAACATGCTCCTAGATGTCCCCTAAGAAAGCCTAGTAAGAGCAAAATGCTTTTCCCCCAATCCGCTGTCTGATATGATTTGAAGTGAATGTGTAAAATTTCCCAGCACATCGTTTTGCTGAGGATATTTTTACTAAAGCTCATTAGCTTTTTAAATATATTTTCTTGCTCTAATTTTCCTGTAGCAAGCTGAACTATGAGTCAGTCCAAATGAAATAAAATAGGTCTCAATTTTCTATGCATGTAACTGCACTTAATTGCACAGAACAAGTTTAGACTGGCTCTGTCCAATTAAGACAAAAGGAGAAAAGGATAATTAAAAATAAATCATAACAATCAAAAGTTGCATTTGCAATTTTGCTTTAGATGCTCCCTCCTCCCACATTTTTGAAGGAGTGCTTAAAAGAAATGGCACAGTATCTTAAAGATGCATTGTCCCAGATCTGGCAAAGCAAATGTACCCATCTTTGTCACGCTAAAAGTACCTCTTTCCCTTATCTGATCAAACTCAACTGTGCATAAATATTTCTTAATTATAACTTTGTTCTCAATTTTTTTTTTCTTTATGACCTTGGCCATGTTTTTCTTATTTAAATATGTTTTACAGAGACTGTCTTCAGGAATAACTCACAGATACCCACTTGGTATGTTCAAGTTTGGGGAGGGAGGAAGGAGCAATTTCTGAAATAGTTACAGTTTGCTTCCAAAAGACAATGTTTTGCATGATTATTTCTTCAGGAGAATGAGTTGACAAAAAAAAGTCCTGTGATCTCACAGCTGTGATAAGAAGTATTTTTGGAATAATGTATATTTATATGTATGAACGCTCTGTCCAAAACACGCCTAGAACAAATCAAAAGCTACTGGCTAATGTGCAAGGTACTGAGCTGATTTTAAAAGAGCAGCTTACAATTCAGCGCCATACTGTCCTTGCGAGATTTGTTGCAAAAATATTCATCAGGTTGCACTATTACAGTGCAGACCAAGGAATGAATTTTACTGAGGGAAACCACTTGTTCTTCATTATCAATGTGTCATTGCTATTGAGAGAGCCAGAATAAATCAGTCTGATTTCTCTCTGACTACAATATTTGGTATACTTGAGAGACATGGAAGCAGGTGGCATCAAATACACAGAGTTCAGAACTGCTCCATTCTGTTTTCCTGGGGTAGGCTTCATCTCACCTGAGATTAATCACCAGGAAATCAAGCATCTGCTGTAATTTAATCGACTTTTCTGTCTAGGAGGAGAGAGAGGCCTCATTCTAGAGTCAGTATCTAAAATAAATAAGTGACTGATACATCAATCGATCACTGAGGTTAGATAAATCCCACTTTTTGACTCCATAAAGTAATAAATACTTCAAGTGAGGTTTCTGCAAACTAGCTTCAGGATGTCTGAAATCAGTGGGTTTATCTTTTATGCTTTCTTCCAACTTACGTTAAAACTCAGAAGGCAGAGTAGCTCCATCAGAGAGTGAACGCAGTCCTGACACTTAATTGTGTGTAGGTTACAAAGGGATCTATAAGATCACTATTTACCGCATTTGATCTCTTATAACTAGCTATCATTCTACCTCTAAACTTCTGCTGTTAGTCTCAGTTCACTTCCTATAGCCATACTAGTTCATGAAATATTTGGGAAGCAAATAAAATTTATTTTGAAGAGTAATATTTACAGTACAGAAGCCAGTATCTTCTATCGATCCTCCTGAAAACCATGAGCAAAGGATGTTCTCATTTCCCTGAGAAAGCAAGACTTACATGAGATCTATATTTTTGTCCATTTACTTCTCCGAGATGCATTTTCTCCCATTTTTCTTATTATTTTCCTGCCTTCTTGCTGTCTCAGAGAAACACACAGCTCTCTTCCCTGGGCAGCATTAGCCAACGCTGAAGCTAACAGCATCACCTCCGTGACAGTCTCAAGCTCTGTTGGCCCAAGCTTGGTCCTGAGCTTAGGTCTACCATGTGGTGGGGTGTTACACTACGGTACCAGCTGAGCCATTGAGCCAGAATAAACAGAATGCATTTTAACATAAAGGGATATAGTACAAGAAATATATTCTCAAGTCTTGGAACTGTAACCATGTGTTACCATATTGTCTTCCTTCTGCTCCTTCTGTTTCTTATTTTCACACATTGCTCCATTCTTTTGCAAATCTTTCCTCACAGAATGTTAAGAAACTGAGATCTACCTTAACTAAAAGCTGTTCTGCTTTACATCATATTCATGTTGTTGGGCTGGCTGGTATCTTTCATCTTTCACTTTTCTCATGGCTCTCGACATTTTATATCTATCTCAGCTTAGCTTCATTTACTATTCCTTATACCTTCTTTTTGCCTGCTGTGACGGTTCCCTAATTATTTCTTTGTGCTTGACCATATATTCTGACTTAGACTGGCATTACAATTGATAGAGCTATCATATATCTCTGCAACTGTGAGACAGAAAAAGATCAGGCTAGATTCCATTTCCTTGCCAATATATTATTTCCTTGGCTTTGTTTCTTACAGTGTTTTCCACACTTCATTTTAGACAGTTTCAGTGAGTGGTTCTCAAAGTGTGGTCTACAAATAACTGTTTGACAGCAACGCCATGGTATGTGGTCAATGAGCCATGTTGCCTTTAATAGTGTTTTCAGTTAATATTTTGATGATATACGTGCACAGAGGTACTTGGGAAATTCAGAGATGACCAGTCTGGAACACAGAAATTCGCTGAACTGCTAGCTTAAGCAATATAACTCCATAGTTTCCCACCGACAGACTTCAGCCGAGGCATATTCTGCTGATAGAGTACAGGCTGATGAGGGTGGCATTTTAAAATTAGAACAGAGACCACCTCCTCTGCCACTACAAATCTGCACACTTTAAGGTTGTTTTGCTTCTGGGAAACATAAGGAGAGATTGCCTAGTGGTGTGATCACCACAGCAGCTCACTCAAAGGCCGGTAGCCACTGTATGTCTCATTCCTTGTGTTGAAGTCTGACCTGTGTTCCCAGAGAAACAAAGCATCCTGTTACAAGACGTGCACATCCTACAGTATTCAAAGAATCACATTGCCTGGCCAGAGATATTAAGATTTTTGGCTAAGGTGCTGTAGCTCCTTCCCGTCTCCTTTTCATTCTTTAGGGCAGCATGGTAGGAATGAAGCTCCAGGTCATGGGATGGGGTAGCTGTCACCTGTGCCACAGGTTGTTCCCCAGTCATCCCCACGGCCGCACGTGGCATCCTGTGCAGGGTCCTGTTGCAGGACACGGTACAGCCCCAGGTCAGACCAGACCATCCCGGTATCCTTGCTGGCTCTGCAGCCTCCAAACCCTTCCAAGGCAAGAAAGGAATACACAGTTCTGTGAAACTGTAAAACATAGATATGCCTTTTGTCAAGCTGTTGGGAATGAAAAATAGCTTAAGAATAAGAGCCCAGAAAGTGGTTGGGTTTTTTTTTTCCTGTAGGAAATCTCCCAAGAGCATCTTTGCCGGCTTAATTTATCTAAGGCAAAACTAAAATGGCTTCTGCTTACCTCCTCCCCCCTCCTCTTTTTTCATATAAGAAAAGTCTCCTCATAAAAGGAAAAAAAGAAGATCAGTACCAGGCAACTTGGGATATGATTGTATGCAGAAAAACTTCTCAGTATCCCACCAAAAACTGCTGTGAAATTTCTGTGAGTGTTCAGAAAGGATGAGGCGGGTGGCTGCATTCAGTTTCAATGTAATTCATACTTAAATGAAAAATTGCTCACTAAATGCTCTTTGTACAATCACTGTGAAATTGAAAAAAAAAAAGCATAGGAGACAGAAATTCTAATTATTTTATTTCTTTCTCTTAATATCTATTGTTGATATTAATTTTTTGCCATGGCCATAAATTATATACTGTATTTCTAAGCTGTGTTCTTTCCTGTCCTGACTTATGCTAATCAATGTGTTTGTTACCACACATCTTGAATATTGCATTTCTCTGGTGGCTGGCTTATCATCATCTATAATTATTCCAACTCCCAATTAGGTCTGAACTCTTCTGTAGCGTTATTTACTTGCTTCTAGCAATGAGACAACATGCTATATCCTTTTTTTTTTTCTAGGTTAGTGCTCAAAACAGATTTCATTAAAAATCCTCCTGTTGATATTAGAGTCATTTCTTGTCCTCCTCATTTTCCAGGTCATTGTACCTGGGTCTTTCTTGACATTTTATTCTCCATTATGTCTTTTATATCTATCTCATTTATATAGTTATCTCTCTATCCAGTTCAACAGTTATTTAATACTTGAAATAACCTCCACGCATACAGTGAGTGCCGTATATGACACAATAGCCCCACAAACAATGCCACGTAATTGCCCAACCCATCAAATCATGGGTTTAGAAACCTTTCAGGAGAGTTCTTTTGTGAACGTTTTTTTTGAGTCATATTGCCTGAAATCCTGATTACCCAGGAGTATACTCGCACTTTCTAACATCCCAATACCAAATATGGAAGTAATGTAGAAAAATCTAACAGAATGGTAGCTGGAGAGAGACACAAATGGTTGAAAATGATTAAACAAGCCCTGTTGGTGGCCTGTGGATGTTTATGATTAATGTAGATTTAATCATCAGCATGTAATAAAAATTCATCTCTTCTAATTGGCTTTTTTTATTGATGCTTCTGCTGCTGAGAAAAAAAAAAATGTATTTCTTTGTATTAATGTCCAAAATTCTGCAATTACAGGTCTGTGTGGTGTACAGCTAGGATGTGGGCAAGATAGCACATGCACTCAGTATCTATTTTAAAATGCTTCTCCAATACGAACAGTCATCATTTTATGGTCAAAAGATCTAAGGAAACAAAAGAACCTGCAACACCTTTTTTGTTTCTCTAATTATTTTGTACTCCATTGATTTTAAATGAATCTGAATACAGGCTACAAATCCTGGCTTTGGGGACTGTTGCGGAAATGAAAGCCTTCACTGATCTGAATGAGAACAAACGTGATAAAGGTACGAGGCAGGCTGATAAAAGACAACACCACTCAGAAAGAAGCAAGCCTTTTAAGAAATGTCAGATGATTCTTTATTATTTTAACTGCAGTATCCTAAGCAGTCCAGTCATGGTGCCATCTCACCAGGTATTGTAAAAGTAATTAACAGAGCAGAAAACCCTTCCTGGGAACTCAACAATAAGGTTATACTTTCTGAATGCTTTATTCCTACTTTCAATTTTCTTTTGGTCCCGGAAAAGCTTCAGAGATTTGAAGTTTCAGAATTACCGTCTTCTACATAGGCTCTGTGCTCTTTCTTCTGCAAATGTTCGTGAGCTGCTTTTGTGGCTCCATAACACATCATGTGTTTCCTTCGACTCTAAATGATAATTTGTAATAATAATAAAAAGTACAAAAGTAACAATAAATGTATAACAACTATTATCACTAAACAGTATTTCCCTCAGCCATAATCGGTGCAGTATATCATTTATGTA
Organism: Burhinus oedicnemus; assembly: GCA_008921705.1. NCBI lineage: Eukaryota > Metazoa > Chordata > Aves > Charadriiformes > Burhinidae > Burhinus > Burhinus oedicnemus. Next base: position 4,917,949 of record VFFE01007674.1, on the reverse strand, counting down.
CAAATCAATGCATACATCTCCTTTCAATTACCAATTGATTCTGTATGGCTTTCCCTCTAGCAGAGCTTATTTGTTAATAAAATGAAATGTGAGTAAGTGTTTGAAAATCGCTCTGTGGGTAGTGAAAAATAAAAGATCTCAGGATGGTTAGAGAAAATGATGCAGATTTGGGGGCCACTTTTTTGCTACCGCATAAGCGTGTTCTTAAGGGCAGAAACAAGAGCAAACTGTTTTTCAAGTAGAGATGTCCCCTAAAGGACAAGGATTTGGAAGGCTATATTCGATGTCATCAGGTTCTGCAGCATCTGGGGATGACTTTGGGCACACCTGCATCTCGGTGAGGATTACTGGGGTTTTCTTTTCCTCCCTGTCACCCAGCACCGGCTGCATGTGGGGGTCCGGGCATGCCCCCCTCGTTCTCCTCTCTCCGGTGAACTCAACGCCGGCGTCACTTCTGGCACGCAAGCTGCCGCGCGCCCACCCCAACCTCCTGCCCCACGGCAGAGGCAGGGGCATCCAACCAAGCCCACCCCAGCGAAGGCGGCGGTGGGCTGCGCCCGTCCTCCTTGCCACGGGTCCCCATCCCGAGGAAGGGTCAGGCCACGCGCGCCGCCCGTGTTGTCAGCCCCATTGTTCTGCTCAGTGTGACGCAGCCTCTGCAAAACAACTGGGACGGATGATTTTAAGTAATTGCTCTGACATAGACTGATTACTACAGTAACAACAGTCGGTTGTAGTTAAGGAGTAGCTTTGGCATATGGTATACATTTGGGGGGGGAGGGGGGGGAACGAAAGCTTTTTTAATTTTACAGATTGCTTTATGTTTCAAAATGCTGGCGTTTTCTTTCCCTTGGCTTTATTTAGAAAATATCAACAACAGGCATCTGAAGGAAAAAATTAACAAATATTGTTACAACTAAATGAATTCAAAGCAACATATATCACAGCTGTTAGGATACGCCATACAATCACAAATTAGTCATCGTTGTTATTGCAGGAAATACAACATTTCACCTCATAAACTTTCAGCTAAATTTTCCCTGTTGGTATGATCCAATTGGAGCCAAATTTCCAGTTGGGCCTGGAGCTACTTTTAAATACTAGGGCCTGTGAGTCTGTACAGCCTAATTCTGGGGCTTTTTTGCCACTGAACTTTTACTTACACTATGTTTGCATTTTTGCATGCTTGCTGCTTACCCATGAGAGCAGCTTCTGCACCAGGTAGTGGTAGTTGGGCACCTGTTGGTATGGGAAAACACAACCGTCCAAGCCATCCAACCCCCCCTCCCTTTTTTTTTGAGGTCCCTCATGCCTAGATATACAGGAAGAAATTTTGCCCAAATTAATCCTTCACATGAACTAATCTTAAAAAAAAAAAAAAAAAAAGGCTTGACAAATAGCCATCATCTTCTTCAGAAACAATATTGAATTTTGCAAGGTATTGGTCTAATCGTACTGCTGTGTATTTTAGATCACTTTTGGTTAGCAAGAGGATCACCAGCAGGCCTTTTTCTCTCTCTTTTTTAATACCTAGAGATTAACTGTTCTGTGCTGAGTACAGATACGACCCTCTTCTATCTCTATTCAGATCAAATATGCATAACCCTGAAACAGAAAGGTAAAGAGGTTTTTTATTTTTATGTTTTATATGGCCCTGTGTGAAATAATATATTCTATGGCCAATTCTTGCTCACCTCAATCACATAATAGTAAATGAATATTACAGAGGCTGACTTTGAAATGCAATGTAAGTGAGATACTAATCAAAAATGAACTCAGAAACATTTTCACCTTCAAATAAAAAGATATTTTCTAAACATAAAAATGTTCAAAAGTCTAATTTCACATAAGACAAGATAAAATGTAAAGGAATAAAAATAGGGTAATAATGTCACAACCCGGGAGGAGGAAAAGAAAATAAAGGAAATGTACACCTGAAGTGCACTGCTTTTTTTTTTTGTTCTCCTCGTGGTCATTTTTCTCTTTCCAGCCTCTTTGGCAGAAGTTTTAAAACATCACTTTGTAAACACACTGAAGTTTATTCTTTGTGAAAGGTAGCACGTTAAAAAATTCACGGAAGCTCCATATTATCACTGAGTCCATTTCCAGCCTGCTTTTTTCATTCACAGCCAGTGTTGTGAAACAGTTAAAAGTAAAATTAAAGCCATTTCTATTGTAGTTCATTAACTTTTATTAAATTAGACTTGAATTATTTATGATGCGAAGTGTTTGATCTATACTATATCTGTCATGGTTGAAAAAATCTGGATGGCTGAAACGTTATCACTGTTTTAAAGAAATCAGAACTCTCTCCAAAACGCAACAAGCCCTCATGCTGTTTGAGTGTTAAGACTTCTGTGCTAAATACCGAGAGGAGTCTGTGTTGTTTCTCAGATCTGGGTTCTGTGTTTGGATTGCTGAATTAGGTGCAAAATAATTGGCACGAAATAAAACTGAGTGTACATCTGAAGAGCCTCCTGCTTACATTTTACAAGATTAGTTAGTGTATCTGGAAAAATCTATGAAATATGATTTTTTTCCACTTCTGATAAACACCGTTTCTTGAAAACAAAATACCTTCTTGTGATTCATAAATTCAGCTATGTAATTGTACACCTGTGACAGGTCAAGTGCAGGCCAGAATATGCACTTAACAAAAATTCAAATATCATTACTTAAAAGTTAATTATATGAATTAGAAATTAGTCTAATTTTATTATGTCATTTCAAGATGTGGTGAAAGAAAACAATATAGTCAAAATTACTTATACAATGGTATAAACGCTTGGGTAAGTCCCTGTATCATTAAATATAATGTGGAATAAATATGATTACCCATGAGAGAAGCTCCATGCATTTCATTAGTTTGAGGTAAACAAATTCAATACTTGGCGTGACAAACTAAAACGCTTAAATTTCTTATTTTCATCCTATAACACCTCCCAGACAGACTTCGAGTTCACCCACATCTGATGTACAAGGTGAAATCCTGTTCTCAGGGAAACCTCCGTCTCCTATGGGAGTTGACCACTGACCTTCTGCGTCCAGCCCTTAATACATGGCCCCATCCCACTAAAGCCCATTCTGAACATGAAACACTGATCAGTTCGGTGGCCGTATCCATCTGCATCCAAGTGCAGTCCCAGCGAGAGCACAGCCTTTGCAAAAGTGCAGCCTTAACCAGGACACGCTAATGATTGAAAACATACATTTGAAAACTCCGTGCCACCCAGAGCGCACAGGGAAACTTTAAACCCCTAATCCAAGCAAATGGTCAATAATGTCTGTTTGCAGAGAAGCGGTGTCCGCAGTCCAAAAGCTCATTCTTGCAGCAATAGCCCCCCGACACCGCCGTGCCGACCGCGGGTTCGGGCTGAGGAGGGCCCGAAAGCCGTGACATGGCAATATTTAGACGCTGAAAGGGATCTGTGGGAGGCTAGCAGTTATAAAGCTGCAAATCTTTTCCTGAGAATAATTCTTTTCTTGTGGGAAACTGGCTCTCCCACAGATTATCTCATACTTAGAAGAAAGGAATATTAAAGTATCTTAATTACAAAAGACAGTTTTGGGAGTGGGATGAAGTATGCTCTAATTTACTGAAGGTTCAACTTAAAAGTCAGGTAAGATTGTTGAAAGTTAAGTCCCCTTTAGCTGGCTCACTTTAATTTTTTTTTTTTGTTTCAGTTACCTATTTAATAATGCATCTATGCATATATCACCCCTATTATTAATAGTAAATGTGCATTTCAACATGTCAAGTTTTCCTAGCCCCACTTTTGCAATTTTTTTTTTTAATATAAAAAAGCAAAGGCATTTCCTAGGGCACATGCTGCCAGACACCCAGCATTTATCTTATCTTAGTTGATGACTTTCCTTTTATCCTGAAATGATTTGACAATGACTCTATGATTTCCTGTACAAATTACCCTTTGAAAGTGGCAGTGGCGCTTGGCAGCGATCTTCACTTAATTACTGAGTGGATTATTAGCATACGGCTTTTTTTCACCCCTTCATTTCTTTATATCTTCTAGATTGCGCTGACAGTTCCCTTTCATTGCGTGCTTTAACTCACTGAATACTAAACATTATGCAGATTGCAGCTGAGAAGTACCCAGTCTCCTCCAGCCCTCTTCCCCCACTGTCTGTGCTCCGCATCAGCCCTCCGTGAAGGCGAGTAATTTATAGGTCAGAAATCAATAGTGTGTCTGGGAAGCGCATTTGTGGGTTCTCTGCTTTAGACTGAGCAGAAATTAATGTTTTAAATAAGTGCTCATCCTAGAAGGTAGCAAGCTGCATTCCTTCTTTGTGTTTCATTGCTTTTGAAATAGTCTTCCCTATTAGGTGTGGGGCTTGTTTTTTTTTTTTTTAAATTCATCATGCTAGCCATCAGGTAGCAGTGATTCTATAGCTAAAGTAACAATCATTTTTCCTCCAGCCAACACCTCCGCAGAAGGGTGCTGTTAAGCTAAACTCCTTTGTCTGACATACATTGTTACTTACTATTTGTCGGTACAAGATAAATGTGAATGATAAATCATAACGATTTCCTCCTCGCTTTCTCCCTGCAAGGACTCTGGCGGCTTGGACACTAAGCAGTGTACACATGCATACATGTCAGTATTTCTCCAGCCACCTCTGCTTCATGCTGTTCACCTGCTGGTTGTAGGAAGTCCACGCTGCACTTCTTTGCTGGAAAAGGTCCAAACTGCATGTCTTCCCGGGTCCCTTCCCCAGTACCAGTGAAGGTAAATAGCTTTTTCTGGTTCTTCTGGTACCTTGGCAATGAAGGCAGGTGCTGCTGGAGCCACACAGTTCAGCAGTCATAGATGTAGGTGATCTGATACACAAAACTGGCTTCATTTCACTTCCATGAAAACTCCTGGGATTTGGAAAAATTGACATCCCAAAATAAGATGAAAAGCTAGTTTCCTCTAGAACTGAAATTCAATATATTAAGCATACTAAATTCAATCCATTAGAATACCGATTTATCTGGAAGCTCTGAGACTTACAGAGTCTGTGCTCTCTAGGAACCTCTACAGATCCAGCTGGCAAAAGCCCAGGGAAGCTACGTTGGTAAACAGTCAATAAAAACCCCAAGTTAAGAGATCATACAGCATGTTTTCTCTACAATTTTTCTTCACTCTGTGGGAAGCTCTGTGAAAACAGGAATATACCTATCAACTATTTCTATTTCTGTAAATCTATATTTTCAGAGGCAAAGACTGCTGCTGAAAATGCCCATCACTATTTTTAAGTCTGATGTCCTTCAGTCTTGCTCTCTTTAAAGCCATCTATGGTCAGTAAGTCAAGCCTCTACAGTTAGCAAAGCTACCTGGCCTTTTTGTAGGTCAGCTTAGCAATGCCCGTCCCTCTGCTTGTCCTGTTCCCTACGCAGCTCATATGTGCTCCTTTTACAGTCCATGATCTCTGTTCCACTGTCTGTGTTGGCTTACTCCAGCAGTCTGGCCTGGATATAACACCTTTTAAATGGTGTTGTACCCATCAGACTTGGGAATACAGCCACGGTGGCTGCTCACATGCTGGACCATGTGTTTGGGTCTGCCCTCGTCTGGGCCAGAGTGCTCCTGGGGCTCCGCGAGGCCTGTGTAGGTCTTTACTCCTACTGAGGGACTGGGAAGCAAAAATACAAATGTGGTAGGCAGAACCCTTTCATCCGTCTCCTTCTAACGGTACAGGTGTCCGGAGCTAATTGGTCCAATAACAGGCATGGCTTGATTTTGGTTTCTCCACTTGGACTATTTTCTTGCTTCACAAGACACTTCATGTATTTTTCTTCTGAAGAATGAGATTGGCTTCAGCCACGTGTGAGCACTCACCCAAGCCTTGCTTCAAGTCCCATCTTCTCAGAGGACCCTTCACCCTGAGGTGGTTGTGCTTTACCTTGTGCTAACATGGCCGTGCTGCCGTGTCATTGCAAACGAGCTTTGTGCAGGGACCGCCGGGGCTCCAGCCTTCTCCTTCTGCATCCAAAAACAGAGAGAAAAGCTCTTTAGCCACAAACAAATGAATCCACCCCCCGAAGCCCTACAGCTTTTGCAAGACAAGTGCTACAGCTCAGAAACATCAGGGCAGGACTGTGCTATGGGATCTCGGAGCCAGCGCTGATCTCGAGTTTAGGTACGGACCACCGCGGAGCTTGCAGCAGCCGCAGCCGCAGCAGGCGGCTCGGCATGTGCCCAGACCTTCGGGGAAGCAGGGCAAGCAACTGGGTGGTCAGCCTACATTGTGGTCTGTCCTGCTGTGCCCAGACCCTAACGCTGCCGGGGCTGCTCAGCTTAAAGGCAGCTCGGGTGGGTTCCCAGTGCGCCGCCAGCACCGCCATGGGCTGGGTACAGAAGGAGCTCTGCTCGCTCTCTCGACGGGGAGAAAGGTGCCCGCACGAGCACGGCAGCTCTCACCTTGCTCAGCAGCGCAACTGCTCTCCCCTGTGATAGTCTAACAGGACGGGAGGAGCTTGAAAACCCGCAACCCGGTTAATTCTGCAATAAAATTACACCTTTGCAACAGTGATTTGTAAGCCTTTTGGACCCTTGGAGTTTCCTAATGGCCACCGCATTTTCTCACATCATTTGGCAGGCTTATCTTCTACCTTTTCATTACATATGCCGTGAAGGCAAAGTGAAAACTACAGTGTAAAGTCATGCAGTAAATGGTAGGCGCTTCACCATAATCCGATGGGTGAACAACATTTTGGGAGTTGCTGACTTAGTGCGTACTCCACAACAGGTTTTAAACTTTACATAAAAAGTAAGCCAGCCCCTGAAGGTCTTTTAGCTCAGTTTTCAGCATAAGTGAGCAGGGTTGCCAACACACTGTACAGAAATCATAAGGTAAAATCACAAGATATTAGAAAGTAGTATATGTATGATTCTCTCTTAATTCCAGTTTGGGAGTCTTTAGGGGATGTATTTCAAGCTTTTTGGTAAGTATGAGAACTAGAATTTTTTTTTTTTTTTATGACAGCCTTATTCTAAGATAATTGGATTGACTCAAGCACCTTAAGAAAAACACAAATTTTCTTGAGATTTACAATACAATTATGACACTTGGCAGGACTGGGTGCTAGTGGAGTGTGGTCTGTCAAAAGGCTGGAACCGGTAAGACCCCGTAAAAGGTTATGAACCCTCTGTATGCCTGTGCACTTGCCAAACATTTTATGTTTCTTTGCCCATACCTGATCTCAGTCTCCAGAGGCGTCTGGAACAATTTGCTACAGGCTACCAGCATCAGTGTAAACACAGCAGTGTTTCAGACAGATTTTAATTTCTAGCACTTGCTGAAAAGGCTGTACCTTTAAAACATCATGCATCTCCAGCACTGCAGTTGTCACAAAGATGTCCTCTAGATAGAAAGTACACTCCTGGGCTTTAAACCAAAGCTACAAAGAGTTTGCTCTAAGCAGCACAACAGAATCTTTCGAGGACATGGTAGGATAAATTGGCTCCCAAATTACCTTGCTCCTTTACCTCTCAGTCCCAGCTGGCTCTTTTCTCTCACAAGGCAAACTCATTTTAGCCTTTCTCGTCTTAAAACAAAAACAAAATGAAGAACCCATCCCTAGCCCTATGTGCTTCTTTAGTTGTGTACCCAGGCTCTTCTGTGCAGCGCCTGAGTTTGCTGTCCCTGGTCCAGGACTGCTGGTGGCAGCTCCCACCAGCTCCACCCTGTCCTCCATATCCCAGTTCTTCCCTTCCCCCTGAAAGCTTGAAATCATTGTTTCCCTCAATGTCCATCACTTCTCAGTTGTCCTCATGTGCAGTCAGTGGAGGCTCTGTATCGGCAGAGATGTTTGGTTTTCTTCTGCAAGCAGTGGAGTTTTCCCTCCTCCTCACTCTGTAGGACTTCAGTAATTTCATTGATAAACTCAGGCTGAACCCCTGCTTCATGCAGGTCACTCACAAATCTTACTCTCCGCTATGGGACCAGACAGATAGATGGAGACACCTTTCTACTTCAGGCCTACCGCAAATCAAAACCTTGGCCTGTTTCTTGGAAACTTTCTTACAAATCTCTGGTTGTCAATTCCAGCTCAGGATGGATAAAACAGAGATTTCTGGCTGTGATCCCCTGGGAAGCCCACGCTGGAGCAGGCTCCTGGCAGGACGTGTGGACCTGTGGAGAGAGGAGCCCACGCTGGAGCAGGTTTGCTGGCAGGACTTGTGACCCCATGGAGGACCCACGCTGGAGCAGTCTGTTCCTGAAGGACTGCACCCTGTGGAAAGGACCCATGCTTGAGTTCGGGAAGAACTGCAGCCCGTGGGAAGGACTCACGTTGGAGAATTTCATGGAGGACTGTCTTCCGTGAGGAGGACCCCACACTGGAGAAGGGGAAGAGTGTGAGGAGTCCTCCCCCTGAGGAAGAAGGAGCAGCAGAGACAGCATGTGGTGAACTGACCACAACCCTCATTCCCCATCCTTCTGTGCTGCTGCAGGAGAGAAAGCAGAGAATTCGGGAGTGAAGTTGAGCCTGGGAAGAAGGGAGGGGTGGGGGTAAGGTATTTTAAGATTTGGGTTTATTTCTCATTGCTCTTCTCTGATTTGATTGGTAATAAATTAAATTAATTTTCCCCAAGTTGAGCCTGTGTTGCCCATGACAGTAATTGCTGAGTGGTCTCCCTGTCCTTATCATGACCCACAAGCCTTTCGTTACATTTTCTCTCCCCTGACCAGCTGAGGAGGGGAGTGATAGAGTAGCTTTGGTGGGCACCTGGCAGCTAGCAAGGGTCAACCCACCACATTCACGCACACTATCTAAAGGATATTCCCCAAGCCATGGCTTCTCTAATCTCTCTATGAGAAAGAAATCCTTTTGGCAACACCTTTTTTTTTTTCTTTTTTTTTTTTCCCTGATAAATAAAACATAGTCCCAATGGTAGTTAGTTGCTCAGATCATTTTCCTAATCCATCATTTGGATTTCATCATCTCTTCTAGGAATCTCTCAAACGTCTTCTTGTTTTCACCACAAAATCACCGCAGCCTAGCTCTGCCTGTAATTTCTCATGGTGTGATTGTGAGGATGCCAGCTCCCACCCACATTCAGCTCACTTTTACTTCTGTCACTTCTCCAATACGTAAACAAGCATCGTCATCCATTTTCCCATATTGCCCCTCACACCAGAAAGAGAGTCCCTGTAAATATCTGCTCAGTGTCTTCCTTCAGATCCTTGCCCTGTAACAGTCCACTGTCACACTCACAACACCCAACAGTGGTCAAACACAGTTGTGCAGAAGCCTCCACCCTTGATGCTGCCGCTATTGTCTCATTTTCTTCTCAAACGGGACTATAAACAGTCATCCTCCCACTCCAGTTCTCATTTTTCTTCTCAGTCCACTCACCCTATTTTCTGAGACTCAAGTACTTAAAGAACTAGGGGTTGGATTGTCACTGCGTATGGGGTTTTCCTCTCAGGAATTTTGGTAAAGCAGCTTCAGTGGCTCTCAGTGCCCATTCATGTGCCTCTCATGTGCTACGTGTATGCCTCCCTGCCTTACAAGTGCACTACAATGAGCCACAACTACCTTATAAGCAAGCCCACTTCAGAAGCAGCGCAAAGTGCTGAGCCTGGGCTAGACCCTGCTGGGTCTCCCTTGGAGTTAACTCTAGGTTCCCCGCACAACACTGCTCTGTGCAGGGCAAACGTGCCTTTAAACATGACTTTCCTATAGGTTTTTGCTCACCTTAAGCACGGCAGAATCTCATTCATTTTCTTCAGGGAAGAAGTAAAAGCTCTTGTTACGATGAATTTGAAAAAATTTATCTTCTGGTGGGTGGCACACATCCGTCAGTTCCCCGATACCTGATGGCTGGTTATTTTCAGAGTAGAAGTCAAATTGCTAGAATATCTCAGCTATTAAAAGAAGACTGCAATTATTGCTATTTCTTTAGCAGAGATAAATTGGGAATATTTTCAGTGTCACATCCCACTGCATAAATTAACAAGCGAGCTTGGACCTCACCATTCTCCATTAAAATCGCACTGTGGTTCATAACGCGGTGAAGCACTCCTTCCCCCAGGTCGTTCTGTGGGCTAACCAGACTCAGAGAGTCACGCAGAGCCGAGTGCTTGTGTTTTCCCCTTTTCTCATGCTTATGCAAGAGTCAAACAAGTCAACCTGTGACACCGTGTTGTGTTACAGTGCGAGCAAACTGCTGAACGGGGGGTTTTCTGTGAAACACTGAGCAAGGAACCCTGTCAGTGAAAAAGACACGTTATGCGCCTTTGTCTCCAGTTCGCTTTGCAGTCGCAAGAAATCATCTCAGCGACTTCTGCCTGGCTTCTTGCGACAGCCTGAAAGACCTGATACACACCCTTACGGTGGCGTTGCATACAGCTTCTCTGGTAGGTTCCTAGGAAGCGAGGGTCAGAAACACTCTGCTGCTGTAACGTGAAAACAGAGGGATTATTGGGGCAGGCAGAGACATGAAGTGGAGACTTGATCTCTGACAGATTTGCTCCTAAATTCAGGTCCAGTTCTATCATGACATTTAAACAATTTCCCTTTAATGCCACAGGCTGGTTTTTAAACAGCTTAGCAGGTACCATATGCATCAATTACAGTTTTATTGAGTGTTGCTTGCTAGCACTGCTGAATTTGGATTGGCTACCATCTGTTTAGAAGCTTGGAAAAAACCTGCTCTTGCCTGAGATACCATTGCAGGTTAGCAGTTTCTGTGATGTTCTTCAGAACCTGCCTTAAAATATCCTGGAAACGATGGCTGAAATAGCAGCACTGTACCTGAAGATGTATCCTTAAACTGAAAGGATATTATTGCAGGGCTAAAGTGATAATGCAATCTGGGATAAATATTTTAAATATAAACATTTTTAATTATTATCATTTTAAACATAAAATATATAACAAGATAATGGAGGTTTCTTATGCCTTTAGGAAAATGTCAGTATAAGACGTCAGACCCAAGTTTTAGTAAAAGGGAAAGGTTTCCAACCTGGGGAGGGTGAGGCTGACTGCCTGGATGAGGAGTTGGGTAAGTGAATATGCATAAGAAGCAACCTTTCAGAAAAGTGTATACGGGGCATAAAAACAAATTTCAGCAGAGAAGAACTGCTGGAACAAAGAACTTCTTGTGTTCTGCATTCTCTTCTGTGGATCTCTCCACTCCTTTTGGCCCATATGAAGTTGTTTGGGATATTACATTATCTCCATAGTTGCAAACATGAAAGTAGATGATAAAAGGGCAAATGAATTTATGGGACAGAACATTTTACACATGAAGCCAGGTTCACCATTTGAGCAAATGACTCTGAAGTAGTCTTTGATGCAGTGCACTTGCCCTGCTTTTGGACTTCTGTATGAGAAGACTGAAGTTACCTTTACTTGACTGCAACAAAAAACTATATATTACATCTTTTGTGGATTTTTTTCGGTTGTCTGGAGTAACTGCAAATAGTTGCCCAGAACTGTGTAAATGGCCGTACACTAAATTTGAGGTACACTGACCTAGGTAAGTTCCCTGCAATTTTTATTTTCTTGATTATGTGACAGATGCATGAGGGCTTATAGAACACTTACCATGAATGGTGATGTAGTTTCCTTTTTTGAGCTAGGCGTACCTTTCCCCAAAATCACTTTCAATAAAAACCTGGGCAATGTGAGGAATTCAAGCATGATTCTCCTTTGGCAGTTTGCACAGTTGAATGGAGGATTCCCAATACAGTGTTTATCTGTCTCGTGCATTTTATTCCAGCAAAGAGTTCAGGGAAGCTCTCCATCCCAGATAAACTCTTCCAAGGGTATCATCGAATTTCCTGCTGTGTAGTTTTCCAGCTCCAGCATCACAGACGCAAGACGGGTTGAAGTGCTTGCCCTGGCCTGCTCTCAACGCCCATGGTCATGTATTTCTTTGGCCTGTTTTGTCATTTCTGTGCCAAGGCTGTGACACATGGTGGGAGGGGAACAGTCAGCTGGTGGTTCCAGAGGTGTGATATCCTACTACAAGACTTCCAGAGTAAATATTTGCATATACAAAGATCAAAATCACGGGTCTTTGGTATTTACATAAGTAAATGTTGACAGTCACTCATGTAAAGCACACATGTAAAGGTGTAAGCATAACCAAAGCAAATTTATTTGTAAATGTGATTGAATTTACATGTGCATTCTGAGGAAGCAGGGGGAGGGTGTTTGTTTTTCCTTTTCTGACTGTTTGCTTTGGCAGAACCTGTGCCATCTCCAACCTTTCTTTATATTATTTTTGCTTGCTTTCTTTAGTGTTTGCCTGGGGTGTCTTAGCAGCGGCCAAGACTATTTTAAGGTCTTTGTGCTAGCAGCGTTCTTTGAAAATATCTGGTTTGCCTTCTGGGGAAAAAACTCCAACAAACCACCAACCAACCAAACCTCTTTTATTATGTAAAGCAGTTACAGGAAAAGAGATAAATAGGAAGAAACAGATAATAAAAGAGAAAGTGCTTCTGAGTCTGTCAGTACTGCACGCTTTTTCTAATTAGAGCTCCAAATGGTGACAAACTGGTGAAAATAATACACATTGAAAAGGTAAAAATGTTGCAAAGTACTAATTGGGTGTGACTGGGGTTTTGAATAGTTTGATCTTTGGAAGTTGGGGCAGAAGGCAACTTCAAATATTTTAGGCTGGCCTTTCAGCATGTTCAGAAAAATCAAGCTTCTTTCAACCAGCATATCATGGTCTCCCAGAAATGGAGGCATACCCAAAATACTTGTGAACCATCTTGGTGTATCATGCTTAGTATTGCAGATAGACGTTCCCTATCAATTTGAGATGACAGCAGTGGCAGCATTGCACCACCCGAATAGTGATATTCTAACCCAAGTGTGTCCTGTATTTCAGAGATTATGCTATTTGGAATTATTTATGCTTCCAGTACTTCCAGATCCTGAAGTCACTACACACATTCAAACTGAGATGACCAGAATCAGTGATGTGATTGAATATGTTTATCAAATCTGTACTGTACTCTGTGGGGTTTGTTTTATTCTGGAAGATGGTAGACTTTAGATGGAGAACAAATTTGGCTTAAGACTTCCTTCTGCCCTCACTCGGTACTGTATCAGCAGCACTGCAAGAGAAATATAGTGCTTTATTTCACTGGGCATAAACAAAGAAGCCCACAAACAAATAAGAACCAAGTGGCTGCATTTTAATATGAGCAAAGAAGAAATTCTAATGCAAATAAGTAACGAGCGGCATAAAAGTTTGTGGTGCTGGATCTTCTGCTGAGTGAAGCTAAAACTCCTCAGCCAGAACATGGTATTACCAGATACGTAGTAGAAAGCAAAGGAAGTGCAGGCAGAAACTCCACGGTCCTGCACAAGGCTGACTGCAGGCACCCATGCCCGCCTGGCAGGATCTTAGCTCACCAGGCAGGGCTGCAAAGCAGCACCCAGCCTCGGACTTGGCCAGCGTCTGGGTGTAAAGTTGTGGGTTTCCAGCTCTAAGTGTGTTACCAGCGTCTCTTTTCTCCTCCAGGTCAGCTCCTGTGAAAGGGCATTAGTTCTCCACTTGATGCTGAGACTTCGGAACTATTTTTCTGAGGGCAGTGTTAGCGGCGGGAATGAGGACAAGGCAGCATTGCTAGCGCAGGCCTGCACACCTTGGTGGGTGCTGGTGCGTGCGGGAGGTGGGCAGCATCCCCACATCAGCTCCAAAACTCAGACAAAGGCAAGGTAGGAATTGCACTGCTCCGACAGCTGAAGAAAGCACATTTGTCATGCAGTTCTGCAGTTCCACAGCCTTAGGTAAGGTCAGGTATAGTCTAAGGCAGCTCCTACAACATTTTAGGTTTTGGGGAAGGGGGGCACCCACAGGTAATAGTTTCAGTAACTACACTTTGTTTGGTCAGTCAGCTATTCAGCATACGATTTAATTCTAGAACTGTGGCACTCAAGTCTCTGAAAACACATTAATTTCATGCATTTGTAAACCTCTGAGACCAGTTAAGCTGTTGCCTGTGCTATATTAAGGAGTGAACATTAATTGGTAGGAGCAAAGCGCTGGGCATCCACCCTCCTGAGGAGCAACCCTGCGCCCACTGTAATCCTTCGGCTCCGCACCAGCTCCTGCGAAGCAGATTCCCCCTGTGACTCTGCTGAGCGATGCACCTGGTCATCGGGCTTCAGCTTTCACCTACGTGTTAAATGGGTATCATCGTCATACGCAGCCCAATTCACAAAGAAGCTTTGAAATATGATTCATTGTTTGAGACTGGGTTGGTATTACTGGATGGCAGTTCTTACCAGCGACAGGAAATTATTTGGAGGGGAGGGTACCAAGGGAAAAAGTTCAGAATCTGCTTTAATAAGGCACTAACACTATTTATAAGCACAGGGGGATATACAATTAAATCCTAAATGAAATATCAGCTGCAAGTGCAACTACAAATGAGCCATTGATTCCTTAGACAACCATACAGTGCTTCAGATCTCCCAAATGCTCTGCCAGGTATTGGATTTTAAGCTACATTATTACTGATTTGGGTTCAGTTTTTCTCCTGAACTCTTTTGCGGAGCTGAAGTTTGATTTAATGCTCTTTGGTCCCCTTCTCCCACCTCATGTAGTCCCGAATTTCAGAAAGCAGGCAAACTCAATCCATTAAGCCATTGCTGACCTTGTTGTGATAAAGATGGGATGTAAGACAAAAATATTGATAAAACCAATCAAATTTACGTAATGACTTTTAAAAAATGTCAAAATTGAAAGAAAATAATTCTTCTTTAATATCTTTTTTAAATGATCTCATTGAAATCAGCACATGGACTGAGAAATTACAGAGGTGAAGATCTACACGCAGCAGCTGAGTTTGCAGAAGGATGGTTGTGTTTTTACAGTGCTAGGCTCTTCAATCCAAGCGTCGGCACCAAAGACGGTTTCCTGCTTTTCCCTGGTGCTCATTATTCAGTGCCTCCTGCTAAGACAAACCCTGCAGCCACCGGCTGAGCAGTCCCTGGTTCCCCGAATCACACCTCCGCCGCATTGCGCTGCGAGAGCACGGGCGCACGGCATGACACACGTGTTCAGGATCTATTAAGGGCTTTCATTACACAGTCTGTCAATTCTGGATTTTATTACACTGTCTTTATTTATCTCACTGTTTCATATAACACATTTGTCTAAGTGGGCAAAATTGATTTTACCAGACTAACTTTGAACCGATCGTGTTCCTCATTCCAGCCAAATACATTATCAGGAGGCCAGAACAAAATAAACTGTAACCGTAGGAGAGGACAAGCTTCCTGAAGGATATATTTATTTCATTGTGCTGTCCTACTGCTGTCTACATTTTATTTTAAGTAACTTTATTAAAGCCAAAGTAAAAGCTTTTTCAGTTTCTCTTTAGAAGATCGTAAAGAGAGAATAAGTAAAAGCTATATTTTAATTGATATTAACATTGACATAAAACTGACATCTACTTATTGATAGCTTCAGAGTGAAGATGATTTAGGATCTGAACATGTATAGCTAATAATGCACACACCTGAGTATACTTTTTTTATTGTAAAAAGGCAGAAGTTTGATCCTGAACTTAAGCTACCCCACTACCCTGCCTCCAGCTCTAGTAGAAGCCTTTTCCTTGGCCAAACAAAAACTCTCCTTCTGTATCAGTAAGAAGGAATCAGGGAGGAGACAAGCTAAGCAAAATAGGGGCTGTTTACTTCTCTTCTTAAGGAGGAAGACTTAAGGCTTCCCCATCCAAAAAAAAGATGGCCAAAAGGTGGGAGTAGTAGGAGCTTTCCCCTCAGCTTTCACAGAGGATTCAAAGAAATAAGCCCACTCACTATGTATTAACAACATTCACAATATAACCAGCTGGGGAAAGGAAACAAGGGAATCAAAAAAACCCTGCATTTTTAAAGAAGATAAAAATGACACAGCAGAGAAGTCAGGAGAAATGCTTATCCCCTGGAGGTGTGGGAAGGAGAGGAAGAAGAGCTGGGGAGAACCAGCTAGGAAGACCTGAAAGGTATGAAAACATGTATGTCTTTCAGGACAGCATTTTCCTCCTGAGAGTGTGGGCTTCTGGGATTTCATAGACAAAATCTTTTCCTCTGCACCTAAGAGATGTACACGTAGCCCTTGTCCTCTCCTAGTGGGAACTGGCAACAGCCCTAGATCATCCCCTGTGATTTTGACCATACTTATCAGACTGACAAGCTGCACCTAAATATAAAATGAGCATGGCTTTAGTACAGTTTTCCCCAAAAGATCTGCCTTCTGTTTGCAATCAAAATAGTGTAGATGACACAGCGGTTGCATATCATGGAAAGAAACTTCACTGAATGATATCAAAGAACTTCAGACTAACAAAGAAAGTGTTCTGTGTTAAGAAAAACAGGGAAAGAATTTCAACAGCTGCTTTAGTTGTTTATATTCTTTGAAACTCATTAGTCGTATATGTGCATATTTTATAGATTCTGTATATGTATATACCTATAGATATATGCATGCATATGTGTAGTACACATGCATGTATGAATGCATTTTTTGTTTACTAAAGGTGGGATTTTTATAGCAAGATCTCAGGGTTCCGATTTCACTAGATGCGCTTTCCATATCTACCAACATGTTCCTTCTATTAAACAAATTTCTGATAAATAAACCAATTTGAGTTTTGAATCTTAAGATCTAAGACAAAAAAAAATATTAAATTCTAACCACAGAAATAAGAACATAAATTGCTATTGTTATTTCTGAATTTGTTATAAAAAGGCAAAAAAATATTTTGTATTTCAAAGATCAATCATAAAATATCTGTTTTGACACTCTCCTTTTGCATCTGAGTTTCTAGTCATTCTCTATTAACAATCATCCTAAAAAAGATTTTATTGTAGAAATAGAGAAATCTAAATCCAGGAAAACTTGCTCAGATTATACCCTTGCTGTCAAATACCGTGATTTCACAGACAAATCAGCTTTGTTTTTCTTCAACTACTCTATGGATATTAGTCTTTAAGGCCTCTTCACTACCCATTAAGGTCAGTGAACAACTGGTAGTGCTTCTAATGTATCTGAGTTTGACCAATGTGCAAGTAAAAGGAAAATCAAAGTGATTATTTATTTTACATTGTGGGTGCCAATGAGTCACTCTCTGGAAATCTGTGTCTTCTCAAGCCTACATAAAAGACACAGATAGCACACACTTGTTGATGAACACAGTCTTTATGCAAGAAAGTGTGATAACTGAGGCAATTTATGTGCTTAACACATGGTAAAGATATGTATTTAAAAATTTACTCCATTTTGTCTTAACAGGGAGTTTTACTGGGAGGAGTTAGCAAGTATTATGATAATTCTTACAGTAGCTCAAGTTATGGGATATACTAACAACTTCTTGTGGTCCTGGTAAAACCAATATTAAGTGGTGGAGATGATGGCTACTAGAACCAAACGGCTGTAAAACGTTTGCCTTTACTTAGGGCTTCAATTAGAACAGCTTTCTGGAATTAAAACACAAAGATAATACGCACTAAAGCGATCGGAACCACTTGCATCAAGGGGCCTGGGTGGCGGGGAGTACCGCTTTCTCACTTCCTCACCTCGGTAAAGCAAAACCCGCAGCTCACGCCCGGCAAACGCTGTACAAAACGTCCTGCGGTGGCTGGCGCCGACCAGGGAGCCTCCAGCCCCCCAAAATGACAGTTTTCCTCCCCCCTACCCCCCACCCCGGCGGTCCCCAGGAAGGCGGAGGAGAGGAGGCGGGTGCCGAGGGTGGGAGATGCTGCCAGCCCCGGAGCTGCGCCCTTCCATTCACAAGCCCCTTTGAGAACTGGGCTCTGCGGGACGCCGGCAGCCTTATCACGTACTCCGAGGTACGAGCTGGTAATGAGAGACAATATGATTAGTCCAGCGCCGGGGCTGGAAAAGGTCAGAGAAGTATCCCAGAAAGGAGCCCCGGCCCTTGAGCAAAACCGCAAAAACAGGCAGCCGCCGAAATGTGGGCGAAACCGTGACTTACCGGTGCCGCTAAGCCCGGGTCTCTTGCGGAGGGAGCATCGCAAATCCTCGGCGGGACTCGGGCCACCCGGCCCTGGGGCCGGCAGGCTCCCCCGGCCGGGGATGCCCCCGGCCCCAGCTGGGGACGGGCGCTTCTCGAGCAGCCGGAGGAGTCTCTGGGCTGGGGGCAGTTCTGGGAGCAAGGCAGCAAGGAGAAATAGGGTGCTTCCCCTTACTGTATATAAAGGAATCGAAAGCCTGGCCGTTCAAAGCTTTTCTTCATAAACTTTGGATAACGCCTACTTGTTCACAATTGCTTGACTTTATGACTGCATATATATATTGCTACACAAGTAGGGGTAAGGAAACCACCACTTGATGCACAGATTTGAAACCCTCTTGGTTGATAAAAACACAGGAAAGATCCAGGCTCATTACTAAAGAAAATGATCCATGTTTTTCTTCAGGAAGGGACTTCCCTGCTTTCCCTGAAAATGCAGGAGTTTATCAAGAAGTCAAACCACACACAGCCAGACTTTTGTTTGTAGCCCTCTACTCCTCGGAAAGACGACTGAGATGATACAACACGCAGCATACGCTGGGATCACTGATCCCTCATTGCTTTGGACACATCCTCATGGCAATGGATGGCAGCAACACCGCGTTCTTCACGAATAGCTTTGAGACTTAGAAAGCTGGAGAGAGAAATACTAGAAATACTGGATTTTAAAAAAATGATGGACTAAAAAGCATATTTTTCATGGGATAGTTTTTTTCTTTGACGGTTTTCAGGTTTTACTGGAAAAACTAAAGCCGATATTCCACCCTCTTTTCAGCAGCTGAGGACCGAAAGGTCTGCTTCTCATAACAAAAATGTTAAATATTTCTTAAAATGCCGATAAGAACTGTTCCTCAAAATAGTCTTCTGAAAACGGAATCTCCTCGTGATCAGCGCTGCTTCAGTCTCCCTTCATCACCCATCAACTGGGCAATAGCTCCAGCCATTACCTTGGCATACTCTTTGCTTTTCTAAATCAAGCTGTTTCCTCTTCCCATCAGCTGATGAACTGCTTTAGGGCTGCAGTTACTCCTATCTCTTTCTTCTCTGCTAGGTAAATTCTAAAAGGCAAGGTAATCGTTACTTTCTTACTCAGGTCCACTGCAAAACTATTGTAATGTAGAGTGATCACACTCTTAACACTTCTGCTGCTTCTTAGTTCTTTGTATACGTTTTAGCCAACAGAATTAAAAAAAAAAAAAAAACCAACAAAAAACAAACCCCCAAACAACAACAACAAACCATACTACAACTCTAATCTTAAATTGAGTCTGTTAATTTGTTATTTAAATTGTCACTACAAAACTGAAAATGTGTATATATGCTATATGTGGGGGTTTAAAATTAAATAGAAATGAAAGTCGTGGGGTTTTTTTACTTTAAATTCTTAATTAATTGTTTCTCCTTTTTCTGTGTAAGTTGTGATAATGTATACGTGCTCAGGTCGTAATTCACAGATGAGAGCTGGAGCAACTGTTTTGCAAATAGCATTGCAACTTCGGAACAAAGTTTGTGCATAGAAATCTGATTCCCCAATTCTTTGAAATGGGCAAATATTGAATCGTATGTGGGTTAGAGTAAGCCTAAAGATATGTTGACAAAGTGAAGAATCAAAGAACTAGAGAACTACAGTTTGGGAACCAGGTGCAGCTATCATCTTAATTTATGATATCCTTGTTTTCATAATTATTTCAGTTGTTGTGAGAAGTGCACTTAGGCATTTTTAGGTTAAGAAAGCTGCAGGGGGGGACAAAGCAAAAAAAAAAAAAGAGTATTTTACATTCTAAGCAAGTGCTAAAACATAATTGATGAATACCCCACACTGATTGGAAACGCCGATTGGATTTGATCGGTGAAGATGCTAGACTTCCTCTACCTTTAGTACTTGCCCTGACAACAGAACCAACTGTTCCCAAGAATGATAAAGGGTACTGTTAAGACTGCAGGAAGCAGAGGTCAGAAATCAAAAATATAAATTGGCACTCCATGCAGACATTATTTTGATGCTTTCTAACCCGAAAGAAATATTTCATTTAGGGGTTAGAAAAGCAGTAGAAGCACTTGGAAAGATTTCAGACTTTAAGATAAATTATACTAAATCAGTTGCATAGAAATATAGCTACCAACCTGTCATAGGAAGAACAAAAGCAATTACAACCTCCCTATAGATTTAAACAGACTCATTACTCATTGAAATACCTGGAATAAATATACTGCACCAGCCAATCCAGACAAGTTGTCTGTATTTAATTATTCTCACATAAAAGCAATTTTTTAAAGGTGGAGCAAAGTTATCATCTTGTGGATAGGAAGAGCTCATATTACTGAGAAGTTGGTTGAGAAACAGGATGCAAAAAATTTTGTTTCAAAGTCTGTCATGATACCTGAAAAATACTGATTTTGTTATTACAGTTATAAAATTCTAAAAAGAGTGAGGATTCTTTTCTACTATATGCAGATGGGTATAGCTCTGCAAAATGTTAATCCGTTTGGTTTTAAATCTAAAAACACCTAAGCCAGATTTTTAAACTGTACAAGTATTTATCTTTGCATATCTAGGTCTAAACATGTGCTAAGCTCTTCAGTCACAAAGGTACTCATGTGCCTAACTTGAACATACATTTTAAATACTACGTAAAACCCAGCAACAGTAAATATATATATATGTGCGTGTAGATATGTTGGTGTCTCTGTATATTTGCACAGGCAAGTTTATTTCAAATTCTATATTCAGCAAAACCTCATCTGGGCAGGAGAGGGAGAAGAAAAACCTGCTATCACAGGTCAACAGGAACAGAGGCTACGCCTGCAACAGACTGAGTAGAAATCCTGCAAATAGATAGCCATTGTCTCCCTGATGAGCCATATCTACCCAACAACCCAACTTCCATCTCCATTATCAGTTATTGAACAGATGGCTGTTCACAGGACTGGGTGAATAATGCAAACCAGTGTTTGCGAACATTGGTTCAAAGTCTGAACGGCTGTTTGATTCAGGCTTGTTCATCCACTTGTTATTCAGCGTTCACAAACATTCATGCTGAATGGGTTTCTCTTCACATGGATGTTTGGAGAATGGGTCTTTTTCATACAAAACCCCATATTCATGTGCAAACAAGGGCATTTGTGTGTGAACAAGGGTGTTCCTTATTCACCGTTGGTTATTTGTGCTTCTCTACCATTATTCCCCTTTTTGAAGTGTTTGTTGTCCACTCAAGGTGCATGACCTAGGTGATCAAATACAAATCAAAAATAAGAGTAACAAGCAGTCAAATTAAGCAGTTCATCACGGCCTAAAAATAGTTCATCATCTATTAAACGTGACCTTTTCAAAGTAAAGACAACTTGTAGATAGTCGAGGAAAAAAGGACAACGCGTGAATGAGTATTCCCCCAAATCTATAAACGTCTGCCATCATTCCGGGGATTAGTGCATTTAGTGCAACCTAGCCACCTGAATGGGAAGCCCCCAACCCAGTGTAAGGTTGCAGCTCAACCGGTGGTCAGAACCAGCTGTGTCAGCCCAATGGATGCCACTTGCCTGCGTCCTCCCTTCTGCTGCAGGTCATCAGCAGAATGAGTTGCCTGAGTTTGCCCTACCCGAAGTGAGCGCTCACCCAGGCTAGCTCGGATCAGCTCCGGCTGTGATCCCAGACCAGGTGGCTACGTGGTCCTGAACCTCTAGCAGGAGGCTCCCATGGTCGGCTGGCTCAGCTCAGGGACTGCAGCGCGTTTGGATGATAACTTCTGGCAGAGCTCAGACTGCATCCATAAGTTTTCTCATGGTGGCAATTGTAAACTCTATAATGAAGTGAATATCTAGAATGTCTGGGTTAAAGTGGCTATCTAAGTGTGAATATGGAGTTGGCTTCTTCCAGTAACACAATTCTGGAGCTTTAAGGCTTTAGTCACAGAAAATAATATAAGCAATGACATCACTGTCTAATACCAGTATTTTAACTCATTCATTCAGCTATTTTTACCTTTTAGAGTTTATCAATATTAATACTCTGAAATTAAGATTCCTTCCGTGAGCCAAACTCCTTTTGAGAGTACAGATGAGATCGTATGTTACATTTGACTATCCTGGGCTCTATTACTGTATCATTCTTCTTTTTTTTTTTTTTTCTCTGTGCTTGAGAAGTAAATGTAAATTTGGAATGAGTTCTTTGAACCTTATCTGAGAAAATACGCTAGATGTGAAAAGTCTGCTCTCACACCCCAGTACTACAAGACCACTAAGTTAATGCCCTTTATTATGTGGCTGTCAGTTATATAAGAGCTAATTATGAATTATAAACTGTAGAACTAAAGCTACGGCAGGTAGCAGTGGGTTATGAAATCTAGTCACTTCCGTGACTAGGACTTGGTAAGTGTGTCTTTCTTGTGTCTACTGCATAAAAGCTTTGTGGATGGCTGTCAGAAATTCAGTATGGCCCTGAACTGTAACATTTGCATGGTGCCATCCATAACCAAGTGACCTGATGCAGCTCATTAAAGTTAATGTAATGGATCATTTGCTTCTAATTGTATTCATCAGCAAATTAGACTCACTTTTCAGCTGGCAGTAAGAGAGAAGAATACAGTTAAGTAGACTGAGTGAATAAAGTATGTTCTTCTGTATGTTCCTTCTCTCAAACTCGTATCTCACCTGAGCAGAGCTAGGATGAGATGGCTCTTCATTATAGGAGAACATGTTTTTTACACACGTAGAATGAAGAGGTTTAACACTTTACCATTCTCCTTTTCTAAAGTGAGTGCAAGAAAAGTGCTTTTTAGCTCATATTGCCTGAATTCCTTCCCAGGAAAGACCTCAACTTCATCAAATATTGTGTTCTGCTATTACAAATTAGTCACATACATCAACAGATATATTGTTAGAATATAGGCTGCACTGTATTAATAGCACTTCGCTCCTAAAATTACTGTATCATCTAAAAATAAGTATCTAGTACTTGTCATTGCTTTCCAACATACATCAAGATCATAGGAAGTAGCACATGTGTTACTTAAAAACTACATTTCTAAAAAGAAAATATTCTCTTGATGGAAGCAGCCTACTAATTCTAAAGCCTCAGGAGAGGTAACAAAGGAGCAATATTTTTTGTTTATTCAGGGCTTTGGGGTTTTTTTAACTCATATTAAATGCAGGCAATGTATTGAAATAGCGTGTAGTCAGAATCGTTTTCCATGCTCCATTTTTGAATACAGGAAATATTTATATATGCATTTAAAAATATTTATTATTGGCTTAGACTGACCAAGTTAGGCACTTTATGCACCTTGTGGTCTTACCACTGTCATATTCATTCTCCCTTATAAGGTATTCTCACAATACAGCTCTAAACTCTTGGGGCACAGCATCCCATACTGTGGGACCTGCTCTTGTCATGACAGACAGACACCAAAGCACAGGTAATAAAGAGGTTATCCTGGTTCTTAATGCTTCACTGGCAACAGTAATTTGTGTTGATATTAAATAACTGATGGACTCGGGAGGCCATGTCAGTGTACTCAACTTTAAAATATTAAAAAAAAAAAAGTTAATATCTAAGGTACAATATAGAGTATTTAGTAAGTAGTATAAAAAGGAAATGGCCAAATCTGTTCATTGTACACAGAATACATATTTCCTTCCCCCCACTTACGCACATTATTTCAGCCTGCTTCCTTCTATATGGCTCTGAATAGTGCCAAGATTCATGTGCAGATCCAAATATCACGAAGGAATATTTCCTTCCAGGCACATCCCATGAGCCAGATTTGGCTGTTGTTTATGCAGAGCCCTGTCTCTGTGGATTGAGACTCGAAAGGCCATGGGAGAGAAAGGAATTAAGGGAAGCTGAAGTGGTGTAAACTGGCCGTGGTTCTCACACCATCCTGCCATCCTTGATGGATATCATCCGACACACCAGCAGTACTGGCTGGGGATGGTGGGGCTGCCCCACATTAAGTGCACCATGATGGGTTCTCCCCTGAAAAACAAAACTGGAGCCCACAAGACATCGCAAATTGCGTGGGTGGCCTCTGGCAGAAAGCTGCTCTAAAGCAGTGCATGTGATGTGGTCAAAATAGGGCATCTGCTTTTCCATACCTCTTGCTGGAAGGGATGAATCCAGCCTTAGGAACTTAGAGAGGAATGTGCTTCACTATTCACACGCTCAGAAGTGAATCCTAGGTGCAAGGATTCCAAGCCAAGGCTGCTCAGGTTCACAAATTTTAATTTATGCATGCAGTACTGACATATTTATTGAGGAAAAGTTTGGAGCTACAGCAAGGGTCAAAAAGGATGATCGAACAGGGATTGAACTGAATCCTTCCTCAAATGTTGAGAACCCTAAGCTACACCTATTAAATGTTCATATTCTTTAGCGTTTCTTGCCAAAGCCAGAGAATACCAAGAAGCTAATCTCGGGTATTTCTGACTAGCCCATACTACAGTTTACCACAGGTCTGATGAACACTTCTCCTGAGGAGATTTACCATCCAGATTTTGATAAAATCAGAATGTTTATCCCAATTGAATCTTGAGTGCTGATAAAACTTTGCTGTCCGCCAGCAAAGAAGCCCATGCAAGCAGGCAGAGCAGGAACTGGGTGATCCATCACTAACAGGACACCTAACCACATCCCCTGATTTTTTTACTCTGTAGGCTCTTTCATTCTTCTTGCAGCATGCCTAAGGATGGACTCCTCCCTTACCAAGCACTGATCTAAACCTTTGAAAAATCAATGCCTGCTCCCTTTTTCCCACTCCACTAGATCCAGCAGCGCTCCAGAGCTCGCATCAGTACTATTTGGGGAAAGTGAATAGACAGCAGAGAGTGCAACATTTTTGTATGGCATATCAGGGGCTATTTGCAAGCTGTTAGATGGCTAGTTAAGGCTAATACTCCTTTTTTGTAGTAGCTGAAGAATGGGCTGACTGGAGAGTTTTCCATGCAGTATTTTGCCCTTCTGTTAAAGTGTTTGTCTTGAATTGAATGTTTCAATACTTGAAGTTAAGCATCTGCTCCAGTGCTTTCCTGCATGAGGACCTGTATTTTCAGCTCCTGGACTTATTTGATTTCTGGTCAAGTCACTTAACACCCTTACATTTCACTTTCTCCATCTGTGAAATGTGGAAAATTAAACTTAGCTGTCTTACGGTGGTATGGAGAGTAATTCAAGAATGTTTGTCAAGCACTTTGAGATCATAAATTGTACTATTATAGCATTTAGCAGATGTGATTCTGTCACACCACACAAAACAGTGTTATGAGAGAGATCCTTGCGTGTCCGTGACCACTCAGAAACACGCTGCCGCATGAGACACAAACAGAAATTAGGAGACTTGCATGCAGTTGAAAGACTGGCAGGAAAGTTTGGTCTAGTTTCCCTCCCCTCATCGAAGATATTTACCTGTTTGAAGGAAATGAAGGGGGAGGTCAACAGCATTTTGTGTCCCATCTGGCTGGGAGCAGGATGCGAAGGTGAAACAGGTTCTGCCAGTGTCCTTCAGGTGCCGTTGGGCACAACCAACTGTTGGCCTCAGGCTGAGGCTGGGCGTAAGCCACCATGCTGTGTACAGACTGAGCGGGGCGTGGGGTGCCAGGGCACCCCGGCACCTCCCAGCTGCTTGTCAGTCCATTGAGCTCAGTAACAACCATTCTCCTTAAAAAACAAAACAAAACAAAACAAAAAAACCCAACCAACCAACCAAATAAAGCCAAAACAAAACAAAAAAACCAAATCCAAAACAAAACCAACCAACCAACCAAACCCCCACCATTTTCCTACTTCCATTACAGGTTTAGGTAACATAAACCCAACCAGAGTAACATGGAGGGATGACTGACTTCCTAACGTGTCCTAAATGTTGAATAGTCTATTAATTTTCCCCCTTTCTAATAAACATTAATAAAAACCTATTTTCATCAACATTTAAGAATCTGAGTCACCTTTTAGATGCAGCCACCTCTTCTTTTTCTTTTTTTTTTTTTTCTCTTGTGGGGAAGAGCTCATTTCATTCCGAGTGAAGAATCTGGGTCCCTGGGGGTATGTTTTGGAATAAATTCATGATGCTCTGCTGTGAGATGCTTGGTGAGATCGAACTGTCTACAGCGAACTCCTGCTTGAATCTCGGTCTGGATCCTTGTTTCATCCTTGAGAAAACCAAAAGTCTAGAGCTAGCTGGAAAACAGTTCTTTTCCTACATAAATTGAAAAATAAAGTTTTATGTTTTCTCCAATAGCTCTTTTTCCATTGCTTGTTCATGTCAAAGGAATTTCCTAAATAAAAAGGACATTTTTTAGGATGAGTTGGTTGACATTTTTTTAATTGACCACTACCCCATTATCAATCAAATCTGTTTTACTGTAAGATTTCCAATCAGTTCTGCCACATCACCATCCTACCTATAGGAAATAATAAATTATTTTTATCTCTTTTTTCATTAAAAAGCATTAATATTTATTGAGCAAACAAACATTCATTTTAATCTATATATATCTAAAAGTATTGATATATACACTGGACTCAAAGATATGTTGTCACTAGCACACCCATTTAACCGATTGTATAGTGGTTTATAGCCATAAATAATGATGATTTAATAAAGATGTCATAATTGCCCCTAATGCTGCATCTGATAACATAAGTCGAGGTAGTATGATACGATGACTTAGTAAAATGGTTTGAGAAAGGAAAAAGTCATTACAGGTATCAGTCTTCAAGGGTAGATGATGTGAACTTGTGAAGAAATTCTTTTTCTTTTCCATGCCTCTTTTTTTTTTTTTTTCTTTCCAATTCTTCTGGTTCAGTGGGATAAAAACTTCAAAACAAAACACCAGGGCATAAAAATGCCATTAACATGAATAAAAATAGCACGGGTAACTCCTTAGTGACAACTGACTTCACAGTGTCAAAATCACACAATTTTATTGACCTAGTTGAATTTCTTCCCCTCAGAATCAGAAACTTACCCAATTTCCTGCAGGAATGTCTGTACAGTTTTAGTTTAGTTTACTCATTAATGTTTCAAGCCTTTCTACCACAAAGGAACAGACACATGAAAGTGAAAATGTACCTTTTTTTCACAGCAGGGAGCCTTCATAATGAAAACTTGGCATGCACACCTGAGGAGAACAGTAAAGCTTATAGAATTTACATATGAGGATTGTAACGCTTTTTTTGCAACCGCCAAAGAAAGGAGAATAAATGAGAACGTGTGACATTTTGGCACCAAGGTGATCAGCAAGACATAACTTGTACTTCTGTGTTAAAGATGCAGCGAAGACATGTAAATATGTAATTTTAAGTGTTCTGGGCATCTTCTACAAATTTTTCAGTACATCCATGACAACTAGTACTATGATTGGGGTTTATTATTATATTTCTCCGGAGTGCTGTATGGAAAGGACTCAGTTCGTCTTCAGGATCTAGGGGAAAAAGCTCTCATTCGTTTCAGTGGGAGGTGGCTGAAAACCCAAAAGATGTGAGAAACGGATTTGAAAACCTGGGATGTCTTGTGTTCAGAGGCAGCTAGTTACAAGGTTGCCTGTTTTCCTTGTTTTGCCTGCTTCTGAAATTCGGGTTTCCATTTCAATATCTGGTGCTCTTTGGGAGATTTCTTTATTTCTCATGATCTACAAAATAAAATAATTAAAACTGAAATTAAATTAATTCAGCTAGCTGCTTCTAAATAAATGTAACACTGTACCTAGGCAATTAAGGCACCTAAAGGTACCCATACATTAAATAAAAAACTAGGATGATGGTCTCTTAAGTGCATGTACAAATTTAGATGGAAAATAACCTTCGCCACCTTCTACCACATTTTGTCATTTCTATCTTATTTTCCTGCTTTGTACTTCCACGCACCATGACATCTGTAACAACCCATGTTATTCCTATTATCAGCAGGTTAAGTTTTCTTTACAAGTCATCTGTAAGTAATTCACCTGTGGGTATTATTTAGCTGCTATATTAAAAGGGAGGAAAAAAACCAAACCAAACGAAACCAAAACCCAAAAACTTTCTTACAGCTTAAAAACCAACCTGAGTTCTGAGCGTTGTCTGATTTAATCCTCGCAGGGATATCAGCTCACTTCATCTGCCTCAGCTTCCCCATTTTTATGCTGGGAATAAAGTCATGCTTCCTCTCATAAAATAGCCTAGTTATTGTTTGAAGTTGCTAATTATTATTCTATAGATAGATAAAAGCAGTTGGCAAAAGAAACAGATTTAAAGGTATATTGCCAGCCTGAAACCTTTTGTTTCATCTCTAAAATATCATGAATCATTTGTGCTAATGAGCCATGAGGGCATTTTTTTGTATCAGTAATTCATTCTCAGGTTTCTGCTGAACTTTTCTGCTGTTTCTGCTGGAATGAAGGATCTCTACATGTATGCAGATGTCTGACTAGTTCTCAGAAACTGGTTTATTTCCTATGTTCATTTTATGAGTTTCCAGCTTTCTAATGCTGTATCTATAAATACAATTTTTGCACGTCTTTTAAGCTCTCCGTATCCCCCAAAACAGTCCTCTACTATCAATCTCAGAAAAAGACATTCATTGAAATAGAAAAGGAAACAGAATTTATCTAACAGAGTAAAAGTATAGAATATATTAGTGTGTATATATATATCTATATATAAAATTGGCTAAAGAAAGCCAAAGTAAGACAAAAGAAGGTACATAATGAACAAATTACGGGCTTTTAACTTGCTTTTCTACAAATAACTTACATTGTCTTCCATTAATTGCAAATATAAATTATAGCATCTCTGATACTTCTAAGTGTCTACAGCTGGGTAATGAGTTTTTGACAAAATAGTGTTTCCTTCCCTCAAAAGAAGTCAATCGTTTCACACTGTAACTGCAACATAATTCCCAAGGGGACATGAAACCTTTTAACAAGTGAAGTGGCGATGTTTCCTTTGCGTCTCTTTGGAAAAAAATAAACTTAAACTTGTATTTAGTACATTTCACAGAACTGTAGCAGGGCCTAAAATAAAATTATAAAAAGAAAGGAACAGTTCAAACCAAAAACTGCTTCAAGGGCATCTCTTAATATCTGATCAGAAGTGAAAGGAACAAATCTCCACCCAAAAGCAGATCTTCCCCAGGCAACAATTTTCAGGAAGGAAAAAGCACAGTCAAAGGAAGAATTTTGTACAAGGGATTGTCTTTAAAGGAAAAGGCATATATACACACTGATAATACACATGTTGCATCCCATCCTTGACCATATGTATCCTCCAGGGGGACGAGTTCCCTCTTGTCCCCATCCTGGAATAACCAACCGCAGCACTGATGCTGTCAGCAGGTTCATGAGTCTTTATTCCTGCCGCGTTTGGCTGGGGCAGCGTTGGGCCCTGAAGACCAGCAGGCACTCCGTGATCCTAAAGACGCTAGTCTTCAGGGGAAGGACACAGTTTACCCTGCTGTGGTAACTCAAAGCACGGGGAGAGAGCGAGCTGCCTTGTGGTAGAGGAGCCCAGTTCAGCCTACAGCTTGCTGTGGAAGGATACTGGTCCCTCCACCGAGAGGTTGTCCACCAAAATGCTGTTTCTGGTTCTCCGTGTCCAGCATGGAGCAGGCTGCGAGGAGGAGGAGTGCAGAGGTGTGTGTTCTGAGGAGGAGGTGCGTACCCAGGATGTGTGCATCAAAACGGGGTCACTTGTGTCTACAAAGAAACTCTGTCGTGTTCAAACTCCCAGGGAGGCTGGTGAATATTATGCCAGCGGCTGCAAACCAGCGCGCTTTCTGGAAGATACCTATGTGCATTAAAGCCATTTAATGTACCTGTTAACACTGCAGCACAGAATCTCCCCCAAAGTGGTTTTCTCAGGAGGGACTTTTCTGAGATCAAAGCTGTGGTATCCGCTGATTGAGAAAGGACTTGAAGTATGGCTCCAGAGAAGCCACTAAAAGACAGATCCTCAGAGCCATTTAAGCACCTAACTCCTTTGAAATTGGGGAAATCTGAGCATTTCAGTAACTGGGGGAATCTGGGTGTAGGACTGGCTTTCAGTAAGCATCATCATATTTTGAATTCACGGTACTTCCTCTCCATCCTGGCAGGCTTTTGTCTTGCTGAGCAAAACTAATAGGATCTGTGGTCAGTTCCTAGAAATATTTTTTTTTTTTTGTAAGAGGTAACCTGTTTTAAGATGTCCTTTGGAAAAGAAAAAAAAAAAAGAAAAGAAAAAGAAAAAGAAAGAGCCCATGTTTCCAAATATGTTTTCTCTTCCACAGTAGAAAAACAGAAGAAAAATTACAGTATTGCCAGGTATCAGGCCTATACCTTGTAGGAAAATGAAGCTATATCAGCATATGCAAGAACCTATATTCTCCATATTACATCACGGATGGCCTTAAATTCGTCTGGCTCAAGGTTGTCCTTTGATTGGTATTCAAGTGGAGTGGTAAGTGTGTGCTCTCTAATCCCTGCAACACATGGTAATTTTTTCATTCTCTCTCCGTCTCCACCTGTTCCATGGTCCAGTGGAGGGCTGCAAATCCTATCAGGGGAGTGCAGCACTGCTAAGCCTGCTTCCCTGGCTCCAGTCCATCACATGTGCACTCAGGCTGCAGAGCACCGAGCCAGCTGCAGCCCAACGATCATGTTATCAGATGACGGATGGCTTCATATCAGGTGTTTAAACTGACGAGCTGCCCCATCTGGTAAATGATTCGGGAAGTCTGGCCTTGCTTGATGAATGGGGAAAGTGACAATGCCAATCAGTGTGACCCCTGCAGCTTCCCTGCTGCCGGCCCAACAGCCACAATCAAGTATATCCCACTGGTTTACTTTTTCAATCCCATTGTCACTCTACTGAGACCTACTGTCACTAAATTGCCACTAAATTATATCATTAATCCAAATATTTTCCTTGTAAGAACCTTCACAAAATGCATACCACACCTTCAGCGGGGCTGGAAACCAGGTTCAGTTGACAGAAGAGGATGCGGTTAGAGATGCTGAGGGATGTGTTATGGATGATTCTGGTGAGCAGGCCAGTGACACAATTATTGAGGCACTTTTTCTTGCTCCCTTGAAATTCAAAAATCATGAGGCTGAGCATCAAACGTCAGGGGCAGATATGATGGACTAGATTCTTACCTGGCACTGATTCAGAAAATCACATACACATAAAGCACGTGATGAATTCCCTCTAACTTCAGCAAAGCCAGATTAATTGCTATCAGCTTGAGACCCAGTCCTCAGTATTTTATTAAAATACGTATTATAGAATATGTGATTGAAAACTAACACTGTTTAAAATTACTACTGAAGTACCGTTTCATAATGTGGTATTTAATGTCTATTAAAAAAATACATCCTGTCTTTGTTTAAAATATTATTACTTTATTACCTAAGTCTGTGAAATATAAATTACATAAACATGGTAGCCTGCACTTTAATGCATTGTTAAATTTTCAGCCAGGTACTGTATGCATTTGGCTTAGTTGCATGGTGTATCGCAAACTGGCTACTTATCGTAATAGAGATCAAATAATGGAGACAGGGCAGAATACACAGAGACTACAAAAACAATTTTCAGTACAATATTTATTTCAATCAGCAATTCAAAATGACTTAACTGGAGTTGTGAACAATCCAAATGCCATTTTGGGTTTGTTCTCAACTTAAAAACATATTTTTCTCCTCAGCCGCTTCATACATTTGTCCATCCCTATTAGAAAACCACTTTCTTAAAGAACAAGCAGCAGTGAATAAACTAAACAAAAGAGAGATCCTAATGAAAATGACAGCACAGCAGGTACACTTGTGATTTAGTGTCATTTCTCTTTGCATGCTGCAAAATTGTCAAGCATTTCAGGTATAAAAAGTAAACCCTTCTATTCCATACAGGATAACTGCTGCAAATTGGCAACGTGTAGATATTTTAATAACAAGGCAAACATCAGCAGCTACCTGAGGTATTTATCAGCCTGCACATCTTTACATTTACTGTGGATCATTAATGATCAATCCTTTGTGTACCGTAGTACTTATTTGTGAATTTGTATGCTCCTGGATGTATAGAGAGATCGTACGATGTGATTTATGCTTTGCTAAGTCGTACAAAGCAGTTTTATCACTGAATCAGTGGCTAGCATTACAATTTTATTGGTTATCTTTGCACAGGTCTGCCTCAGGTGAAATTCTATCATACTCACGACATAAGGAACATATTTGGGGTTTAGTCCATTATTAACCACAAAACTTAGGAGAAAGACAGAGATAACTCTCATATGTCATGGAATAGTGACATGCATTGTTCATATTGGCATACATGCATAGTCAGGGGTTCGTGGTATTTACCTTATACACATAATGTGTCAGAATCCTGTGAGAAGACAAATTTTGCATTAAAAAGATCATCGGGATTTAAAATTTCTATTAGCGAGACATGTGGCAAGATTCGGTCGTTGTGCAGCCATCGGATGTGGTTCTTCTCATGTCTCTCCTAAGACCAAAGGGCAAGTTTTGATGCTCTGATAACCTTTCTTCTTGTACCGTTTCGCTCCTTTTCTTCCTCATAGCAGCACTGCGGTGCATAATGCAAGCCTAACACTTGTCCTTCCCCGAGGAGGACTGAAGGCACCGAGTGGGAGCTTGCATGAATTAATCACAGGGATGTCAATATTTACCAGGAAACCCCCCAACATATTTTCAGAAGGAAGCCCAAAGCCAAGCGAGAAGGGAAAAGACAGAATGCTATTTTGCCTCATTCCCCTCTCACCCTCCCTTCCTTTTATGTCTTCATCAGACAGAAAAGATATTAAGAGCCATAAGGTCTGGTCTAGGATTGCTGGGTCCTGAAAATAGGCAGTGATTTCAGTATGAGTTTTGGGTGCACAAGGAATGCAGAAGCCTCTGCAAAATTAGTTTTTTGTAAACAAAGACTACGGAAAAGTCAAAATTAATATATAGTTGTTTTAAAACTGATTTGTATGCATAACACAAAAGTATAAATGACTTCACCAAGATTTATTGATTCATGTCAAGGCATCATTACTTTTCAAAGTGTGAAAAATGATCATATATTTATGACCTGCCGACTGAAGCTGTTTTGTGAATTAGCAAAAGCTCTGGAGAGGAGCAGCCTAATTGCATTATCATAGAATCAGAGATGGTTGTCAATTTTCCCCCATTTAGCTTTTCTCCTTTAGTTTGTTAAAATGAAGGTGCCATACGTTGGTTGAATTCACTAATACCCTGATGAATGAGGTATTTTCCCAATAGGCTCACTACGAGTATAAACAGTGAATTAGGGATGATAGGTCATCAATCATATCTCCTTCGAACAGATCTTTGCCCTGAGATTATTTGTTATATATTAAGAGCACTTACAAAGTTATCATAGAAAACACTCTGATGAAAAGACATTAAGTTGACCTTAATTCCTTCTTAGTGGGTTTGTAAGGGAGTTTGTCTGTTCAGACAGATATCCCTGTGCGATGGCATACTCATATCTAGTTTTGATTGTCTTCATTAACAGTCTTTTGTTTCTTCTATCTTTTAAAAGATGTGTAATTTTCATAGTATTCCCCTTTAATGTATCTACATGCTACGGCTGAAATTCAACACCTGCTCTGAATTTTCAGTGAGTATTTTCATAGGTTTGAGGGTGTTTCTGGTTATCATTTTTATAGGAAACCATCATCTACGCTCCTCTTCAGAAAGGTATTTAATCATCATTGGGGTAGCCTCTCCGCACACACTTACTGTAAGCAAGCGTTTCATCTCCATTGATGAGCACCAGCCCCTGGTGGAAGTTAAGCATATGTTTAAGCAGTGTCCTGGCTGGAGGCACTTTCCTGGATGTTATCCTTAATTTAAACCAAAAAAGGTCAAAGGCAATCTATAATTCAGAGTACCTTTCACCTCCTGCAATGTGACTATGGCTGGCTCCAGCTGTGCTGCTGAGTCAGGGGGGGAGGCAGAGCAGGAATTCATCCATAATTGCGTCCTGCGACCAGGGCTGCGTCACGTGAGGCCCCATAACAAGCTGTGCTAATAATGTGCTAACAGATGCAGGAGGGCTTCTGCTCCTGCTCCCAGCACATCTATGACTTATCATGCTTATTAAGCTGGAGGTAAATTTGCCCTTCAAAGATGCGCATCCAACACCCACTGAAATCAGCAGGAGGACACTGCAGCAGGGCTGGCGTCAGCGTTGGCTCAGCCCGTTCGTTTCCTCGTCTGCTTCCCCGTTGCATCCCTTCGTTTTCCAACCAGGAGGGTGGCATGCTGAGCTAGGGCCAGCCATGGTGCTCAGGGCAAGAGCCAAGGAGCAGAGCGCCAAGTGATGCTTCCTTCCCCACGCATGGCGTGCTTCCTGTCTCCAGAGTGCTGCCTTTTGGGAGGTGCTGGGCCAGAAGCTGCGCTTCATGTTTAGTAGTCCTCAGTGGACTAGTTTTCCTAAGAATTTGTTTGGATCCTCATCCACTGAAATGAAACATCTCAGGCACAGCAGCATGGCAGAGAGGGGACAGCAGGTAGATCGGAGCAGTTATAAAGATTTGAGTGGTGGGTTTGTAGGGTGTTTACATCCAAGTGTTGGGAGCTTTGCACAGCCACTGTCTTTACTGTGGGGTAAAGCAGCCACCACCTTCAACAGAGCTGTCTGTGCTCTGGAAACGGGGCCAGAAGGGGGAGAACCCTTCATTTACCTCCATGATAAACAGTTACTCACACCGATGGCAAACTTTAAAGTTCTGCCACTTATTTTAGAGCTGGAGTTGTATTTTAAATTATTTTTTCCCGTCACAGGCTTTCAAATGTGGTTGTAGCCAGCACACTTATGTTTATGCAGTCCTCTCTTGAATGGTATGGACTAACTATATTGCCTTGTACAAGTCCCTGTTTCCAGACACTGGCTGGAATATTTTCAAATCTCAGTTACAAGAGAGTCACTTTTACATGTTGGTCACATTTAAATGCATTCCTGAAAGCCTTGAATGTGAGGAACACAGCCTCCACTGCTCTTCCTAATTGCAACATTGTGGGCACCTTTCTGAGAATTCCCAAGGATGCTTTGAAGACCATCAAATTACAGACATGAATTTGGAATCCTATTAATATTTGTATAAGAAAACCTTTGTTCACACAGGTGTTAAGGAAACCCAAAGGAGTCCTAACACAGTATGTGCACGTTCTGACTCACCTAGAGGTTATGAATAGTTTTTCCCATTAGGTAACCAGCTAACACCTCCAACACATGAACCTGCGATTACCAAAATGCTAAACATTGAGAAGAGAAGAAGACTGATTCCTGGACTGAAGCAAAAATCCCACAGGAGGCAAAATGTTTGTGAGACTTCAAAGGGAATTTGTTTAAGGAAGGGTGGGCTCTTGCATAAGACATGTAAAATTTCCCTTAGACAGAATTTATCACGGAACCTACTCCCATGAGTGTGGTTCCTTGATCATAGGCGTTTTTGTGGGAAGCAAGTTCTCCAGAAACTTTACTGCATTCATGTTGCCACCGCTGGCACCACACGTGTTGCAGGACTAGGGCTGCGAAGAGGTTTCAGACTTGCCAGTCAGCAGCTAGAATTCACCGAATTGATTATTTTCAGCAGGCTAAAGGGCGGGTCAAGTAGGTATGATAAGGTCAAGAAGATTAAGGGAAATGTGCAAACAAGCCGGGGGGAGGAGGTTGCATGGTAGCGGCTGCCCCTTTCCTCGCTGTCCCCTGTGTTGGCTCTTGCTTTAACAGCCCTTAAAATTCGCGGTGAAACTTTAAAGACAGAAAAGAGCTTTAAGGAAGGGAAGAATTGTAGCTCTTTCATGAGGTTAGTGTTTCCTTTGAGAAAAAGCAGGGAGGTTTAGGAGAATGGGGAAGGGGTTATTGTAATAGAAACATAAACTAAAGTGGGCTATTTCTAATTTAACAATAGGTGGCCCTGTTTTTATCAGTTTATGGTACCGTGTGTTTTTGTCTTCGGGAACACTCTTCTTTTGTCATTCAGCTATATAATCACCACCTTTTGTAAGATAATCACAGGTAATTAACTTTGTAACTGTTCTTGTCCTGTTAGACTAGTAATTGCCTGTCTCTGAATCACATATCTTGGAGGTTTCTCAGATAAAGAAAGATATGATCTATCCGTAATTTCAAGTCTTTTGACAACTGATTGAGGGCCAATTGTTTTACGTATGGTGATATATTTATGGCAATTCTCACTTTGATAGTGGTTCTGAAAGGCTAGAGTGAGATTGAACCACACATCCAAAAAATGCATCGCCGTAATGGTGAGCTCTATGCAATCTAACCAGAAAGAGCATTTAAATTCTATTAGCTTTATGTTCTTTATGACTTTGATTTACCCTTAGATGTACTGCATTGAGGACCAAACGGAACAATTCAGCCTGAATAAAGAAAATAACAATAGCTTTATCAGTTCGGAACAGGAGTCCATCTCACCCAGCAGTCAGTCCCTGAGAGTAAGCTAAGGACCAACATTGCTTGAAGAGGAAAAAAACCCATGACAAATGTAGCGTTATCTTCTCAGAATACGTTCCCAGCCTCCAAAAATCTGTATCTCAAGGGCATTTTGAGATGCAGGGATTGTGCTTTAATTGAACAGTCTTATGTGTTTTTCTACCATCAATTTGTCCATTTTTAAAATAATTTTTTAATGCATCAGACATGGATGCATGTGAACTTTCCACATTCATTCTGTGATCTGGAATTCCCCAACTTAGGTACAAATTGTATGAAAGACCATTTTCTTTTGTCTGCTTTGAACCTGCTGTTTCATGTGATGCCCCTATTACTCTCCCTCACAATACATCCCTCATGATTTTGGAGACGTGCATCAAATTCCTCTTCAGTGAGTTTTTTTCCCAGCCAAGAGTCCTAGTCCACTCATCTGTTCCTCATACAGAAGGGAAGGGAAATTATCTTTGCACCCGTTGTCCTTGAATGGGCTGCAGACTAACTGTGCTGTACGGTTTATTGCCCAGACAGCTTAAAATTGCGAAGTATTATTACCCAAAATTATGTGACTCAACACTCTTTTATCCAATATGTTGCCACTGCATTAATAGTTATTGGTGGGGAAGCCAGGAAATGTAAATATCAACCTCTTATCTTCCACACTGTTGTTGCTTGGTTAGTTGGCTGGAATATTTTTATTTGCTTTTTAGTCTCAGCTGCTTAGTATCTGAGGCTTAATTCTTCTTATACCGATGCTAGTTTTGGATCACTGGAGATGAAATGGCCTCATGTAAAATAATATCTGGGGAAAGGAGAATCATGGACATTTTGTCTGTTTGTTATTGTTTTACTTACCGGAGCAACATCCTAGAAGAAAGATGTCATTGTAGCCCAGGCGAGCTGCTCCAGGTCTAGTAGCTTCAGAGCAACTTCCCTGGAGGGAATGAGAGAAGGCTTTTGCACACCCACTTCAAGAAGCTTTCTAGGAAAAGACCTCTGGAGGAGAGAAACTGGAAGGCTGTCCAAACCCACAGCCCTTCACTCCATGGGCCGCAAGACCTTGTGCTCTCTGCCCTGGCACACTCTCTCCTCAACAAACCTGATTTGAGGAGTTTGGGGTTTTGCTTTTGCAACTGCACCTAGAAACATTCTGCAGAAACACAGACTCCGATACGCTACTTCGTGTTGTGGTTGATTTAAAAGAGCCACTGTTGCTTCTACTCACTGAAGAAGGGAACATTTGAGAGCCGTGCCAGGAATCATGGAAAATAAAACAACAACAGGCTATTTGCAGATGTTTGTAAATTGCTGCAGTTATCAAGACATAAAGCTCTTTGTTCGTTGGTAACAAAATATAAACAAACTTTCAATTAGTTTTTAACAACATGGCATGAGAAAATATGTTGGAGCATTTTATATTCAACTAAATTTGTCTTAGTATAGGCTAACAAGGGTTTCCCTATAATATCTGTCATCTGTATTCAAACTTTTTATTATTACAAAAAGAAGGTATTTTTGTTAGAGCTCAGAATGTTGAAGGTAAGAATCTCAGGAATATCTCTATGTCATGTCAGAAATTGTAATTTTGCTTGAGTTTAATTTTACTTGAGTTTAATCGAATATTGGAAGAATTTTTTCAGGCATGTGTTAGGTCTCCACCACGTGGAACCTGGTCTACATATCTTAAGAGAAATAATATAGTCTGGCTCAGCTACAAGTTATTGAACGATATGCAGCAATCATTCTGTGAAATTCTGTGGCCTATGTAATGCAAGAAGCTAGATTAGATTATTGTGATGGCCCTTTCTGGCCTTAAATGGAATCTAGGATATAAAATTGGCTTTATTCAGGTTAATCATCATCGACTGAATTTTGTCACCCTTATGCACATTGAGACTCATTCATTCCAGGGGAATTACTCACTATTCTGCGCACCGGGAAAGAATCAGACTTGTGTTGATGAACGGCACAGTGCAAAAGGGGTCTGAATAATGAGAGAACACACCATTTGAAACAACCCGATAGCTTGTAAATAGTACGTTACATATACGAACTACCAAGGTGAAAAGGCTTGGTTCCCTCCTTTGGCCAGTACCCAGAAAGCTCAAAACACTGTTGCAAGGAATAGAACAGTGGGGTTAATGCAGGGAAGGCAGGAATCGAAAACCTCTGCCCCTTCCCCGGTGCGGATCAGTGCCTGCAGCATCCTTCTCCATCCTCTACAGGGACAGCACGGTGGCAACCAGCGGCAGAATTGAAATCACACCGACATCGCTCATACATCCCCAAATCCCAGTGCTATTCAGACTTTGATTAAATGTCCCAAGACAGAACTCAACACCTGGCTGAAAAGTTTTGCACCTGGCTTCAGTGCTTGACTCTCGTACAAAGGGGAGCAGAGGGAACACATCTTGGACTTCTTCCAGCACTGCCTTTCAAAGTACTCGTGTGTGCAAACAGAAACAGGAGGTCCTCAAGTGAAGAAAGCATCATTGCCACAAAAGCCACTGCCAGGCGAGGTGATCCTGTCTGCATCTGTCAGGAGGGCTGTCACTTCATCACTGCTGACTTTGGAGGCAATGCTAATGGCTGAAGGCTCTTGTGTCCCTGCTTGTCTCGTTTCCCCATCCTACAGTGAGCTGCCTCGGCAGTTGTGTCAACACAGTGTTTTGTGAAGCTGGGTTAGGAACCAGACCCAGAAATTTGCAACTGAAAATTATTTCTCTTAAAAAAACCCAACGAACCAACATTTGGAATGGAGGCACTTTTTAACCCAGACCAAGGCACTGACCTCCGTCAACCGACTGCCAGGAAAGGAGAGCGCACCACAGCTGGAGAGAGCGCAAACAGCTGGAATGGGAGGGGGAAATGGAGACCTCACAAGCTACCATTGCCCCTGAAGGAAGCATCCCCGGTCCTGTGGTTCTGCCACACTTCAGGATAAACATGAAGTCTGCATAGCAGAACATTGTCACCGGATCAGGATTTCCCTTTTCAAAAGTAACCGTCAGCTTAGCCACAAATTTATTTTAAGTACCTCAGTTTTGCCCTGGTGTTCATGTAGCAGCAGCAGTTAATTTTCCTGTGACAATGTTCTATTCTACTGACATTATCTCTTAAGTATAAGACTATTCTATTAAGGTGGATGAATTGAATTTCATTTCCTCTCACTTCAAATAATGGCATTCTATTCACATTGCTTTCAGTACATCATGGCAGAGTATGGACTTTTGTTAGAGGCTGGCACCCACTAATGCTGTTATAGTAAGGGTAGAGATTTCCATTATAAATCCTCTTTTACGGTGTTTTAAATCAGCTATAAAAGTTCCCTCCAAGATGAAACTTGGCACCAGAAAAAAAAAAAAGATTTTTTTGAAGTTAAGAATGATTTGGCTTGGCTGTTTTAAATGTCTTTCAATTGTATAAATGGAGAAAGTTTATCAGTTCAAGACGTTTTTAAAATTTCTATAAATCAGCATCTCTTCCGCTCAAGGATATAGTTTGACATTAGTCCATAATGTATTCTAATTGCTCTTTGTATTATGACAAATAACAAGTTCTTAAACTTTGGAGAGTGTGTCTTCTACATGTCAAGTAACTACTTTTCATAAGGAGTTTTACTGCATATATTCTAAATATGTTTTTATCCCAAAGAGATGTTAAAAATAACATATTCATAAATCTGCCTTAATTCATGCTTTCATGGTAAACTTTTAACACTTATGAAACAGCTGTTACAGTCAGTATTTTTTAATGTTATAACAACTCCCTCTTTAAAACTCATGATGTATCCTGATTCAGAAAAACACTTAACCAGGGCTCACAAGGCAGGACAAGGAGCAAACAAGACAACACAGAAAACCACTCCGTTCTCCCAGGCGAAGCAGCTGGGATGGACGACCACACACTCTTGAGAACATGGTGGCTGTGGGCTCTCTCTTCTCTGACTCTGCTGTCATCTGCACGTCTCCTTCAGGCTTTTATCTCTGAAGCATTTGCATTCTTGGACACACTGCACCACCCCTAAAGAAATCCCTTCGTGAGGAGGCTGTGTCACAAAACAATAAAGAAAATTCTGGACATGGCAGAATTTTTTCCTTATTTCTAAGACTATCAAAAGATACACCGTTTTACCAGCAGCCACAATACAGAGAACATATGCATGTTCGCAACTTTAACTGCAAAACACTTCTGTTCTTTTTACACTTAGAACTTTTTTTATGTATTTATAACTTTCAAAATTATTGTCTCTGATACTTTTTTTAATTGCTGAAAAAGTTAGAAATGTGTGTATTCATTATTTGTTGAATATTAATTGTTCAATAAAAATGCCCACCTACTCTGGTCTTCTTCATGAACCTTTTTATTAGCCCCAGAGCTATCACTGCACCTTAGCAAGCAGCACATTAAAGTCCAAACATGCACTCTTCAAATGCTCACATATGTTACATCACACTAAAATGCATAAGAAGCATTAATAGGTGCGTGCATCACAGCAATTACACGTTATTGTAATGTGCTGCAATCACGAGAAAAACATTAAAACACATACTGCTTACAGATGTCACCAGCTTCCAACCT
This sequence comes from Burhinus oedicnemus, assembly GCA_008921705.1. Lineage (NCBI taxonomy): Eukaryota > Metazoa > Chordata > Aves > Charadriiformes > Burhinidae > Burhinus > Burhinus oedicnemus. Next base: position 4,876,920 of record VFFE01007674.1, on the reverse strand, counting down.
GAAGCCTGGTGAATGCCTGACTCCAAGTTTCTAAGTAGCAACTGGCTTGAGCAAGCATCTACTCTCAGACTAGCGAATTCAAGGTTAAAAGTCAGTCTTTTCCCACTGATTCCCTAAATGTATGTTACATCCTTCTACAGATATTCAGGGTGAGCAAAATAGTTTTGTTGTCCCATTGAGGTGACTAGGAAAATCTTCTCTAGGGAAGCCGCATCTTCCACAAAGGCCGAGTGAATAGCATGGGGAAGAAAATTTCTATTTCTCATTGCAGAAAATGTCCAGTAAATTAAACATGATGAACTTCAGATCAGTGCCCATCAATATGGTTGAGCTCTCCAAGCAGTTACTAGCCTGGCTTTCAAACACCATGAAGAAGAAACTCTTTCCATTTTTTAATTCATAAGTGCAGTGTGAGGACCAAAAGGAAAGCATAGATACCTCATGCATTGCCACTGAATATTTTAGGAAACCAATTCATGAAACATTATTAAAAGCCTTCTGTGTGGTACTCTGTCTTTTGATCCAGCATTATATCCTTTACACCAGTGTTGCAAGCTGTTCTACCAGCATTGAACTCCTTGCCTACATACTGAGCTATGAGAAATATCAAGCTCTCGGATAGCTGTAGCAATGCAGATAGCTTTCACGTGAGACATTCACTGCTCCAGGAACCTGTTAGAAAAGCACGCTTCAGCACTCAGTGCTTCTGTCACCAGATGTGCAGTGCCAATCACAGCAATCCTTTGCATTGACCTACGTGCAAAGTATAAAGCCACCTCAAAACAAGTTCTGTGTGGAGGATTTTTGACATCGGCTTCCACTTTCTGAGATCATGCCTGAGCTCTGTGCAATCCCTTTTATGACTTTTTGATAGCCTCGCAGAAGTCTATTTTTGCTAATCACCAGAAGAATAACATACTAGTCCACACATCTAGACAATACGTAAGAACAGTGTGAGAGAAGAACAGTATGAGAGAAGAATAGCAATAATAATTTAATTTGACTCCAAATTTTGCTATCTGCTGTTTGATTCCTATAGTGGAAAATAAGATGAACTACAGCACATCAGCTGAGGAATGTACTATGTGATCTATAACTGGAATTCAGAGTATTTCCACTAAAATACCACCATCCCAAGCAGAAGTCATATGGCAGTGTGGACAACAGCGATACAGTGTGTCCACACAGATCAGTCAGTAGTTGTTACAGATCATTTCACATTTTTAAGAAATACCAAAAAAAGCACACAGCAAATTTAAGTGCAGACATGCTCAAATGCCTTAATGATCAGGAAGAGGGGGAGTGCACGCATGAGTAAGAGAGGCCTATATGCTATTCCAACCCCTAAGTAAATGCATGGAAAATTATCTCCTCTTTAGGCAAAAAGCTTGTCTACGTGGGAAAGCAGATTGGAAGAGCTATTTGAAAATTGGTGTCACATAGGGCCACAATGCAGATAAACCCATAGCATATTCCCAGTTCTGTAGAAATTTGCTGACCTGAGAACAACCACAAAGGTCCCCAGGGTAGGTTCTAGGAGAGTCACTCTGCTAGATCCCTAGCAGTGTGAGGTGAAGTGCTTGGGAGCTTTTTACGGAGGAGAAAGAGTCTTACACACCCGGTAAGTAACCCTGCTTTGAGACAACAGTTACGCCTGTTGGGCTAATAAAGAGAATAGAAAAGAACACGAACCACCAAGGGTGATACCGCAGCTCCTGTTTTGCAAGAAGGAGCAAAATCAAGGTCTTCAGGTGTCATCCATAACAACATCTGTACCAGCTATTGGAGACATATATTGCCTTTCCATGAAGGCAAATGATATAACAAGGAACAGGCAAATATATATATATAAAACAAATAATATAGCTGGCTTCAAGGATGGTTTGGATCATCTTGATTTCAGAGGACATATGTGAGGGTGTGGAAAGGCAACAATTTCTTGATCTAAGAAAATGTGCTAGTGAAAGCAGTGGAGTTAGTATAAGAACACATGCTGCTGGTAAAATAAGACGTTCATGGGCACTGGGGGTCAGATGTGCTGACACTTCTGAGATAACTTGATTGTGAAATTGCTGCATTAATGGTTTAGAGGAAGATGTGTAAAGTTAAAAAAAAAAGATAAAACCCTCTTCACTTTCCTAGCTTGAGCAGTTTAAGAGATGCTCAGCTGTGACTAGAGAGGAAAGGATGCCAACTTTCCAGCGTGTGTGTGCACATTTCTTTTGCTCATAATTAATAGCCCCTGTGCTTGCTAAGTTTTTGGAAAGCAGCTCGCAGCCTACCTAGGTAATGCCTTCTGACAACGTTTTGAAGATCAGTTATGTCATATGGCTGCCTTTTAGAAAAAAAATTGTAATGCATAGCAGTGCCATATGGCATCTCTGAAGAATCAGCCGGATTGGACAGACATTCATTGGATAAAGTCCCACAGCACTTGGAAAAGAATGTAGTCCTGTTGCCAAAATGTGGCCTTTGTTAATCTCCTAACTATTATTGTGCAGAAACCAATTCATCTGTATTAATTATAAACAAATTTTAATTACTTCAGTAAAAGCTCATTATACAAATATCTAATGCCAAACAAGCTGCCTTAACCCTTTGTGAGACTCCAAAGAAAACTTCAGATGTTTGACTGTGGGTGTTCTGAGAAAAGCTGAAATTTCAGCAAGAGTGCAGAGTACAATTGTGTGACATTTATGTTTTCCTTTTTTCATATTTCATGCTGTATGTGTGTTTTGCAGCCTCTATCAAAGTAGTGTGTCTGTGGGTATAAAAGGCCATTTACACCGCAAATCTGAGAATGCATAACTGAACCTGACATTTTCTATTGTTTAAGATTTCAAAGTAAAATATAGTCCATTTAAAATTGCAATGATTCGCAATGGCATGAATAACACGACAAACTGTGACCTGTTCATAGTTAAACATTCATCACCATCCAGGCTTGCTGCAGTTTTTCTGTCTGGCTTGTAGACCTACGATTGACCAAGCCATCTGAGACGTGAGGGCATGGTGTTTGGGTTCAGGTGCGGCTGTTGATTCTGCAGTCCGCACCCACCAAGAGACTATCGGGTCTGTTCCCTCTCACAGGAATACGTGTTTTACCGTAAAGTTAAGCAAAACTTAGTTACACTCACCGAATCTTTGTGTAAACTTTTCGTTTGTTTTTCATGCATACAGATTCATCCTTTCCAGCCTGGATTCTTCCATTTGTTGGCGTCACTTTTTGTGCCATGATACAGTGTTCCTAAATCCAGCATAGCCTGCCCAAGGGATTGGTCACCATAAAAAGGGCTCATCTAATTTCACTTTGGCATGGATAGGTGGCAATTCTCTTCCTCATAACTCATGTATCATCAACAAATGCTCTAGGCGTCTGGAGAGGTTAACCCATTCAGACTGCTCTGCCTCATGACACAGTAACACAATGGGTCAAGATAACACAAAGAAGGACCCTGGAGTTTTGCCACGAGTTTCAGCTTTGAATGAAATCTAAAACTCAGTGAAAAAAAGAGAGAGTTCTTAGTTTGAGGTCAAAACCATCCAACCTATCTTAACTATCCATCTTACTTGAATTATTAGAGCATACATAACCTTATAGTATCAAACACTAATGGTCTTAAATCTCCGCAGACCTGCTGAAAAATCGACCCACCTTAATGAAATTTACTGGGGTTTGACATACTGACAGTTACAAATGACATTTCACAATTATATGTATTTTCTTATTTCATAGGAATTTTCCTGTCACAAAGCATAATCTTAAAAATTCATACTTGTGTAGGAATTTTTGAATGATACGTGAACTTGAGTGCTATCTGTGGTTTTATTTCACCGCATCAAATGTTTTTTCTTAACAAACATTCCCGATGGTATTCAGATCGCTATTTGGATCTCAACAACTTAAAACTGATAGAACAACTTTGTGCCTTCTTCCTGCCTTGAACTTTGGCTAAAAAAGTCTGTCTCACTTTAATTTTTCTGCTTTTGCTGTATTGGCACAAATATTGTCACAAAAGGTAATTCCAGGGTAATTAATATATAGTTTTATCTTTATCTCTTCATTTGAGTCTTTCGGTAATGTTATCTCTAATCATCAAGGTTAAGTACACTTTCTCTATATTAAATCGACAGAAGCGGGCTCAGTGGCCTGTATGTAATGGCCTTATGACCACTGAATGGCCTTATGACCAATAAATGGTCTTATATGCAATGAACAGTCTTTAACATTAGGGACCATAAATTCCAATGGCCAGTACAAACTGTTGAGCAAAGATGTTCTCTGGCATAGCAGTCTGTTTTCCTGGAAATCCCTGACTGAAATGTTGTCTAGAGAGCTAATTTCTTCTCCTTAGAAGACAGAGGGAATTCGCACAAGGAGAAATATGAAACGGACAGTTTTTGCTAAAAGCTTGCTAATCCACTACACTTCTAGGAAACCATATCTCATTTTACCTCCAAATGTACTGGCATCTTATAATAAAAATATTGAGTCACAAATGCTGAAATACAAGGACTTTTCAATTATAAAATTGACATAGATAACTACTTGTTTTTCTGTTGTGTTTATGGGAAACTTTCATGTGAATTAAAAATAAACAATAAGATTGAAAATGTCAAATCTGGATGCCTAAAATTAGATACCTATGGCATACTGAGATACCTGATTAATAGCTGGGTATTCAGAGATCCTAACTGTAGAGTCTTCACTGAAGTAATATTGACATTATATAAAATTTTTATACACAAAGCAAGCAATCTGTTTGTGTTTTCTAAATAGAGATTTATGCACCTAGCTTTAAACAACCATGCTGATATTACAGAACTAAGTAAAACACTTTAGCAAGGGGCAGATGAGGAACAAAAGACTCTTTTCCAATTCTCTTCCCAGAGGTTCTGTCTTACTAGATGGCTCATTTTATTTCAACTAAGTTACAGAAAGAATATGTTTTCATTATATCCAAAATAAAAAGCATGGAACCAGAAATTCTTATTACTGAAAAATCAAATATGCTGTAGAAAATGTTTGCTGAAAGTCTTACATTACATTTTATGTTTTGCCTACTTGGTCTTTTTTCCCATTATCTCTTACAATTAGGCCTTAGTAAATTGAGGGTTACAGTCAAAAACAGCAAGGAAGAATCATGAAGCTGGCAGGAGTGACTGTGCAAGTAGCCAGAGCATCTGTTTCAAAACAGTGCCATGAAATGAAACTGCAGGGAAGAAAACGCATCAAGGAAAGAGATGCATTATCAAGAAACCAGAGGCAGTCAAGAGGAAAAAGCCAGAGAAGCCCGAATTAAAAGTGATACAAAATTTGGTGCCACCAAAATAGGTGACAGGTTATGCACCAACTGCCAAGGTTAGACTGGCCTGGACCTTGCTTGGAGAATGTCAGAAGTGAAAAGCACCTACCACAAATAAAGTAGGCATGTGCCGAAGCAGCCGAAATGGAGAAGTCCCTTATCTTGCTCCCTACCTTCTTCCTCAAACTGCCAGACCCTGACCAGAGCAGCAGCTAGGACTTGTATGGGATATGCTTTTAGCAAATTGATTTTGTGTTTGTCTTTGTACTATATTGACTGTATAGTGTGCAAAAAAAATTAACCAGGAGAAATTAGAGAGAGACCTCCCATACTCCGAAGCCAACTTATAACTGATCAAATGCAACAGGGGAAGCTAATCTGGGAAAGTAGAAAGGGACTTAGGTTACGCATGTCAGGCCTGGACTATCATTCTGCGCTTGTGTAGGGTTGCTGAGAGCAAAATACCTGCAGAGAAGTCAAAAAAGTAGTAGGACACTGTGCTGCCATGCTGTATATGTATTAAAGAGCCCTGGTGCAGCTTGGGATAACACTCTTGTAGGGAACCCTACTAAAAGAGCTGGGGCTTCTAATGGTAACAAGGTCCAGTATTTGTGTCAGACCACATTGAAAATGCATTTGTACTATCAGCTAGGGAGAACTCTACGATGGAACTTTGTGCCCTGGGTTAATAAAAACTTCAAAAGAAAGTTGATAAAAATAGAAGGTAGCATAGTATTTTTTTCTTGGAAAAAAAAAATTACAAAACCTAGCAATGTGAACCACTGTACTTTTCTTGGCTTTTAATATTAAGCAATTAGCGTTACTCTAAAATTTACCACAGCACAAATTAATAATAGGTTTATTTTGAAATTCTTTAAGGCTGACTGATTAATACCCTGGAAAGAAACCATTTTTTGCCTAGTGCATGAGACTATTTTAGTTTCTGTGGTGATGCGGTTTCTAAGCTTATGAAGAGGTTTGGAGAGGTTTCCTGATTTTGATCACTTTACATTAGGACAGACTCAGTCTGAAGGAAAGCGATCCCTTTGGGTTCATGGCTCTGTGTTGATGCCCTTTCTTCTCAACGATGAACTCGCACACGTGTTGCAGAGGAGGTTTTGATTTAGTGGGAGTTACAGAAGGTATTGAACTTTGCTGAGATTTTCTTTCATTGGGAAGAAAAGCTACTGGCTTGTGACTATTGAAGTTCATCAGCGAGAGAAGAACGGGTGTCCTCCTCTGTAGTTCTCCCTTGGGAGCTATCGTTAGGCTGCATTCGATGGGTGGGGATGGAGTGGGAGGTGGCTGTGCTGCCTGGGGCTGAGAGCACTACATTGGTCCTTGGGTGATCCTGTGTCGGTGACTTTCTGGGTGTTGTGAATGAGTTGTGGCTCTTCTCCATGCCATGCCTCCATTGCCTCACCTGCTAACTGGATCCTTCTGTTTGTCAGGTTCATTGGTGAAAAGCACTATGTAAGAGCAGAGCACTATGATAATCCTTAGAGAAGCTGAGAAAATATTTGTGGTGTTAAATGCTGTGATCACGCACTTTAGGACACGGTACCATTACAAACACTTCATACGCATCAGAAAGGCTGTGAATCATTTCCCCTCATTTTCTTTCTTACCAAGAACCACAGTTGCCACAAAAACAGATCTATTCTTGATTCCTTTTTAAAGAAACTATGCTTGCCAATTCTGCTGAGTCGTTGAAAAAAACACACGACTCGAAATAGTATATTCGATAGTGTGAGTACCCTTTGAAATGATCTGTGGTATTTTTGCTACAGATACCAATCCTATAGTCTCGCATAATAACATCCAAATAGTGAAACCAGTTTCCTGAGAAAGACATTCAGTTAGTCTGGAAGAACGACCCACCCTGTGTAGGAAGCTAATACATGCAGAAACAAAAGAAGTGGCAGAACTTTTCTTCTCTCACGTAATTTTAAGTCCCATGTTTACACACCATGAGTAGAGAAAACGATGGAGGGAACTCCCTACTCCCTCTACTGGGAAGAACCAGGAGACCCACTCCAGACACCTTTCTTTGTATTTTTATACATATATTTACTAAATGTTATTCTATCTGAAGCCTTTTTTTTGTAATTAAGTCATATTGCAACATGCGCAACTGATCCTGTGTTGTTATCAGCACCCTATTTCTGAAAGACTGCAGGCACTACTGCACCGTGCGTGCCATGGGGAGGGCAAATCTGACTACTGGCAAGTTGGCTTTGCTTGGATGCTGAAGTCTGGGTCTCAGCAGGGAAGCAGAATAAGGTCAGGGCACCCTTTTGGCCTTATCAAGATTGGTAGAGTGAGACCTGACAAAACCAACAGTATCACCAGAGCAGAGATGGCAGTGGTCTTTTTGTGCCCCTGTAAAGATGGAAATCCTCTAAAGAAGCAGATCTCCTGACCGGCAGTGGTGGCAACGGCACTGAGCTCCATCCCACCTGACTGTGGACAGCAGAGCTGAAAACCCCCACCTGCACTGAGTGGATTTGCACTGGAGGGCATTTTGGAAGGACATTTTTGTGAGAGCTGGGGCAGAGCTGCAGGGCCACTCCTAAGTCTTCCTGGCTGATATAGGAGAGTGAGGTTTTTGGCAGATAGGTTTGTGCTGAGATCCCTATAACCTTGACACTGAGAATCTGGTACAGGCTCTAACCAAAGTGTTGAAATGGGACAGATTTCATATTTCTGACAGGAATACCAGAATGACTTCAATGACTGGCCGGAGAGATGAGGGAAGGGATCATCCTTTTTTTTGGCCCTAAATCCTGTATTCTCAGTTACTCTGGTTCTCATGGGAAATATGAGTACTTGGTAGTATGGAGAAACACTTGCAAATATAACGAAGCAAGTTCTATTTCCTAATTCACAAGGCCAGAAGTATGAGTATGACTATAGGAAGAGCTGTAAACCACAAGATGTTAATTTTTTAAGAAAGACCACCGTGACACACAGAACATTGTCCCCAACACTGCCACTGGCCTCTAGAAGTTACATCTGTGAAACAGAGTAGCTCTTTTCTCTCTTTTTACAGTTTTTTGACACCATATCAGAAATTCATTATTTAATAAAATGTAATGCTGTCCGGATCTCCAGCAGTGAATATAATCAAATGGCATGTGTGAAATTAGTGCTACAGAAAACTTAGCATGAGGAGAGGTGAAGTACACTTTAGCAGAAAGAGTGGTGATGTACATGTTAGCACATCAATTTATTCAATGTGAAGTGAAGCGGAAAATATTTATAAATCATTTGTCTTTCTAAAGGCAGGTGATGCTAAGATGTTGCCCTTAACATGTTTGATAAGCACCTTCTGATGTGATTTAAGTCTTTAGATAGACTCAAAATGAATACAGAGAGCCTTGTGGCTTTGATACCAACAAGAATGAACACATCAGAGAGCGCCTGATATGTAGGATTGTAAAGAACTGACAAATATGCCTCACAGAAATCTTGCAGTTAAAAGCCAAGGTAAATTTAAAAAAATGTGGGATAACTGGCAGAGCAATAAGAACTTATGAAAAATGAAAGTTTCTGTGAGAAAGAGAGAAGGAAGGAAGGAAGGAAGGAAGGAAGGAAGGAAGGAAGGAAGGAAGGAAGGAAGGAAGGAAGGAAGGAAGGAAGGAAGGAAGGAAGAAAAAAAACCCCACAGCAGGCGCATAATCAAGTGAACCAAAATGCTTGTCCACGCCACCAACAGCCAGGTGACAAATCTGCCTGGCCGTGGTGTGAGGGGCAGAGCAAGTGGCTCAGCAAACCATCCAGGGGCTGAAATTCAGCACCCTATGATGAGTCACTGGGGCCAGGACTTGAGTTTGGGGTGGCTGGGAGTGGAGAGGACAACCTAGTGTTGCCTGCAACGCCTGCTTTCTCCAAGGAGATGCCTGTCGCCCGCCTGGTCCAGCACTAGAGGGTAACAGTG
>VFFE01007674.1:4856227-4867654 GCA_008921705.1 Burhinus oedicnemus | reverse complement strand
GGAAGGAAGGAAGGAAGGAAGGAAGGAAGGAAGGAAGGAAGGAAGGAAGGAAGGAAAGAAAGAAAGAAAAGCAAGCAAGCTTGAGCACCCCTTATCGAGGAAATGGGTCAGACCCAACACGTATACAAACCAGAGACCCTAGGGTGACTGTGTCTCCACACACATGAAGGAAGGAGACAGCTCTGACCCCCAGCCACGCAGAAGGAATGCACACTCACACACTTCTTATTTTCAGATGTCCTTTACCTTTACTGTGGAATAGTAAGGAATTTCTTCTAGTACAAAGAAACTGAGGACAGGTAAGCAGCTGAAATGTAAAGAAGCTGATACTGCCAAGCCCAGTTTTGGTTTGCTTTTCCTGGCTTTCCTGAGGAAGGTGCCTGTAGTTTCCACTTCACTTTGGTGATGAGGGATCAGGCTGGACCTGGGAGTTTCAGTTGGACTCTTTGGCTTTAAGCAGCAGAAAGGTGAGACAGGTTTGGGACATGAGTAGTTTGAAAACATTTACAGTGTAGTCCACGAGAAATGTGGAAGCAATCTGAAAGGAATTCCCAACGTCTCCATTAAGAACAATGGAAAACAAATCCTCTCTCTTTGCTTTTTTGTGGTGGTTTTATTGTTTGTTTTTTGTATTTTTTTAAAAGAAGTCTAAAAGTCTAGGGCTACACTGAAGAACCCCAGGGTAGTGGTCCAAAGCTCAGTTGGACAGAGACATGTCACACACTGAATCAACATCTGCTTTGGTTATTAAGGCAAAGATCCTACTCTGATGATTTTTTTCCCCTAATAATGTCGCTACAGGCAAATCTTTCAAATAGGTTTTACACAGTGCACAGAGGAGGTAAGGCCAGTTTGGTGAAATCTGGCGAATTCAGGGAAAAGTGGTTTAACCCAATTGAAGTGGTGTATGTTTCTCTCATGCCAAGTATTGCCTAAAGTTGTACTTTCCACAGTTTAAAAGAAATCTTTGTAGGATGGTAGAGAGCTACAGATTAGAACTCGGAACTGAATTGATACTTGGCTTGCTTTTTTGGTATCAGTTGTGGTGAAAATACCACACAAGTAGAATTAAGAGGTCTTTTCTTGGTTTGTTCTTGTCAGCAGGAAGATATAATTCACAATCAACCGATACACCAATATCCTTGCAAGACACAAGTAGAGACTCAGACAAGGTCTACTTCATGATGACAGTGCTGAAATTATGACATCATTCAGAAATACTGCTTTGATCACCAGTTTGGCATCACAGATAGCTCAGAATGATTTCAAAGGAGCTTCTGTGAGCCCTAAAGGAGGATATAATTATAATTGTAGGTTGTTGTGAGTTTGAGAAACATTGCAACATTAGAGTTAACACAAGTTCTGAAGGTGATTGAAGCTGCTGGACTAAAATTAAATAGGAAAATACAGGCTAAGGCAGTCAGGATATGTGACGGACATGAAGTAAAATGGAGGCAGAAAAAAAAATCAAGAATATATTTGAAATACCACCATGTAAAAATGTATCAGAACTAGTATAGTTCATCAGCGTGATAAAATTTGAAGCAAATTCATACTTAACCTCTCATTAAAAAGGCCGATCTTTTTTATAAACTGCTTAAAACAGACACTGAAAAGAAATAAGATAAAGAACAGGAGTGTGCTTTCGAGAGTTTAAAGACTTTATTGACTACATCCCCGGTTCTGGCATTTTATGATGTTTCTAAGTCTACAGCTGTTTCAGCAGATGCCAGCAGCTATGGTCTTGGTATGGTGCTACTCCAATTACATGGACATGATTGGAAACCTGTAGCTTATTGTTCCAGATAGCTTTCAGATGCCAAAACCAAGCACAATCCAATAGAGAGAGAATATTGGGCAACCATATGGGCACACAAAAGAATGATATAGTATGTCCTTCGTCTTGATAATGCCTAATGACAGCCCCATGATGCCCACGTTATTAATAAGGTAGTTTAGACTGTAGAGATCATTCATGCATTTGAAATACAGATATATTCCTCTACTGCAAAATATGCTCACATTAAGTTAATCTGAAAACTTAGATCACTCTTGTCAGCAGAAGCGGTCATCAAGGCCAAAGTGTAAGTTGGTGTCCTTTTGACACACTAGCATCACTGCTGAAACCAGATGGGTTAAACTAATCATATATGGCTTATGCACAATTGCTACATGCATTTGCAGAGATCTAAACCTCAGGCATTTCTCAGAGACCATCCATGGCTTCTGTAGGCACAGAGATCTCATGGTTGGACTTGATGATCTCATGGTTGGACTCTATCTTAAAGGTCCCCTCCAACCTAGGTGATTCTATGATTCTGAGACTAGTTGCCTATAATTAACAACTGTTCAAGTTTCCTATATCTTTTTTCTAAGAATTCTAATTTGCCTATTAGAAATGAAGTTATTACCAAAGATCCACTAGGGACCCTGATATTTACCCAAATGCGGGGCAGTGGCCCAGAATATTGGTATAATAGTTCTAAGTAAGTTGCTCCAAAACCATGGGGTAAAATAATGAATCTCATGATATTCAGAAAGAAAGAATTCAGAGAACTCTCATACACACAACATTACGTGGGAGACTTTGGGAAAGAATAGCAAAAGCACTATCTGAAGGAGAAAAAAGTCTGGTGGGTTGTTTGGGGTTTCTCCTTTTTTTTTTTTTTTATATGTGTGGCTATCCTGCTTCCCACTCATTCCACAAGTAAGTAGAACACAGAGAAGTTTTTTATATATATATATTTGAGCTAGATACTCCATGAGATATACAATGCCTGTGAGACCTAACTCAATAGTTTTTGTGATGTGGAATAACCCCCAACACACCGCATCCAGCCTCATAAAAATCTCCTATCTGCTTAAAGGCTTTCAGATGAAGAGATGCTAACTCTAAGGATCCTCAAACTTTCTTCTTTAACTATTGCAGTGGATCCCAAAGCTTATGCAAACTTAAATTAGGAAACTTTGTTCTGATATAGCTAAATGAAAAAGTATATTAAACAGTCTCAGCTTTTTTCATTGTCTGTTACTGACCTCTGAAATGCTGAGTGAGTGACAGGGATCCCAATAAGGAGACAATTTTGTTGAAGAATGCCAAATTTAATAAACAGAAATCTCCAGCTTTGAAATTGGAAATCTGAAGGAACCAATTTCATAGAAGTCCCAGAAAATGGAGAGACGGAGTTCATCTAGAAATCACTGAAGCCTACGATTCATCAGGATCTGCAATTTGTTGCCATGTAGCAAATTTCAGTAGAAGATTGTTTATGGATCAAGAAAGGCAAAGGGAGGACAAGGGGAGATGTAGATTATTTCCTCAAAACTATATGAGAAGATAAACAAGCAAGACTGGAAGTTTCCCAGCAAAAATTGTTAAGAAATAGGAAAAGCAACATCAGACATCCAGTTGAAGATGTCCCTGATTGTTGCAGGAGGGGCTGGACTAGATGACCTTTAAAGGTCCCTTCCAACCCGAACTATTCTATGATTCTATATATTGCTTAGTTTTTATTAAATAAATTTTCAATAATTACTCACTGTGAGAAGAGGGAAATAACCACAAAGGTATTCACCCCTCACAGTAATCTAGTCAGTATAAAAAAATTCTCATTATATAAAATAAGAAAAATTTAAAAGGACAAAATAGAAGCTCGTGCTATATCACCAAAGAAACAAATACAAATGATTCATCAGCTCTAATTTGAAATCTAACCTTTTTTTGATTTTCCTTGCAGATTTGCCATGTCAGAGCCGAAGAGCAGGACTGACTGTAAGTTCGTCCTTTAGCTGGTAACCCACGGGAGATCTCACAGTTGTGAGACCAAGAGCCAGCCCCACTTACGCAGATCTGTAAAAGGCAGATATCAATACCCTTCCCCAAATTCACAGATACTAAAGTGATATCGGAAGTGCAGACATTTAGACAGAAACGGTCTGTTTCTGACACAGGACCTTCCAAAAAGCTTGTTTTCCGGTTCATTAAGCTGCTGGCAAAGTGGCTGGGCTGCTGTAAGCTGGACCTTTCGCAGCACCATGTCCTGTAGGTGATGAGAGCAGCTCAGAAGTTACATCTTCTTGGGTCTCTTGGATGATTTAGAGACACAGGTTATAAGTTGTGTCACTGCTGGCACTGAAAAAACACAAGTCAAAACAGGGAAATTAATCCTTTATATATTTTAACATGTTTATGTCTTGCAGACTGAAGACAGTTTCTACTTCTGAATTTTTTTAAAGCGCCTTCTAAATTTTACCTACTTGGGTTCTGTTATATAGGACATAGCTATCAAATATATTATGTTTATTTTTTTTGCACATGGTTAAAAGGCAAGTAATTGTGTAAGAAGGAAAGAAGTTTGAGCTAAAAGTACATTATTTGAAAAGGAGAGTATTTTTAGTAATAAGGTCTGTGAGCGTTCTAGTTCGGCTCCTTTCCTAGGAAATCAGTGGCCAAACGTGTCAGTTATTTCAGTGAGACAGAATCAGGTTGTTTCTGCAGACGGGCAATAAATTATTATGGCACTGTGTATGAGATTTTGACACATGCTGCGGCACCTGATTTCAAGAAAAGTTCCAATGAACTGACGGAGAACACACCAGAACTGCTTGCTACTCAGTTCAGCTAAAGGTGGCTGAATTTAGCTCTTTATTTTTCTAACCATATAACATGTGGGTTTTCTTAGGCAACCTCATTGTTACTTTCCCTTTAAAATGTTATTTTTTTTTACATTGCACTGCGTAGTGTTAAAAGTGTTATGTTTATTTCCTTGTTGTTCTATAAATAGCATCTCTCACACTGTGCTTTGCTCTTTCTGAATATTTCTGTATTATGGTTTATTTACTTCCTATGTCTTCTTAACTTCCATCTTTAAAAGTTTTTAAAAAGAAAGCTTTTGCCAGAGACAGGGGAAAAAATACTCCTGTCTTCTGTAAGACATCATTTTTTCATTACTTCTAGTTTTCCTATTTGTCTGAGAGGAGAAATAATAAGTGACTGACGTATCAAAGCATCTCTCCTGTAATGATGTGCATGTAAGACAACATTTTAAGCTGCTGTTGGTCTGCAAATAACTATTCCTGAGCAAAGAAGATTTCATCAGTTTCTTTCTAAAAATAAACCAGACTTTAAATAGAGTCCAACAAGTAAGGCAGTATCAGACTCAATTATCTAGCTGAGTTTTTTCCACAGCAGTCTGAAACTTTGAAATGTAACTTTTGTTTGCCATGATGCTTGTTTGTTTGGGTTTTTTTAAAATAAAATATCTACTTTATGTTAATATGTGGGGGGTTTTCAGCTTAAGCTGTGCACTACACCCTAGTTAAAACTTGATTTTTAAATTGCTGTGAATTCTAAAAAAGTCATGGAAGGATTATACCTGAGCAAAGCAAAGTCTAAACTTGATTTTGACTTGCATAGGAACAGTCAAAACATAAAAGTATACACAATTGTAAATACAGCGTAAAGGAAACTAGAAAACCAAAATCTCTAAGTGGCTTCTAGAGTACCTATGGATCTCTGCGAGGGAGTTTGCCAGGTTATAGACACGCATTTCGAAGCAATCACTGCAATAAAAACTTCCTTCAAGAATAGACTTTTTTTTTTTTTCCCCCAGACAGAGGCTTTAAAACCTAACTTTGTTTAACTTAAGTTTGATGCAAATATAAACAGTGGTTGGGGGTGCGTGTGGAAAATGCGGTTTCAGTTACATCATGCTGAGGTCACGATATTAATAGAGTTCCCAGCTAGACCAATTTGTTTTTATTTACAGCTGGAGACATGGAGATCTGATATACCAAAAGAGGACTTCACCTCTCTTTATGAAATCTGAATGAGCCGGATTTTCAGTACGGGAGCAGGGTCAGTATATTGGTTAGCTGCAGCCAGCAGGGAATACAGTTATATTCCCAATTTAAGCCTGTGTGTAAGTGGAATAACGTACTGTCAACGTGTCAGTGAAAAAGATAAGAGAGTTATGTTGTTAGCCTTCCATATACAAAATGTCACTCTGCTTTTTAGGAGACATAGCACCGAGGGGCTGTGTATATACAAAAGGAAACCTGGAACAGCTCACGCACCTTGGATTCATTACTTTATAGTAGCTGTGCACCATTACATACGTTACAGATGGTCGCTGTCTCTAGTTAAACAGTAGGTATATTTAAAAAGGGAACGTGCTGGCCTTCAGAGATTGTCCTCAGAGAGGTCCCCCCTTCTCCTCGGAGGCAAGGGTTCCCCTGCCTGCAGCTCAGCTTTTGAGGGACTTTTAGTGGTGTTTAGGTAAACAGCTTTGTGGCTGCTTATTTTATTACTGTCTGATAATAGACCACTATTGTTTATTGCAGGTGGCTGCCCAGCAGGTGGGAAGTTAAGGAACTGTATGTCTGTGTGTTAGGGCAACGGTTTCCCCTCCCGAGGCGAGGTATCCTGTGTGAGAGTGTGTGTGTGTGCGCGCGTGCGTGTGTTGTGTGTGTTGTGCGTGGCAGTTAATACAGCACTTATTGCTTCCAGGAACCTCAACAGCAAAATGTTTCCTGCTCTTTGACATTGATGGAACCCAAATTTATTATTTCCATTTTGGTGTTTTCGCATTTGTTAGAGAAGAAGCGCTACGCCTGTATTATTCCAGTGCAATCTATTCTTTTGGTTTCAGCACAGGCAAAAAAAAAAAAAAAATCAGCACTAAAAAATAAATATTTTCTATGTTAAAATACACTTAACATTAAATATTCATTTAATAAATATTCAATACATATTTTTTTGCATAAACAACATGTAGACAATGGATTAAGACAAGATAAGCTTTTTGCTTCTGTGAAAAAGGAACTTTTCACAACAGTTTTTCTCCCTCTTTTTCTTTGGTATTGCTTTATTTAACCAGTAGAATCTTTTCTCTTGAAAAGATCTGGTTTTTAATAAGAAGCCATATTTCACTGAAAATGAGTGACAAAGCTGGCATTCTCGCAAATGTCTGCCAATATATAAATTTTGTTTATGTGATCTTTTCCAAAATAACCCAGCTCCCCTTTTTCTGTCACTGTGCACGTATTCTTCTGCAAAGCGCTTCAGATTGCAGCAACATTAACGGGGTTTTAGGAGTTCTGACAATGCCAAAAGGCAAACAAGAATGCAAAAAATGTCCCTAGCATATAATTTAATTAGGGAATACCCCAAATAAATATACATGAAGCAGGGTTAAAATCTGTCACGTTAGACAAGGGAAGATGTCAAAGTGTACATCGGCGGAGCTTGTAAACTCCTGAAAGCAGATAGCCTCTTTTTTTTAATTTTGAAGGAACTTAATACGCTTTCCTCACCAAAAGCAAAGGGTAAACAATAGTATGAACAGAGAGAGAAGCAGGTAATATGTCAGCTCTTGCAGCATGTACATCACCTAGTGGACATGCTTTGCATACTAAAGGGTGTGGATCTATCCTGCTGCTGCACGTTTTCTGCTCCCTTTATCACGCCCCGCTCCTGGTGCGGGTTTCCCCCATACGGGAAGCTGCGAAGCGCATCCAGCAACTCACCGGTCACCTGCCCCAGCCTCCTCGCCCAGCTCCCGAGCGGGCGGCAGCATTTCCGCACCACGGGGCTTTTTATGTCTTTGCTGCTTTTCTGTGCAGGGGTCAAGGCAGGATTTAGCCTGTATTTCAGCTAAACTGGGAAGGATTTCCCGAAGAAAGTATATGCAAGGTTAACGTGAATCCCGCAGCAGCCTCCTCTGGACTGCACGACCTACACAAGGTGTGCGAACAGACTGAAATAAAAATGAAGTGTGGCCCACGCTAACATGTAAAATGTACTTGTAAATTAGAGGGAAAATTGGAAAAACATGGTTACGAGAAAGGTTCATAAGTTAAAGCTATCAAGGATCCAGCTAAGCATTCTACCTGACTGTTTAGTTTTATATGAACATTTACTGTGCCACTCCATCCAAATGAGCGCTTGTCAAATGAGTGCTGTAGCAACTACATACAGCCCCGATCCGTATGCCAAGGCCCCATCCAGCTCCAATGGAAGCGAATAGCGAGATTCTCGCGTGCTTCACGGAGGGTGAAGCCGAGCCTTTCGGAAGTGGGAGACACTTTAATTGAGAGACATGGCTGAAAAAACAAGCATGGACTTAGAGTCTGCATAGTTTGAGTGGAAAAGTGTTTGAGGATGAGCTCTGGGTAGGGACAAGTGACAATGTGTAACACTGTGAGCTGCGAGGCAGTGACAATTAGGAGGGACATACTTGCCTCTATTTTTAAACAGCAATGAGGTGAGTTGATATATAAGTTCTCTTCCAAGAATTTCAGTGCAGATGACTGCCCATAACATAATTATTCACAGTAAAGAGTAAGCCGTGTTTCAGCTCTGAACATTTGATCGGTCTCTGTACAATCAAAATACAGTCAGATTTGGACAGCCTAGCAGGATATTTCTGACTTCCATGTGCAACTATACTTTTACCAGCCTTTCTCTCACACAATGTCACACAGTGATACACAGTGTAAATCCTTCATATGTCAAATCAGACATGGCATCTACAGTCTGCAGAAAAAATCTGCAGGGTGTAAAGTTACCAAGTATTTGTGAGGTCTTCTGTGAGGCTGCATTTTTTTTTCTTCCTGAAACATGAATTCATTTTTCAAAGAACATGTTTATTTTTCCTTTTTCACTAAAACATATCTATTTTCTCCAGGAAATAAATAGAGAAAAGAAAAAGGTATGGATAAGAGAAGTTTGCAATAAGCCAGGCTTCAATCATCAGCTTGCGATATAATGATAATACTTGATGGTTACAATCTTTTATTATTTAGGAATTGTGTCAATTTATTCTCCCAGCGTGTCTGAGAAAAGTATAGTTGCCATGAAGTAGTCAGTATTTACCTCTCTCTACTATGCTTCGTTATCTGGGTAGGCTTTGTTATCTGGGAGCAGTGGGAAATGCTGTGCAATACGAGCCAGGGCTGGTGGGGTGGTTTAATAGGTGATTTCTGTATTTTTCCCATTATGGAAAGAGAAGGCAGAAGTCTGTGAACTTAATCAATTTGTAGGTGGATATTTAATTGCTAATAGCTCAGACTAGAGTTTCCAGAGTTTCTAAATCTAAGCTGATGTTCCTTCCCTATTTTGGAAGATAATACCTAGAAAGTCGATTAATCTTTTAGAGTGAAGGTAGACGCCAAAAAGGAAATGCTGTGGGTTTTTTTTAAAGCCGTAAACCGAGAACTAGGACTCGGTGTTCAGTCCCTGACACTTTAGCAAAACATGCTCTGGGACCATTGGCAAATCTCTTACTTATTTTTCAGCTTACACGTACAACAAGTGGGACGAAAGTATCACGCCATGAAGATTTTCAGGCTTAACTAAAGTTTCTAGATCTGCTGTAGACAAAGGAAGCCTTTTAGATTATTTTAAAATATTTGAAAATACTCCGTAAAAGGTTTTCCCATAATTTTGGCCTTGAAATAGACCTCTGTAAAACAGGTAGCTTTTAAATTAGAAATCAATGCCAGACTTGTGGCTTCTCACCATTTTTGTAAATTGGAGTCACAGTAGACCAAGACATGTCCTGATTTATGCTCTGTTGAGCTGAATTTACTTCAAGGTAAATTTGATCCCGTATTAGTATATGCCAACCTGTTCATTAAAGCTCCACATCCCTAAATATCGGCAGAAAAGGTAGATTTATTCAGATCATAAAACGTATTTTAAACATATTTTCAAAATCAACCAAATTTTCAAAGCCAGCCACAGATGCAGATAAATATTGTTATAAATATGCTTATAAATATATATATAAATGCTTCCCCCCCATTCTGGAAATGTGTATGTGCTTATGATAAACACATGTAAGGTTACTTTGCATTCAATAGGTCTATTTATGTGCTTAAAATTAGGCATTTGTAAATTCCCAACATCAGGCCTATAGTGTGTGTGTGCGTGCGTGTGTGTGCGTGGGTGCGCACGTGTACGTACAGGAATAAAGAATGCAGTTTGATTAGAAGTTCTGTTCTATGCTCGCTCTTTTACTTAACATTTGACATTTGAAAAAATGAAGCTAAATGTCCAGGCAGTTCTGACAGTTCCAATCCATTATCTGCAACCTGAAAAAAAACCACTCTTTTTTACTCAATGTATGAAGTTGATGCGCTGGGTGGTTTTTTTTTTTTTTTCATGGAGACGCCGCCTTCATATAGTGGCAACACAACAGCAGAAGTACCGCTTTGCTGTAGGTTGCATGACTGACAATAATATTCCCTGCAAAACGTAGAAGAGAGTAACTGATGAATCGGAAAATATATGGATGCCTTCCGAAATGATTATGTAATGAAACACGAAGTCAAATGGTGGCATGCTTCTATTAATTGTAGATGATAGTAATTAATTTTCACTGCTGTTGCGATCGTGTCGCCGCTTTCCGAAGAATCCAGAATCCCCTTCCAGGAAAGTGTGAAATTGCATCTGGGTTCTGCAAGCCATGAAAGACTATAAATTTCTTTAAAAAAAAAAAAAAAAAAAAAAAAGAGAGAGAGAGAGGGAGGCCTTCCTCGATACTGTACTTTAGAAAGAGGGAAAAACAAAGGGAAAAAGAAAATGATAATTGTTTTCTCTAAGGCTATTATCTAATGCAAAAGCAAACAGTCTGACTGGAAATCAGCTAACAGAAGGGGATTAGAGAGTAGATCTGAGAGTGGCTTGATTTCTAGCACTGCTGTCTCTTCACACAGTGATGAGACACAGGCAGAGCAGCCAGGAGCTCTCCAGATGGCTAGAGAAAGTGTTTGTCTTGGGTTACTGCAGGGCAGTCTGGACTCCTAAAGCCGGGGAGGCATCATTAGGGAGCAAGTTAGATGTCCACCCAGTAAAAGCAAGCGAAAGAAAGAAAGAGTAGGCAGGCTGCCCGAGAGGGACCGCGCTCGCCTATTGTTAACATATACTTGACCCCCACTAACCTCCTCACGACACAGATGTCTCCTACCTCTATCACCTCCCACTGCTTTAAGCCCTCCCCCCCTGCACCTGGGTAGCGGGGCCGGGCCGGCTGCCGGCAGTATGCTGCCTGCCTCGCGAGGTGCCTGCTAGCGGGGGAGCCGGGCGGAGCGGAGCGCAGCGGCGCGGAGAGCGGCGCAGCCTCGGGCGGGCGGGCGGCTCGGCTCGGCTCGGCTCGGCTCCGGCGCGGCTCGGCCGGGGGCAGAGCTATGCGTCGGCTGCCCGGGGACACGCAGAGACCCCGCCACTGACAGCGGCCGCTCCCTGCGCTCCACATCACGTTTGTCTGCGGCGGCGGCGGCGGCAGCAGCAGCAGCGAGGAGAAGGACCCGGGCATTAAATATCTCGACTTGGAGACTTTGCTTTATTTTTGGTTCTTGTCCTTTCCCGTGGAACCAGTCGTCTCTCTCGAGCTGATCCTCCTTTAAAAAAAAAAAAAAAAAAAA
>VFFE01007674.1:4821540-4856207 GCA_008921705.1 Burhinus oedicnemus | reverse complement strand
TTTTTTTTTTTTTTTTTTTTTTTTTTTAGAAAATAACCCTCCCAAGTACATATTCTTCCATAGCGTAGGATTTCTGTCTCGATTTAGGACTTGCCTTTTTTTTTTCCTCCCTCCCTGCCTCCCCTCTTTCCAGATCACAGCTAGCCAATGTGAGTCGGAGTGTCTGAAATATTTCTGGTGGGATCTTTTTGTCTGTTGGTTTGTTTCATTACAATCGTCGGATTATGTAGCACTGGCATCATCAGGCTATTTTGTCAGAACGATTTCAGGCGGTGCACACCGTCTTCAGCTGCACCGCGATCTTGCAAGTATCTCGTTTCCTAAAACGACGGGGCAACGTTAGGGATTGCATTTCCAAAACTGCAGTACGATGGAATTGTGTCATCTCGTCTAGCTGAGCTGAGTGGTTTGATTCCATAAATTCGTAACACGCCAGCGATAAGGGAGATCGGAAGGGTGAAATCCACACTCCGGCCGTTTAGACGAGCCTTTGACTTTTGGCGAGTTCGAGTCCTTTTGTTAGTGCCAAAGTTGCGAGATTGGACTAAGATTGGGTTTAGGGTAGGGAGGGACTTGCCACCCTAGCAGGGGCACCCGCGACTCCATTACACGTTAATTTATGGAGAAATACGTACTCTGCTCTCCTGAATGTTAGAGAGAAACTGAAAGTAACTAAGCGGACGCAGCTCCCGAACCGGTCTCGCTCGGAGCAGAAGCTAAAATGTTACTTCCCTCCGTTGACCGAGAAGTTTAAAGGCGGGAGGGCGAAGGCAAGCGGCGCGGGGGCAGCCTCCCCCAGCTGCCCCACAACTTGCAGCCCGGAGCACCGCAGCCCGGCGCGGCGGGACCGCCCTGCCCGGCCGCAGCCGGGAGCAGCCGCCTCCGAGCCGCTCGGGTTTCTCTGGTAGAGCAGCCCTGCACCTCGAGACCCGCAGCAGGCTCTGCCCGAAGTCGTGGCAGGGGAAGGACCCGTCTCCGGCAGCCTCCTGGTAGTGCCGCCCCGGAGCCGGCGGCTCCTGCCTGCGGATCGCTGGCCGGGATCGCTCATCCCGCGGTGGCAGATCTTCCCTGAAGGAGCTGCTCAAGTTTCCCAGCGGCAGCCGCAGCTCTGCGCCGGCGGGGCGCCTCCAAGGTGCGCTGGCGCGGTGCGCGGCGCACGGCTGCAGGCTTGCCTGAGCAGGCAAAGCAGGACGCCGGTGACGGGCACGGCGTAGCAGGGGCTGGGCAACGACGGGCATATATATCTCTTAAAAGCAGTCTGCGGGAGCTGCCGTGCCGTCCGTGGGAACGCAGCGAGTGCCAGACGTTTGGCTCTAGGCATAGCCCTGACTAACTAAAAGGATGTCTTCTGAGTCTTGGTATGTACAGCCAAGCGTTTGCTCCAGCAAATATTCGTGTGCTTAATGTAACGCTGACCCCTTTAACTTTTAACATCGCTTCCCCTAATTAATCTGTTCAGGCCCCAGACTTAAATGGCTGTCCACAGCTGCTGCAAATTGATTTATCCCCTGATGGTGGTCCGAGTTGCTGACCAAAGCAGGATTTCCCCCCCCCACCCCCCTCCCCAGTTTTGGTCTACTAATCTGTTTTGACTTATTTCCTACTTACAGTAATGCATGCCTGCTTTTTGAAGGACTTAGAAAATATTTTCTTCTGACATGTAGCTAGAAACATAATTATTGTATTTGTAAACACAGTATGTTAGGGCTAAGGGTGAATATAATTTATTTAATTATACCCTCGTAGCCTTACATTTCCTTCTCCATTTCTGCATCCTGACAGATGCAACGGAAAGTTTAAATAAGCAACTTTGTTAACTGTAGTTTGAAGCAAGACGTGAAAGACATTTTTAGATTTTAATTCTATTGTCCAAGTTTCAGGTTTTTCTGTTCTGCTTTTCTGTTAACGGTTTAGTGAATCTGGGTAGCCGAGAGGATTGAAACTGGTTTCTAATGGTTGTTAAAGCTGATGCTTGACCTTTCCATGGGAAGTCTGAAAACCTCATTCAGTTTATTCTGGGCTGATTTCCTTAGGAAATCCAGTATGATCAGGGAATTTCCTTCAGCTTGGCTGCATGTTAAAAAAGCTAGTCTATCTTGTTCAGGTTTTAGCACTAGGTGTTTCTGTGGCTCCCCATCAATAGACAAAATACTAGGAGAAAGATCTGAATATGGCTTATTCATAACTGCACCGTCTATGAAAATACAAAGTTGGCAAAGGCTTTGTTAGGTGTGAGATGCACTCCAGACTCGCTGTAAAGGTTTTAAATTAGGAAGTTACACTTTATTTGATAAGGGGTAACTTCTCTAAGGTCAGTTTTATCATATCTGAACCTTGAATATAATTGCTACTACTTCCAATTCGTGAGTCATTTTTCTTTGCTGTCATGAGAAGCTCAACCACCCATCAGCACAAGAAAACCCCAAACCCCACCAAAAACCTAACCCACTCTTAAATCCGTTGATGTCTCTGGCAAGCTAAAGCCAGGCCAGGCGTACAGGAGGTGATGGCAGGACTTCTTCTTGGGCCCTGCGTTTGCAGGAGGGTGAGCGGCTGGGTTCCCTAGCCGTGAGCATGCTGTAGGAGACAAGAACCATTCTGTTTGTAATGGAATGCAGACAGCAGTGTTAGGTCACTGCTTCCTGGCAACTGCTGCTCAAGTTGTTTTTCTTCAAAGGCTTTGAGCTTTTAAATAGTTTCCAAAATCTTTTTAAGTAAAACATTGCCTTCTACCATTTTTTGACCACCTTAACGTTAACTCGTTTCGTGCCTAAATAATGGACCAGTAAAACATCACACGGTGTCTCTCATCTGTATGCGCTTAACACTATGTATGCCTGCGCGCACATGGAGTTTTATACTGGAAGTATTGTTTATAGAATAAAGGGGAGAAAAATAGCTCCACCTGGAGTGCTGGTCAGTGGCTAGTCAGTTCAGGACATTCTTCCCTGTCAAATCCTGTTTCTCGCTTCTCTGAAATGAACTTCAGACGACAGGCGTTGAATGCGAAGCTCACTTCACTGAGGTACTGCGCAGACTGCAAACTCCTCGTTGCCAGACTCTTTGGGTGAAATAGGCATCTGCAGTATTTGCATAGGGGGTGACGGGAGAAAGGGCTTGCAATTGTCATTTTCATCTTTCAAATCCACTTGCTACAGTCCATTACTGTTAAATCTTGAGCTAATTGACTACGGATATTAGTATGTTGCTATTGCAGGAGCTTCAGATTTTTTAGATGAGGGGGGAGATCTTGTTCTTTGTTCTGTGGAAACTTAAATTGTCATGCAGAGATCAAGAAGCCTTATCAGCTGAAATAAAATGCGAATTTGGTGTTGTGCAAGGGCTATTTCTCATGGCTTGGCTAAAGAAATGTAAAAAAAAATTATTTTAAATCTGAATATATTCAAAAACTTTGATCCGTGTAGTTAGTAACAGCCTGCTCTTTTTCATACAGCCGTTAATAGCAACCTATAATATTTATAGAAGTTTAAACTGACACTGAATTTAACATAAGTAGTGACAGTGTAAATTCTTAAAACATTGGCTTGCAGATTTCATTTTCTTCACATTCTTTCACGTGAAAGATCTAAAAGAGTTTGTTTAAAAACTGAACTTTTAATGTGAAGGGTCCTGGTTTTCCACATAGATGTTCCTTTTTAAAGAACTGCTTTAAAATTGCAGTTATCCTGTTCTTATTTACTATAAACTTGATTAGTTTAATATATGGTAGCATAAATACATCAGGAAGTAGTATACTGTGTGGTTTTTGTGGATAAAGAAAAATGATCAGCAGATGTAAAATCAAAGCCAAAATATCCTGCCCTTTAAAAGGCTTTTTTTTTCTCCCCAAAATATTTTCATCTGAAAGACATTGACTTCCATCTTCATTTTTTTCCTGCCATTGATATGAAAGTTTCCAAATAACGTTTAGAGAACAGTGGGCATTTTATTAAAGTAAACATTAGTTCAGCATAATGGAGGTAATTGTAAGTGATAAGAGCAGAGCAGGTTATCTGTGTGTTGTTTAAACAGAAGGAGCTATTTTGCACCATTTCCAGTAGCCATCTGTAGAGGAGAAGGGTTTGCACCTGTCTGTCCACACTAATTATAGATTAGGTCCAAAGAAATGAAATTCGAGTAGGCTTTCTCTTAATGAAATCCATAGTGATTTTATTGTAAATGTGTTTTGTGTACAGACGGTGATGGTTGGGCTGTGAGTAAAACAAATTGCTGTATGGCTGTCATGTACTTGCAGTTGTAAAGCAAGATACTGCTGCATTAACAAAGGTGCTGAATAAAAATGCAGTGCTGCTCCATTTAAGTCCTAGGCTTCAGTGGTGGCTTTAGCTTAGGTTTAGTCAAAAAGGTTCACTGAAAGCACAGTCTTTTAGGGGTATGTTTCAGGCTAGACTTCTCGGTTACCATGGCTTTAGTGTCAATGTACTGGCATATAGGTGGTCCCTTGGCTGAAATACGAGGTAGAAATGATTTCATGTTAAAGATGTACACACATACGTGCAAAGTGTGTCAGAAATACTTTCCTCTGGTTTAACACTGTATTACTAAAATAAAGTGGAAAGAGTGAGAAATGCATTCTGCAGTAAAAGGTCACATGAATTTCTACCACATCTGTTTATAGTAATTATGAACATAATTAACATAAGAATTACAAGTGAAGTAATGACAAGCTGAGCTATGAGATATTATGCCATAATGGTCATATGTTGGAATTCTCACATTATAGCACACTAGAATTCACATACTCAATGCAAGAAAGAAAATGTTAGATTTTTATCTATTTTAATGCTTCAAAACTTATCTGCCTGGGGCAGATGGACTTTACGCTTTATAGGAAGGTAACCCATTATTAAGAGAGAGTCAGTTGAAATTAAGATTTCTAGCCTGCAGCTTGGACTTTGAGACAGCTGTGCTTATGGAACGCCACTTCTGTTACACATTTGTACTCTGATTGTATTTATTTTATTAACACACATTGCTTTATTTTTAATGTGAGTGGTTTTGCAGCAAACTGTTTACATTTGAAAGGATCCTGGATTAGTTTTTCTTTAGAGTATTGTGATTCCAGTAGTAAAACTGCCTGTCGGAATGGCCAACATAGATATAAGACACACATTGTGGCCCTGCAAGATGGGAATCTGATGGATTCTAAATTAGTTCATGGAATGATATGATATATTTCAAGGAAAAAATCCGTAACAAAAATCCCTAAAAAGAGCAATCTCTGATTTGTACATAATATTTTGAAAGAATATATGCAGAGAGAAAGCTCTATGGTACCTTGCAGGTTGAATTAAAGTCACTTTTCCTTAGAAATGCATAGAACATACCATTAAGTTTAGGGGCTAAGGTTTCAAATGAGTTGACTAACTTTTGTAATATGACCTGTCTGATTACCTCTAAATATGGTTGTCAAAGAACTGACAACTGGAGGAAGTTGAGGGAGAAGCGGTCCTTCTCCAGGGTAAAAATACTGGCTGAGGAATGCATAGTAAATTTGACATGTGAAAATCAGTTTGCCTTTAATGAAAAATCAAAGCCCTGATTCTGTGATACGAAAATTTGCCAAATCGCTGTCTTACAAAGGCTAAACATAGAGTGGTTTATGAAAAATAAAAAAAATTACCTTGTGCTACGTCTCAGTGATACCAAGAGGTTTTCGCATTATTGGATTAGTGGAGGATTTGTGACAGACCCCTTTTTATCTGACATTCATTGCGGTGACACGATTTTCACACACACGCCCTTCCCCCATCTAGGTTCTGGTTTTCACTTTGTATTATGTGTCAAATTCCCTTTATTTCTTTTCTTGTGGAAAAAGAACTGCTATTTTGGCCAAGTGATTTTGGAAGGAGTTCTGCACTGAACAATGCCTGTCTCACTCCAGCGTGCGTCATTGTCCTCATCCCAGCCTTCACGGTGCTCCTCTACAGACGCGCAAGGGAAGCGCGTTTCCTTAACAAATAGGTGTTGATTCCTAGGGAGAAACATGTTTAAAACTTTAAAAACCTGAACGCACAGAGTTCGCTTGGCAACCTGGTGCTGGTGCAGCCATTCTGCTGGCTGGCTGTGCTCGTGGTAGGCAGGCCGGGCTGCTTTGCCGCCTGCCCTCCCTGTACCTCATGATCATGCCAGTCCTCTTTGATGAATCCCATCAAAATAAACCCCCTGTTTTCTCAAAACCTGAACTGTTAAGTGTAGGGGCCTTCTCTGGCTTGTCTCCCATGCTCTGGTGAACGATGCCGCCGCTCGTAGTAGAGCGTTGTGTTCAGGCTCTTCTGCCACCAGCAAGGCCGAGCGGTTCGGGTCAGGCGCTTGGCCAAACCAGGAGCGGGTATGTCCTGTGCCCGTGGTGGGCCAGGAGCCATCGGTATGGTCTGTGAAGCAGGAGCTGGGCTGAAGGCGAAGGCAGCCATGGGGACGTCAACTTGGTGGAAATGGAGGCAACCTCAGGCAGGGAAGCCAGCGCTGCGCTCCCCTGGGTCTCTGGCAGGGTCCTTATCCCGGAAAGGTTTCGAGCAGCTTCCAGGGGCAGAGCCGGGTCGGATGCCGGCTTGAGGTCGGGCACAAGCACAGACCAGGGCACCCAGGGACCCGCCGCCTTCTCACCCGGCGGGCAGCGCAGAGGTGGCGCCTCTCGCCTCACGCCCGGCGCGGTCTCCACGGGGACCTCGCGCCGCGCCGGCCCCAGCCCCGCTCCCTCGCACCCACCGTACATCCTCCGGCCTCCGTCTGGGCCGCGCTGATACCGTAATCGCCCCCATGCACGCCGCCGTCCCGCTACCCCCCCGCGCCGGCAGGGCCACGGAGGCGCGATGTGCCGTCCTTGCGCCGCAGATAAGCTGCGAGGTGCGTTTAAGGCGCACAAAGCCCGGGCCGCGGCGGCGCCTCCCTCCCTCCCTCCGCCGGAAGGTAATCTCCACCCGCGGTTCGGCGAGAGGCGGGCGGGGGGACACTCTTCGCCGCCCCCCGCCCGCCCGGCCCTCCGCCCGGCTCCCTCGGCACTGCACGAGTCGATCGGAGCGGGGAGAAGTGAAGGTGTAACCTCTTATCTCCCCCCCGCCCCCCTCACCCACCGTAGCGGGCGGGGGATTTACAGGCAGAGATTAGCCGGCAGGGAGAGGGGATCTGCCTTTTGTTGTGCGTGGGGCGGCCGCGGCCTGGGCGCTGCCTCCCCCCCCGCCCCCGGGCCGCGCTGAGGGGAGCGGGGCGGGGGACGGGGGTGTCGCCCGCTGCGGCCCGGGGGGAGGGAGGAGGTGGCCGGAGAACAATAGGTTACAGAGGGACCCCACTTAAAACACGGGCGAGGGAGGAGAGGGGTTTGTCTGGGTGTTTCCACGGGACGAGGGTTGGGGGGAAGGGGCCGGCGCGGCAGGACAGCCGCTCCCTCGGGGGAGCGGGGTGGCGGCTGGGGCCAAGGTGAATGGCGGCGTCCTGCTGGGGCGAGCTGGCCCTCCCGGCGCTGGCGGGTCGGTTCGCCCTCCCGCGAGGCCGGCTGTCCCGTGAGGGGCGCTGACAGGAGCCGGCTGTCACGCCCGGCCGGGCGGGCGGGCACCCACCCTGGCAGCGTCGGGGTGGTTTCAGTGGAGGCTCCTGGCTTCCAAAGTCCCCTCAGAGGATGACAGCGGCGGGTTTTAGGAAAAGTCGGGTTTTTTTGTTGTTGTTTCGGACTTTTGATGGTGATTTTTCAGTTCTCGCCAGATTAAGATGACTTGCACGCTAAGCGTGTGTGCGCGCGCGCTGTCTTAGCAAAGGGCTGTATCAGCGATCATTCAAAGCAACGTTAAACAATTACCCTTAAAATATATTTAAAAGTTTGAAATATTTATATTGCCTTTTCACTTTGTCAAGTGTTTGTACAGATAGATATATAGATATGATCCGGTAACTAAAAGCCTAATTAAAATTTGTTCAAAGCCAGGGGGGCATGTATTCCTGTTGACAGCAGCGGATCGATAGGGTAAGACAATAGAGCCCCATTATTTTACTTCCATTGACTGAGCATATTGACATTTCAGGTTTGCGATTGCCTCAGTGAGCATGATGAAACACTGAAATTCACGAACCAACTGTCTGGAGTGGCACATATATTACTGTATGTCATCTCTGCCTTCAGGTTACCTTATCACTGAAGCAGAATGGTAATGGATGGCAGCAGAGTGCTTCAGAGGGGTTGGGGCTCTATCAGTTAAGAAGCTGACACGTAGCAGGTTTCAGGTATATCTTTAATTACACCTAGAATTATGTACAAGAGAAGATGGTCCTTGTTACCTGCTGCTGCGCTTCAGAGTTTACAGGCTCAGAAGCAGACAGGATAACAAGGTACTTATGTTTCATATTTTATATACATGACTTGATACCTTAAACTTCTGCAAGAGCCCAAGGACTTCTAATTGTGCTGTTTGCATGCTCGCCATGTTCGCCAGTGGCAGCATCTAAACCTGGTCTTGATGCTCAAGTTCCAGAGCACCTGCTAGACCTTCTCCCAGTCTGAAGATTGCAAAGGAAACAAAGAACAACTTTAAAATAAATAATTGCACTTTGGGTTTCTCCCCCCTCAACATGCTCTGTTGACAATGCTCAGGAAATTCATTGCAGTGAGACTACAGCAGAATGATATATATACACATTTTTTCCTCAGTATAAATACTGTAAAAAGAAGTGTCTGTGCGATATGTGCATGTGCATGCATAATTGTATATATTAATTTACATGATTGCATATACATGCATATGTAAAGAAGACCCAGTGGCTGCAGAACATACAATGTGTCTTATTATTTCAAAGGCTTTCAGATGTTCTTTAAAATCTAGCTGACTGTAGAACGAAACCCATCAGGGTTAGGCAGAGATAGAGACTGAAATTAATTTAAAGCAGACAAAGAGCTAATATGAAAGAGCCACTAGTGATTTAACCCATTTTTAAAAGTAAGTGTAATGAAAATATAAAATGTATTCTGAGTGTGCCATCTACTCGGCAATTGTTGCCATCAAGTGGACTGCTGATGCCCTTTAAGATGGTAAAAAGAAAACTAGTCCTTTATACCATTTTCATGAAAATGTTAGGTTTCTGTTTGATCAGCAGGTGCTGTTGAGATGAAAGCCATGTGTAAATTTTCAGAAGGCCAAAAGTGTCAATTCAGAAAAGGAAAGTGATAAGAGAAAATGCAATCAGTTTTCCTGTTTTCAATTTGTGCAGGATTTGAAGAGCTGTTTTGTTAAACTGCTACATCTGCTCCAATATGAATATTGAACTACTTCCACTAAAAATAACACCCTATAATTTGGAAGCCATTGCAATCTTTTGTTAATGCAAGTGGGTTATTTAAAAAAAAATCTATTCTGAAAAATCTCCTGCCTAATGTGCATTTTTGTTTATCGGCACTTTTATCTTCAGCAGATAAAATGGCATTATGCAATTAGGACCATATCTATTTGGACTGTAAAAATGGCACTGGATAGCTGAATGTCACTATATTGGTAAAATGATTTAACTCATACATTTAAAATAATTTTATTAATAAACTATGATTGTATCTTAAAATGGCAAGTGACTGCTTCCCCACTGCAACAATACCACTTTACCTACTACTGAGGACCTTGTGCAAAGTAAAGGATATTCAGACTATGACAACATTCTTGGGCTTGTTTCATTCCTGCTATACCTGCAAGTCTTAAGTTTGGGGTCATCAAGAACATTTTAGTTAATGGGGCTTTTGGAGTAACTTTTTCCGTGGTTAAATGAAATGATTAAATCAGGCTCGATCGCACATACATGAAAATATTTGCTGCTGTGGAGCTGGTAACCCAAGTGAGTTTTATGAATCTGGAAGGCACAGCATTGTTAGAGCATAAATTTTCTATCAGATGCATCTCCAGAGAAAATAACATTATTGCTTTCTAATTTAAAAAAAAATCTAAAGAAAAGGGTACATGTTTGTTAATTTTATAAATAAGGATCTAAGTGAAGAAGTGATAATTCACTGTTACGTGTATAGAACCCTGCGTACGCGAGTAAATGTGCAGAATAAAATGAGAGCTTTTACTTCTTTATTCCAACATAGAGACTTACCTGGTTTTAATATTAGACTAGGTTTTAGCTGTTGGATTCTAATCTAGCAGTCAGGAACTCAGTTTTTTGGCAGGTGTCTGCATGGGAAAGGGCCTTGCTGATGCTTCTGTTTGGTTTTGCAATTGGATTTGTAAGCTTTTGACCTTGGGGGATTTTCCTCAAAGTGATCTACAGATCAGAAATAATTAAAATTCAATACACTGAAATTTAAATATAGAATGGATTTTGTGCGAGATTCATGCTTGTGGTAGGTTGTCTAGAAGTCTGTGACATGTCTACTTTATAGTTTGTATTCCCAAACATAACTGTGTGCACACATGTGCATAAATTTATGTTGAATGACAGAGGGATGATTATTTATACAGATTTTATCCAAAACTCTGTGCAGTCCTGAAACATAACAAAAAGCCTCCCTCCCCAGAAGAGTGTTTACATCCCGTGACAGTCACTAGATTTAAATCTTCTAAACATGAAAGTTGTTTCCTTTCCTCCAAACCTTCTTTTCCCCAACAAAGCTAACCCTGTTAAACCTCACCTTCTGTGGGACGTATACATAGTTATAGACATATGTACGAGAAGGAAATATTACAAAAAACACGGCCGATGGGGGCAAAATGTCTGTAGCCTTGAAAAGCTTGTGATATCTGCCGACAGCAGAAGCCGCGTTGAGGAGGCCCTACCTCGGCTGACCCGGGGATGCGAGAGCCTTGAGGAGCCTCGCGTTAGTGCTCGGCGCCTACGTGGAGCTTTCTGCTCGCAAATATTACCAAGCAAATGCTCTGTCGTAGCCTGTTAGTGGAGATGCTGTCTGCCTGAAGAGTTTTTCAACCAAGGGGCTTCTTGCTTGGGTCATGGGATTTTTTGGTACTTTTTACAGGGCTTGGTGTAGAGTCCAGCTCCAAAAGAAACATTATAGCTGGATGTAGGGTATCTGAGATTTTCTTATCTAAATTTTCTGCACACATTCATGGGAGTGCTCTGTTTTTCTTATTCTTTGCCAAAAATGCTGCATGCAGTTTTGCTGTTCCTGTTGAATAGTTGCCATATTTAACTCCAGTGGTTGTGAATGGAAATGTGAATATGGAAAGAAATTCTTTCACGCTCCCTTTCATCTTCTGATCTTCTGTAACACGTTTTGGGATGCCTGGAAAGGAAGGGCATCCTAGATATTCAAAATATTTCTGAATACACACAAAGAATTTAAAAGAAAGTTCAGCAACTTCATTTTGTTTGTATGTAGTTTTTCGGCATGTGTGATATGGTGACTTATTTAACTGATACCTTTTTTACTCAGTATTACTTATTGAATTTAGTCATCATAAAAGCACACTTGTCTTATACAGAACTGTACAGCAACAGTATTCCTGAATGATCCCGTATTGCAACGTGCTGACACGAGGTCTTCATAGGATAGTTCATGATTTCTTCAGTTGTTTCAAGAAGGTGTTTGATTCATTGCCACTTTTGTGTCCATCAAGACAGGTAGACTGTGGTGCTTATAATAAAGTAAACATCCAAAGATCATGAAGGATAGTAAGTTCTTTTGGAAATTAGGTTGCTGTCTGGAAAGACAGAATACTCCACCTAGTGGAGTGAATTAATCTGCATGCAGTGGCAGGCAATGGCATATAATAAAATAGGTATAATTTATGAAAAGCTAGTTTGATGCAGTGAGTAAAAACCAGGAATTTTGACAAGCATCTGGGGAGATGGTTGCATGACCATTACAAATTGTACAAGACTGTAGTTACTTTTGTTGCTGTAGGAGGCTTATATATGTCTGCCTTGTTGGATGTTAATATACAATTTGCATAAGTAGTAGTCATTACCACTAGCCATTTTATTTGGAGACTTAATGACTACATTTTTTAATTTCTGATGATGACCACACAGGTGCCCCTTTCGGTTGTGGCCCAGGCGTCATTTTAAATAGCTTGGGCAAAAAGTCCCAATCCAACCCTCAAAACTTTTCAACTTTTTTCCATTATGATTTATTTTCCAGAATACATTTTCTGGTTTTGTTTTTGTTTACTTATGTAACAGCAGTATCGGGATGCTGATTCTTCATGCTGTCATGACAGGTTGGGTGGCATGTTTAGTAAATCTGTGCATGCCTTCTGGTAGCTCCAAGGTTTAACAATCTCTGTTATGAAGCATCAGATTATATGGGGCTTTGTTACCTGTGCTTTGCTTCCCCATTGATTTGGTCACATTGTGTTACTAGGATGGAATACAACAAATTTTAAAGCTGGGATGCACATGAAAAGCCAACCTAAGCAGCAAAGATACTGTTCTGAAATATTCTTGGAAGATTCATCCCAACGTTGAATTACACATGCATTAGACACGTTCAAGAGAATTGCCCTAGATCAGCTCAGGCTTTGAAAGTGAGAGAGGGTGAGGCTATTGCCAGAAAATGAGATGATCAGGATACAATAAAGGAGACAGAATTACACTGCTGCAAAGGATATCTGGGAGGAGTGCTCCAAAGGAGTGCTTTCAGTGACAATCCAGGTGGGTTTGTTGCCAGAGCCATTAAAGTGTAGTGGTGCCAGAGAAAGCTGCCA
The DNA here is from genome assembly GCA_008921705.1 of Burhinus oedicnemus. NCBI lineage: Eukaryota > Metazoa > Chordata > Aves > Charadriiformes > Burhinidae > Burhinus > Burhinus oedicnemus. The sequence goes on along the minus strand of VFFE01007674.1, from coordinate 4,843,551 downwards.
GCAAATTTAGGGATAATGGCACCTGCGGGTGTGGTATCAATGGATGGTAGTGCCAGGATAATTTTTTATTTTATTTTAATGGTGGTATTGCTAAAAGTATTTAAAGGTAATGTTATAGAAAGCATTTTAGTGAGTGAAGTCACAGAGTTCTAGGAACCATTAAGCAAAAGCTGTTTCATGACTATACTATTTATTATTTTTAAAGCTCGTTGGCAAACCACTTAATGCTGGAAAAGCATGGTGCAACATGTATTAAAGCGTGCTGCAGATGAGCAAGGAAACCATCGTACTGAACAGAATAGCCTAGCTTAGTTTCCGAATGTTACATGCATTTCATGCGCACCATGATAAATTAATGCAACTCTGTGGGTCAGCAGAGCTTGTAAATGTTGAATTAAAGTACTGGAGCTCAGAGCTTCCATGGTATTCACATGCCCAGTTCTATTGAAGAGGGTGTTTCTTTTGTCAAAACACCAGTCTGAAGATATGGACCTTCAGGCTTTCTGTGTTGCCATCTCACATCTGTGATCTTAATAATGCTTTGCTGGAACGATTCTGAGACTTAGATCCAGATATGGCCCTAATGGCATTATCTTACATAAGGTTAGGTGAGCTACCTCAGGTCTTAATGTAAAGTAAGTCATTCTCTTTGAATTGTAAATGATAGACATACCTGATGAAGAATTCCATATAAAGAAGAGGAAAAAAGTCTATTCCTTCTGTAATAATATTCTCAGAGGTTACTGTTGAGTCTGTGGGACCATAATTCTCAACTTCTGTGTCCCAAGAGCTGTGTAAGCTGTGTTTAAACCAGCTGCCTGCTCCAAAAATTTCCAGAGAAGTGTACAGCTACAGTGGTTTTAAAGAATGAATCAATGTATAATTGCCCTTCCAGGTTCTGAGGTTTATTTGTCCCATCCTCTTCCCGTTCAATTCATGGGAGGTTTTGATGTTAATTTTCTTAATTTTTTTTTTCCCTTTTTTTTTAAAGTCGAGGCCTAAATTTTTCTTCTTACAGAGCTATTATTGGCCACTATTGTTTTTTATTATCCTGTAAGCTTCTCTGGGAAGAGAAGGATGGGCAAGACCTCAGTGACATTGCCAGAGCAAGTCATCAGTGGCTGTGTCTGCTCCCCAGGAGGTCACAGGAAGCAGGTGGCCGTGTTAATTGTCCTCACTCCCAACTGTTGTCCTTCCTGGAGGCAGTTTAGAAGTGGTCAGGAAGTGTCAGGCCCACTGTGTCCCCCCAGGTTCACTACTTCACGCATTTTTAATAATTTGAGGTATGTGTTAGGCAAGGGAAACTGCGTAGGAATCCTTACCGTCCTTCCTAAGCTGTGTGGCTACCTTGCTGGAAGGGCTGAATGCCATTGCTGCAGAGCATATTTGGGATTGCAGCTGGAATCTAGCAGAATAAGAAAGAATTCTATTTAAAAAAAAAAAAAGGTATTTCCCTAATATACAGCGTCATTCTTCTTTCAGGCTATTGATAAAAGTTCTAGGTAAGAAAACCACAAAACCCACTTTTATCTGGTGAGTGGAGGGTAGGGAATGCAAATGCATTTTCTGCTTAGGCCAGTTGAGTTTAATTGTTTGTGTTGCAACTGCACCGTCAGTAGTCGTGGATCTCTAAATGGCGCTCAGTTTTTGGAAAGTCAGTTAGAGTCTTGCTATTTCGGATGGGCGGTTTCTTAATTGTTCGCTTGATTTTTTTAACAGTGAGGGCACACAGCGTTGCTGAGTATCGCGCTGCAAGTATTGCACCTGGTGGTGTGTGTAAGCCTGGTTTTGAACTACCAGTAGTGTTTCTTTAAGTGTCTTTTGGAAGGAGTCCACTCTCGTTGGTAGTGACGCGAGTTCAGTAATAAATATCATACTAGTTATTTATCTGCTGTATGTATTTTGGGTGAAAACTCTGAGCTTCTGCTCAGGTATACTCTTGGTTTTACTGAGACTTCTTGCCTAAATAAGGTGGGCTGCAGGATTATGTGGCTGGTGAATCATACTGGTTTCTGAATCACTCTTACAAAATATCAGTCTGAAATACTAACAAATAATGAGCACATTGTGCTTGGACTTGTACGTTATTTAAAGAATAGCATTTTAAAGCAGAATATTTTGTAAAATGTTCGTTTAAAAACCACTTTGCAATTTACTTCCATCAAACCCATTGTACCAGGAAAAATACCTCCTTCAGAAGGGAAAAGGTGTCAGTATTCTGTAAGAATATCTGATTTTTATCTAGCTATTTAAGCTCCCTTCTTTTCAGTGCAAGGAGATCAGCTGACAACAGCAGCAACCAAATCATGTTTGCAGCTGGGCAATTACAGTAGACCCTAAGATCTGCAACTGTCAACCATGAACACAGATGCCTTCAAAGTTCTGTTTTTCTTCCATGTGGAAGTCGTTGGCATGGAACAGATGCCTTCATTTTGGAGAAACCAACCTCTGGATATAATTGGTTCTCTCTTCTCTTGTCCTCTAGGGACAGTCTCTCGCAGATGAAATTAGATGAGAGGAAAAAAAAAGACACAGGCTCACACACTCACACATGACACGAAGCAGGAGTTTTCAGGATCTCTCTCTGCTTTGTCACGTGGAACTGTTTTACAGCTGGAAGATTTCACTCCATTTTTAGCGCTCTACACACATGATGATGATGCTATATGAAAAACATGCAAATTAAAATATATATGTGACCAAAGTTTATTATTAATCTAGGCATGCTTGTTTAGAAATAAGACAAGCATATCCAGCCCGTATTACTTGAGCGTTAAATGTTGACTTCTGCACTATCTATGCATGCTGCAGTCTCAGAAATTTAAAGTTAAAAGGCAGAAGAGACAAGATAGTTTAAAAAACTTCTGTTGCAGTGGTGGAATCAAAATATTTTCATCAGATGGTTTGCTAGTTGTTAACACAGGAGGGATAAGGCAAGTAGTTGACTTCAAATTTCCCCCAGCATACAGGCATTCAATTAAGGAAGCATATTTACAGGAACTTTAGCAGAATTGGTCTGATGAACACCTGTGATGAGCCATTGCTGGGAGTCCTGTGGTAGGGTACTGAAGGGACTGTGTCCTCTTACTGCAGATGCCTAAAATGGGATGATGGTAACGGAACGTAAAGGCTCTAAGAGAGGGAGAATCTGCCTATGCTGTGCCCATCAAAGCCTTTCGTTATTCCCTTTTCCCTCTGGTGTAACAGCTACCAAATCATTGTGGTTTATGTTATTTAGTACTATTAAAATAAATTAATACCGTCTTTGGGTTACCTTAGAAGACTCAGTTGTGGACTGTGACAGTCAGCCAATGCTATGTAAAGAGCTGCATTATCCTTGGGTAGGTACCTGCAGGAGGAGGGTGCAGCAGGGATCAGGGACTGCTGGGAGGTAAGCCACCACTGCTGGTGCCCAAGAGCCTGGAGATCTGTCATGTCTGAATGCTTTTTCTCTCTTTTGTTTCCTAGCAGAAGCTTTTCTTATATTGCAGTTTGACAAAACAGTCCAGTTCAATCGCCAGGTGTAAAATTTCTGTAGGCAAACGTAACTCTTGCATGAATTGGCTGATGAACTGTAGGACTTGCTTGAAGATGCTGTGCTTTTGTAATGGCATAGGTAAATCCTGCTGGTAGCATGTCAATGACCTGAATGTCTGAACCTGATTTTCAGATTTTAATGGCAATTTTCCTATTTAATGTGAGGAGTTTACTACTACTGCAGTATTTCCATCTCTTAAAAGTTGAGCAGAAATGTCACCAGCGGTGAAAACTGGCGGGAGTTACCTTGGTCCTACCTTGGTCTGGGTAGTTGGTAGAAGGCAACCCGCCTTTTAGACACTTGATGTAACTGGGTAGCTGCAGTGTGCTGCGGTCCTTTGTTTCCTGCTGACACCCACGAGCTGCGTGGGTGGAGGGCATTCGCTAGGACTTCCAGCAGTTAGAAGAAAGCCCAAAGTAAACTTAGTTTTGAACCAGTGGCTCTTCAGGTTTTGTAAGGGAGTAGCGAGAGTCTTTGGTGTAGGACTCCAGTTCTGATTCACAGAACTTCAGTGCAACAGCGTGCTGCTCTTAGCATTGTATTTCTGAAGAACCACATATTAAGGGAAAAATTTAACCAGAGAAGTGCTTAGGTGATGAAGGGATTTCTGGCAGTAACTAGGAAGTGCAATAATGGTTGATTTCTTCTGAGGCTGATCCTGATATTTGTAGTCTTTACATCCTATTAATTCCTTGAAAGATAAGCCGATACAAGAATGATTTGCCAGGGCCAATGGCTCTTCTGAAAATCTTGGCTCAGGTTATATCCCCCTCCTCTCCACATATAAGATAAAAGCACTGCGAATATGAGGTTAACTGAATTCAAATAGAAGACTCTCTCGAGTTATTGCATTCCTTAGAAAATAAATACATTTCTCATATGGTTGAGATTGATCAAAAAAGTATTCTGTATGCCAGTGATTACATTCCCATCTGTGATTAAGGTTTTCTGTCTGCATCTGGTTTTCACATTATATTTCTGTAACAAGAATCCTTTATATGGCAGAGTTCATTCTCTGTATTTTCTATTAGCTGCAGCTTGAACTACTGCACGGATCGCAGATTTACACATGTGGTTTTCATTACTTCATACCATTGAGAAAAAGTAATATTTGTTTGGGAAAGTATGTTTTTCAAAATTTCCATGGTAATACAACATGTTGATCCTTTTTTATAACACTCTTGTAAGACTACAAATTGTTTGAGGCATTCTACTTTCAGTGAAGCTCAGACTTTAGACAATTTTGCATGTACATTCGAACAACAGCAGCAGTTTACAATTCAGGAAGCAAAAATAAATTTAAGAAAGGAGATTAGCGTAGAATGGGTATAGCAGAATGCATCCATCACTTTGGAAAATGTGGCATATAGGCAAAATGAACATGGGGCTGAAACAAAGGAAGAGTAGTAAGTTAAAGTGATGTCTTCATCGTAAAGTGGACGACAGATGGGCACTTTTTTTTAATAACTTTTTTTTTACAGTAAGAGGTTTTTTTTTCTTTTCCCAGCCATGAAAAAGGAGTATGCTATTCAGCAGACACAAATATTGAATTGTTATATGTTACATAATTATTTCTAGTGGCCAAATTAGTAAAGGTTAGCAAAACATGAATACATCTTTACAGATGGCTGCTGTGTGTAATTCTGAATCCAAAATATGATGTTACTTTAATGTTCCACTGTAAGTCCATATTTCAACCACACTCTGCTATCGTCACTCAGTAGAAAACTTAATGTTTAAATGATCTCAGTGAAATTAATAGGGCCACTTGGTCAGCGAAGGACTTTTCAGTTTTGTTAGGGGCATGAGTTTATGGCCATAAAAATCAGATCAAAGAATAACAACAATTTAGGGAATAGTGTATGCATTTATGGAAATGTAAAGCGTTACACAAAAGTCTGGACAATTGAAAAATACACAATTCATGATAAGGCACAACTGAAAGGTAATTTTTATTGCCTACGTAAGAACATGGTGACAGCTCAAGAATTTAATAAAAATATAAAAACCATTTTAGAAAAGAAGTTATTGCACCCAAGTTGGGGAGTCCTAACCACATTTTGGAGATTATTTTCCACATGCCGGAGGCAGTTGTGTCATATTGAAAGCTTCACGGATGCCAAATGCTGGGTAGAGTCCTGCAGTCCTTACGCACCTCTTGTTTTCACTGAAGTCAATAGAATTTTGGCTTGTGTCAGGGCTGCAGGGAAACGTCCGACCACAAACCTGGGAAAGAAGGGACTTTGAGTGGTGAACTCTTTGTTCTGTAACCTTAATTTTAACTTGGGAAGGTTTGTTTGGATTTGAGGAGGGTGCTTGTTTGTGGGAAGGATTGCAATTTCTAGCACAAACACAAATGTGATCATTTTGCGAATGCCCTTGGGCAATACATTTTTTTGCAGTAAGGTCTAGTCCAGGAGAGGGTTGGGCCTGGGTTCTTGGTTAGATGCATGCAGCTGCGACCAGTTCCTTATGCATGCTTAACTTTATGTCCCGAAATACCTGAACAGTGGATGCAGACTGAAGCATGTATGTAACTGTGTGTGCCTGGCTCTGAAAATCTTTCTGCCTTGACATAATTATGAACCCTTGAAAAGCATATTAATGTCTTGGAAAAACTGACAGCGCTGTAATACAGACTCATACTAATGACAAAGTATTTGTGTAACCCAAATAAACAGTTTCTGTAGGTGTTGGAGTGGGAGGGAAATTGCCTTTTTAAAAGTGGTAGGATGATTGTAAATACATCAATAGCTTTTTGATCTGCCTTTGTTTAAATGTGTTTGCTGTTATGACTTACAAATCCAAGTTAGTGTAGCAATGTGTAATTGCAAGGTGTCTATTTTTAGTAACCATGTTTGTTTAATAAATGATTCTCTAGAGCTTCTGTTGAACCAGGTAAAGTATGTAATATTTTATATTATATGAATGTATTTTAAACCAAGCATTCTTGCAGAATTCGCTAGTAGGTGTTTTCATGGTAGAATACAGGCTGCCCTTAGTTTGTTGCCCTCTGTATGTCAACTGTTTTAAATGAGCAACGTATGAAACAGCCTTTGTCGAAGAATTAATACAGTGTTACAGTACTGCCTTATATTAACTAAGAAAATGTGGGTAATTGATTTAGAATGATAGCGTTTCTGTCTTCCCTTTTTACTTAAAAGACTGCTATTATCATGCAAATGAAGGGGTGTGGTGCTTCAAACTGGCTGTGATATGTGCTTCTTTTTTTTTTCCTTTTTTTTTTTTTTTTTCTTTTTTTTCATTTGTTGTTGTCAATAGAAAAGATTGATCTCTGGGCTGGTGAACATAATATCTGTCCCAGTCAGAAAAGGAAAGAGGAAATTAGCAGAGCGATTGGTGGAGAATGATATCTGTCAAAAGAAACACTTGGAGAGCACTGAGTTTAGTGATAGGTGACTGCCGGAAAAAAGGGAACTTTGAATTTTGCCAAGGTAAGGAACAGAAAAATATTTGATTTTGTGATTTGCATACCTTTTAGAAGTTATTTTTAATGACTGTACCTTGCCTTGTAAACTGTAATTAAAAAAGAAATCTTTCTCCTTAGCCTCCAAAGAGTCTGCCTAAATCAATGAAGGTGGTGTCTTCATTTTAATATCACTGAGAAAGAGTACAAAAAACCCAATAAAATCCATCAGTGATGACTTTTCTAAAATCTTCCTTAGCTTAAAAATACATATACGTGAAATTTTTAACTGTGGTTTTTTTGTGGTTTTGATGACATAGGTGCTCTTTATCTGGCATGTAAATATTACTTGGCTGGGCTGTGAAAATAATGAAGTTCATTTTCCTGAACTGTGAATTGGAACAGTATTTGCAACCAGGTGAAGGGACAGTTGTAATCAGATTGGCAAGATGGTTGTGTTTGTAATTTAGTGGAAGCCTCTGCATGGGGAATCTGTGGTAAATTTGATTGAGACAATATTGAGAATGGATATTTCTATTTCTTGTGTGCAAAGATTTTTACTGTACTAGAAAAGTAAATCTGCTATGGCAGAACTAAACTTCTAGATAACCTATGACTGTCATTCCTGTCTTTACTGTAACTACATTTTTTCTCCTAAAATGGTGTGTCTAGATGGCAAGAAACTACTAAACTGATTTTAAGTGCTTTCCAGCAGTCTGATACTTTCTTTCTTAGTGTCGGACCATTTCGCCTATGACATAACTTTGATAGAGTATGATACCAAAACAAAATGAACAGTTTCTGGATACTCTAGGCTATGCTCCGGTTAGTTTTAAAGGCAGCTAAGCTGTGATCCTATCACTGGTCTCCCCACCCAAGCTGCCATGGCCCACGCCGCTGTGTCTGTGGGGTGTGGGAAGGAGATGGAGCACAGCTGAGAGAGCCAGCAGGCGGCTCTGGCTCTGCACATCGCGTGGTGGCAACGGGCCGGGGCTGAGGTTTTGTGCAGCAGTGTGAACATACTTAAAAAAATTAAATCCTCTTAAAAATGAATTTGCATGCTAATCCGAATTCCTAGCTCAGTTTAAAACAAGTAAATGCTTCTCTGGGACCTTCCTGTACACAGGCAGCATTGGAAAAGAATGAATAATCTTAGCAGGGTTTCTGCTTGCATTTTTATTTTGCTAATTTAGCGGTGTATAGCTTCTGACTTAATTCTCCTTTCTTCTATCTACAGTCTGTTTTTCGAAGTGCAAGTGTACCCCGTACAGGTGGTTGTTGGTTGGTTTCTTTTGCCATATGGGTCTTCATAAAGGATTTTAAAAATAAATAAATGTAAAAGTAAAGATTTCATGCCTGAAGCATGCAGTGCTGGCATACTAATGGGAAGCTTATTGTGGTTTATTGCTGTCAGAGCACGTGCAAGATAATGGAAATTTCCTACAACTTAGAAGAAAGGCATGTTTTCTAATACTATTCATTTTTATAGAAAGAGGGAATTAATATGACTAAAATTCACTTCATCTTTGTAAAGTCCAAGTGATGGGGTTGTACTGCTGAAATATTCATAAATGAGGAGGGAACAGCACGTTATCTGTCTTGTTAACCATTGGGCAGGTCAGGCTGCCTGTGTCACCTGAGTGCAGACACATGTCTACTGTTGTGAAGTTGCTGTGTACTAAATGATTCTCTTTGCTTTACAGTTCTATCAGTGTAGCCTTATACCAAAACAAACACATCCTTTCTATAAGACAACTTACAGAGTTAATGATATTGTGTATTTTTCACCTTGGTGATGAAGATAATCCAAAACTGCTTTGTAGCTCTGTAAAAGAGAGTGATCAGTGGTGGTTAGAATGATTAACATCTTTGGGCATTCCTATTTTGACGTTTGCTTGAAATGAGGTGATTGGGTAAGGTCCCTACATTTGGATGTATGTGTTTGTAACACGTTAAAAAATTTTAGACTTAAATGGCCAAGAAGCTCCACATTGAAATTTGGATGAGTAATTAGAGATGAGGCCAACACTCCTCTTATAGTTTAACTTAATATGTATGAACTTTGTGCCCAAGGAGATTTGACTTACTGTTTGAAACCAAAATGGAATAAAAGGCAAAATAAAAGGTGTTTGAGTCTATTGCCTCCTTGAAGCAGTGGCCTCTTGTAGCATTAGACTACCTGCCTATGCTTTTGTGATCCCTTTTGTGCATCCGCATCCATCTTTTCCTATTGCAAAGTCATCTTTTCTTGGTTTCCTTTTGTATCCTCAGAACAATTGTTTGCTTACCTATGTATCTGAAAGAGTACAATTGAAATAATAAACTCCCCTTCTAACATATAACAGATGCAAAAGGGGACGAGTGTATTATAGACAGCGAATTGTCATTACACAGCTCACAATCAGATTTTCATCTGTTCATGTGGTGCACACCTGTGGCTTGCTGGCCTTGCTCTTGGTTGGAGTGTGAGAGATCTTAATGAAAAACAAAGCCGGGATGACAAGAAGAGACTCTATGGCACACACAGGTTACTTCACACATCGTAAGAAAGTGAAATTTGAAATACGCTGGTTTGGAGAGAATGCCTCGTGAGGAGGGAGCGTGCCTGGGTGACTCTGCAAAGTGAACCGGCGCCCTACTCATTGCTGCCTTGCAAATAAGGCATTTTTCTCTGTAGGTCAGGTTGATTTGGACCAGTTGAAAGCGGTGGCCAATTTCTCCAGTTTACTTTCTGTGCCAGTAAGAGTATCCTGGGCAGGAATCCAGCTTTTGAAGTACAAAGAAAATAACCCATAATCTATATAAAACACTGGCGGATGGGGAAGGGAGGAAATTTACAGAGAATAACTGAGTTTGAGAACAACCGTGTTAAAAGTAGAATGTAAGGGGGTGTGTGTGTGACATTAGTATTTATTTTAATTTGCAAATACAATCCTTGAAATCTTTGAGGTGAGCAGAGGACGAGCTCTGACAATATGATATAGTATTGTACAGCATACAATATTTATTAGTAGATGGAAACCAAGCACTCCAGCTGAAGCTGAAGTTCCTTTTTCAAAGTGATTTTCTTCCCTGAGTTTGCAGAGTTTGGGTTCTTCCCCCCTGCCCCCCCCACCCCTTCCCCGGTAATGTACTGTGGCTCTGATAACGTTAATGGGCTTTGCCCCACATGGAGCAGCGAGTGTATTGTACCACTGCTCACTGATCCCAGGTCAGTGTGATGCGTGAAATCAATTTATTTGAATCTCTTTGCCTGTATAGGAATTTGGCGGCGTGCCAGTTGTTTTCATTTAATGTTCTTTGTGTTGAACACAGACAAGCAGGCATGCTTTTGTACTCCTCTTTCTTCTGGGCTCTTCTCTTTTCAGCCGATATTCTATTCTGTGGATTTTTCAGAAAGAAGTAGGAATGTGTTACCTTTTTTAAAAATCATTTTTGTTTAAATAGCCTTTAAAGAGCGTAAAAACTAGGTCAGTCATAGAGCAGCCTGTGTAGGATTTTCACCCAGTATAGGTGGTAACACCTGCCTTTTTCTATTTCTTAAATTTGGAGAAAAAGAGAGAGACAACACAGGTCTATTTTTCCAATGCCCGATTATATCATTTATGTCGCCGTGTAAGACAAAGACTCTTCAGTAACACTTAAATCAGAATATTTTTGTTTCTAAATAAGTGAATATCTGGCAGTTGGTTGGATGAATCACAAATACTTTTCAGGATCTTTTTCATTTTAAGTGATGACCTTAACGTAAGCATTAATTTGGGAATTCCTTGCCTCATCTTTCTGTTTGTTCCTCCCTTCCCCCAGATATTTGATATTTTGAATGGCTGGCTGAAGAACAGCTACCCGAAAGTACCCATTTCTTTCCTTTTCCCCTTTTTATGAGAAAGCAGCAAGGCGTGTGGAACAGAGCAAGTAATTTAGCCCTTCTTACATGGGGGGAGGGAGAAAAAGAAAAAAAAAAAAGAATAGACAGCAGCAGCGATTTCCAGGAGGATTTGTTTTAGAGGTTGGTGTCGGGAGCGGGAGAGGCAGGGAGCGGGAGCAGAGGACTCTGTTGATGCTCCGGGCGGTTGGTGCGGAAGTTGATCTGCAGAAGCGCGGAGCCGCGGCGCAGGGGTCAGACTCGTACACATCAGCCCCGTTTCCTTGTTTAATTACCTGAAGAGCAAAACATCCAGGCTGGGAGTGTGTGAAAGCCCAGTATCTCGAACAGCAGTTTGCTGCTCTGACATCCTGCAAGGCCAGCCCTGTCTGTCCGCAAACGTCAGGGCTGGTTCCTGACAGCGGGCTATCTCTGCCGGGCCTGGGTTCCTTCCATTGAGGAGGCATTGTGTGGAAGAGGGTTTGGTCAGGAATTTGAGGTTCCTGCCGGTTCTTCCAACCCCGGACAACCCTGTGACAGATAGGCCTGATTTTTTTTTTTTTTTTAAAGAATAATAATAAGAAAAAATTGGCTCTTTTTGGTCTTTCCCTTGTAATTCTGGCATTGCTATAATACTGACTGAAACAAAACACGTTAACCCTTTCACTTCTGAATTCGTATCTTTCCACTTTTACTTTGTTCTTTCTCCCCTTGCTCAGCCTCTTTTAATTTTCAGAGGTAGAATCTTCTGAAAAGCAAAATCTTTCAGGTGGAGTCTGTGCTATGCAGCAAATAAACTTATGAAAATGTTAATTTTAACATAATCATCATTCTTGGCATTTTAAGTTTTTCATTTTCAGCATGCTTGGCATGCTGCGGAATAAAACCAGGGCAGTGTTTGTTCTGGCACTGCCTGTTAAAACAGTGGTGGCAGCTATCAACACTTCCATTCTCATTATTTGTGTGATTTTCTTAGGTGTCCAGATTGGTGTTCAATTTTAAAATGCTGGGATAGGGTCAATTACAGTTTTTGCTCCTTATAGCTGCCGTTTGTTGAAGTCACTCAGCAGGCTGAAGGTGCGGGTGCATGAGGCAGGGCTCTGTGCACCGGTCAGGTTTGGACCTGTAGATGGTAAGTGTTCGTTGGGATATAAAGCTCAAGGTTATAGCTGAAAGGTACTGAAATGTTCATTTAAGTTAATGTCTTGAATATTTTTTTTGATTTGTGAAGAATTAAAGTATGACTCCTTGTTTGATTGGTAAGTGAAGAATATGACTTATTTGGATAATTTCAGTTCTCTAGCTTATAGCACAGTGCTGTTAATCATTGTACTGGCAGAAGCTTAAGGTCACAAGGTGCAGGTAGTAGAGGGAGGGAACATAATTAATATGGCTTTGCAGCAAAACTGAGTGTAGCATGTGACTGTTGTCTTTTATTGTTGTGGACAGAAACTAGTCCAAGAAAGGTATTTGTGGTTGTAGGAGTGGAGAGAGGAGACCTGACAATTAACTATGGTTTTGTTTTCTTTTATGCTGAAGGCTTTCGGTCCAGTTTGTAAAAGTTATGCCCGTAGTCTCAGAGGACATTTTCACGTGCTAATGATTTTGGATACTTTGTAGGTGAGATCGAAAATGTTTGAGCAGTAACTTATATTTTCCCTGCTAATATTTCATTAGGATATTGTAATACAGATTTAAGGGCATTCTTCTCACACGCAGACATTACTAGGTAAGGGTTTTAGGGGGCCCTTCATTAAGAGAAGGTAGCCTTCAATGAGCATGCGCAGCTGGGAGTCAAGACAGTGCAGTGGGACCAAAAGAGTCATCATGATCTATTGTGCCACTAATCCTCTATCTAAGAAGGATTTGCAGGGGATGGTGCAACAAAAGAGCTGTTACAGTGTATCAGATCGATAATTGTGATCTAATAAACTCTTAAATAGATACATAATCCTTCACCTTTAAAATCAGGTCCCCTTCTTCATTATGAACTCCTTAGACTACTGTAGTGTAAAGGAATCTTTAAGTAAAAGTGAATTACTTAGATATGTAGTTTTAAATGGCTTTATCCTGTCATACTGTACAGAAGCCATAGTTGAAATACGCATTGCTTGTATCTGCAGGATGAAAAAAAGACGGTTTATGCATTGTGGTCAGTGTCATGTTCCTATAGGTTTTGTACGTATCTAGGGAAGTTAGTTAAACGTTTACAAGTCATATAAGTTGTGTCCCTCCTTCTAGTGTTTTTACAGGCCTTTATGGTTTTTGGCAGAGTTCATAGTCTAATGAACTGTCCATGACCTCTAGCCAACCACTGCCCACCTCAAACAGCAGCGTAGTAAAAGAAAGTTCTGCACAGACATGTGGTGATGACTATAACCACACTGTCTTTCCTCCCACCCATCGGGTGTCTAGCTCCTCTCTGAAAATGGCAGAAAATGATTGTGTTTAATCCATGGTTGTCACCTCAGAAATCCCTCAGAGATAATGGTTTTAAATCAGCATTATGTTTGAAACTGAAAAAATATTTAACTTGGGCATCTCCACAAGTCTCTGCTGTGACAGTCTTGCTTAAGGAAAGTTCTCGTGGATAACGGTTCCCAAGCTGGTTTGGGCTTTATTAAAACTGGCACCTTGCATTGTGCCCAAACACTTACTGCTGCTCTTTGCAGATGTTCTCCTAGTGTGAAGTGGTGTAATTTGCTCTTGGTATGAAATTCCACTTCATAATCACCTCTGCATTCTTCTCCCGCTTCTCTTCTGAATGGCTACAACGAAGCACCATGTGGAGTACAACACAATTAGATAAAATGAAATGATATTTAAAGGCCTCCTCAAGGCTCCTCCCTGTTCCTAAAGAAGCAAAGATTTTGTATGTTAATTTTCCTTAGCTGTGATGGGATTTGTCTGGGTCGGACTAAAAGCACAAAACTTACATCAACGCATTGTGCTTCCAGGGAGCATGGTGTGCTACTCCGATTGCACAACATGAAGTGGGTCCCATTGTGGCTCAGTTTTGGAGTGGCAGCCTAACTGGCACAGTGTTTGTCCATCAGTGTTCGAGTGGTGTTTGCTGGTTGTTGATCATGTGTTAATTGCAGGTAGCACACACAGCTTCAACTTCTGGAACTACTTCTAGCTTTCAGGGCTAGCAGAGACAGAAAAGGATGAATGTCCAAGGCAGCAGGAGCAGACACAAGTCATGTAGTGGACTGGGAAGGGAGATGTGGAGGTGGCCCCAGAATAAAAACCATAGAGGTAGGCATGATAGCAGAGAGAAGACAGAGGGCACTGAGCAGAAGAGTAAGAGAAAAATGTGCTGGAAGGTGTAACTAAGGAAACAATGGAAAGAAAAAGATTTCTTTGACTAAAATCAGTACCTTCCCTTTGTCACTCACAAATGATAATGCTTTTCCCATCATCAAGGGTTGAATGAGTCTGTACTGATTCTGCTGTGTTTCCCGATGCTGAACTGCATTAGAACAGCTCACTTGGTAATATTGCTTTGCCATTTAGCAATTACAGGGTCTGCCAGTGGGTTGTCTTATTATAACTGTGAGAAGACTCATCCATAACCACTTTACTGTTAAGAGTTAGTTCTCGTCATGTAAAAAGGTGCCCCCCTGCCTTTATGCCATTAGACCTTCTCATTCATCAGGGAAAGTTAAAATATTTGATGAGGAAGTGGCTTTCTCACCTGGCTCTGGAAAGCAAATAATTTAAATGGGGAAATAATGCTTAGCTGTCTTAGATGTGCTCAAATATTTATTTACAGTCGTCATTCATTGCACTCTTGAAACTACTTGGTAGCAGACGGATGAAATACTAAAATAAAGGCATTAACAGTAAACACCAACATAGAGTGCAGTGGCATTGCTGTGATGTTACTGGCACTACCATGTATATAAACACATAACAAGACATGCAGGAGGGCCTGGTTTCCAGCACATTATAGTGGACGCCAGCGTAAAGATTTTGCTGCCTGATGTAAGACTAAGCTGTATTTTCTGAATGCTTGTCGGTTTGTTTTACAAGCACGACATTATCCTTATATTGTTGAATATGTACATATATATATGCTGAATAATACTGTTCTTTAATTTCCCTTGTATATCTGATGACTGTTGTGGTTTGCCAATTCATATTGAAACTCATCAGCAACAAAAGCTTTGTATCAAGGCCCCTTTGAACAAAGCTTTTGTACCATTATAAATGTAGTAAATAAGTACAAATTGATCAATATATGACAAAAGGGTGAAGAAGGGAGGTCAAGAGGTAAAAATATTTCCATATAAAGCATTTTTCCCTGTTGAAAATGGCAGTATGAGCATAAATAAATGTTTATATTGCTGTGTATTTGCTCCACCTGGTGGATTTTCCTGAAAGTGTTTTTAATCCTTGCTAATAAGGGGAAGCTGTCTTTAATTAAATATAGAACACAGTACCAAGAGTAAAGGCAACTTTTTTTTTTTTTTGTTAGAGTGGCAGTAGCATTGCAAAAGGCAGATTTGGGGAACGAAAACATTAAAATTAGAGCTTTCTCTTGAACACACTTGGTCAGTAAAGTAATCTTTATGAAAGCATGGCATTCCAAATCAATAGTAACAGTTTACTCTTGGACTCATCTAGAGATTAGTAATTAAAAGGTCCCAATCTATGGCTTGTGGGGTTATATGTGATCAGTGAAAGCGAGGATTTGTTATGGCTTCCCATCCCCAATTCTTGAGCCCCCCTGATGAGACGTAGCAGCGCTATTGAAAAAGAGAGTTCCTGTGCTGAAGTGTTACCACTGCACATCGGCATAAAATCTGTCTGTCATTAAGCTAGCTTTGCAAACATTGTTTTCTTTGGAATTCGTAAGGACTCGGTTATGCTTTGATCATCTCATTGTTCTCCTTAGGTTATTTTTTTCCTTTAGAGTGTAATGGCTCCCTAACAGAAGGTGAAGTTTAGAAAATAGTGTCTCCATATGCAAGGGATTTGGAGACCTTTTTATTGTCTTTAAAAATGTCATTCATAGTCCTCATTAGCATTTATTGTTGCAAGCGTACAAGCAGAAAATGTGAAATTGGTATGTCATGAATAGCTCCACAGAGCTCTAGAGCCCTGAAATTTTGC
Source organism: Burhinus oedicnemus (assembly GCA_008921705.1). Classification (NCBI taxonomy): domain Eukaryota; kingdom Metazoa; phylum Chordata; class Aves; order Charadriiformes; family Burhinidae; genus Burhinus; species Burhinus oedicnemus. The sequence goes on along the minus strand of VFFE01007674.1, from coordinate 4,827,603 downwards.
CTGCAGTGTGGTGTGGGGCAGGCATTGAGAGAAAGCTGGCCAGATGGCTGCCAGCACAGAGCAGAGCTGCAGGTTTTTGTCTCTGGTGCTGAGAGGAGGGAAAGTTCACTGGAGCATACGCTATCACCCCTTGCGTTTTAACAAAACTAACTCGCCATCAGTCAAAACGGGGAGGTGGTGACATTGAAACAAAAGTTTTCAATATAATGTAACAGTCCTTGTCAAATGAATAAAATATGTTTAGTTAGTGTCACAAATATTGACATGTTACAAAGAAAAATGCAAGGCTCGAATTTACGGCTAGTGGTGGATACGCTTTCACACAAATATGCTCTCACATTATCTTTATTATGAAAATCCTATGCATTGAAAAGACATCGATTAGAGGTCAAAACTAGGGTTAATATACTACAGCAGGAGGAGTTTCCCTACCCATGTTAAACGAACAAACACTCAAGAGCTTCAAGTCAAAAAGCAACTGATAGCTTGAAACCTTTTTTTTTTTTTTCTTTCTTTTCTTTTCTTTTTGGATCTTAAAATATGACCCTAGATCAGCAGGACCAGATATTCTTGTCCAGGCTTCTCCGGGTCACACTGAATGAGTTCTTTCTCCTGTCAGTGAAATGGCATCTTTGGTATTTTCTTGTGTCCTTTCAGAAATAATATCAAATCAATATCAAATTTTCTAAAGTGCTTCAGTAATGTCCATGCTCAGATGGTGTGGTAATTTCCTTTGAATCCGAACGATGATAGAAATTAACAGTCAATTCTAATTTACTTTACCCACACTATAGAAAATACTGTATTTAATAAAAAATGCAAAGCAAAACTTGGTTTAGCCCACATCAAGTGAAAGAAGTAGACACAAACCAGGTTACACGTATGTGAGTGAGTCTACATTAGCGGTGCTACTAAAATGCACATTTTACTCTATAAGAGCATGCGTTCTTTAAAACCTGAAGCCTGTGTTGGCCCTCCCATTCTGAGTCAATTAACTTTTGGTGGAACTATTCTTCTCCTATGGTAGGTTTTTATGTATGTTTTCATTTTTTTTAAAACCTGAAGTGCCACTGGGATTTCTAGCAATGTTCAACAAGAATGAATTTTTTTCATTCTTTTTTCATCAAAAAGCAATAGCCAGTCTAGGTTGCCAAGCCTGACCCACTGCCAAGGTTGCCTTTTTCTCAGCAGGTGATTTGAAATCCTCTTTAGAGAACTAATTTCTGATTATCCCACTGAAATAGTATGACTTCAACATTTTCTTAACTGAAAAAAAGAGATGAATGCTTTCTTACCTTCAGTGAATTTCATCCAGTACTAGAGGTAAAATGATGAACAGTTCCTCTTAGACAGCCAGGAATATTTTCTTCCCAGCTTGGTGACTCTAGCTTTCAACTATTGAGTATTTGTGTAGGTAATCTCAATTAGTCTGTGTTTCATGGAGCTATGTATGTTTTAAGGGTCCCATTTGTCTTTTTTCAGAAGTCCAGAAAGCCTTGCCAATAAGGAAATGCTTAGGGAAATGTTTAGTGTTATCTGGTGAATGTTTTCTGTTGCACGCATTAAGAGCTACTGCTAACAGATAAGCACATACCTTATTGGAATATTTTAATTCCCTTTTCAAGCAAAGAATTAGAAGTTTATAAAGAAGTGCCTTTCTTGAATAGCATGAGCTCTTCTGTGGTACTGCAGGAAAAGCAACGGAGGCTGGGTACAATGGCATGGAAAAAGTCTCGCTGAGGTTACCCATTGCAGTCCTAGGGGGACTACTGTTGCACCAGGCGATAGGAAGTACTGGGCAGCAAGAAACTAGGGAGCTTCTCCTGAAGGTGTTGCCTTTACTACTGTACTTTGGTTGGACAATCAACTGAATAAAGTTCAGAAAGCATCCAGAAGTGGTCGTCCCCCGTCACCCCCCATCAGCTCTACAGCTCGCACATTAGGTGGGTTTGCCCTGTCAGTGGGATGCCTTAAGAAAACACTAATAGCTTCCAGCTGGGTGGAAAATCAAAACGTTTGGGGGCTGACAAAACTAGCAGATTTGAATTTGAAAGCCCAGCTAATGCCTCCATTTTTATTTACCATTCGCCCATAAAAGATTATTTTCCAATATGTCAGCCTCATTTGGTGGCCAGTGGTCTGAAAGTGAAAGTGGAACAAGCAAGCGGGAAATCTGGACATTAGTGAGTCCGCCCTTTCAAGCTGGTGTGCCACTTTGTGGAATGGCCTTCCCTGAGATTGGGGGGGTCCTAATGACCATTCATCAATGCTCGTTGACTGATCATTGAGTGCCTTCTCATTCAGTTTATCAAGTCTTGCACATAAAAAGTCAGAATAAGCATTATTCAGCTTTGTTAAAGCCAACTAGGAGTAAAATGCTCCATTTGAACCCATTTTGCCCTTGGTTTTTCACTTTGTTAATGCAGTCCTGCTTAAATGAGTGCTTTTATTGGGTCGGTTAGAATATCTGAAACTATTAATTCTCTTGTATTGAATAGCTGGTGGCAGGCCAGAGCAGATGGGGTAGAAAACTATTTGGTTGGGTGTATTGCTTTCAATTAGGATCAATGAGGTTTCAGCTCCTTTGAATTAACTCACTTAATACCCACTGTGTGAAGTCACAATGTATCACAACAGTCTCCTATAAGTGGAGCGGGAAGTTGAGAAGTCCTACAGAAAAGCTTTGAGTTAAATTCTTCCTTCACTGTTAATAGAGAGCTTTCATTAACTGCAGATGCATTTCAGTGGACTTCCAGTCCCTGTTATTAAGCAAGGTTTGCGCAAAAAGGCAATCTCTGTACTTCTAAATGGTGATCGTTTGGAATTTCTCTTTTCCATCAGATCCATGTCTTAGCAACCTTCTATCATCTGCTGCATAAAAGTCGTCTTCTTTCCCCTTATAATATATGAATATGGAGGCTGTTTTGCCTTCTTTACTCATTTTCAAAATAAAAAGTTTTAGAGGATTATTTAAAATTATTTTGTAAAGTATTTTGAAGGATAGTCAAAGAAGGAGCTGATTCCCACCAAGGAAGGTGTGGCGTAATGTACACCATAACATAAAGAAACTGGCCAAAGATTATCCTCTGGATTTTTCACTCTCTTTGTATCCCTTTCATTTAGGTATTACACATAATACTGGCTCTTGTGATACAGCAGAATTGTTCCTACGTTAAAACCACTGCCTTTTCTTTCTTAGCAGAGAATAAAACTGTTTTACAGAATGGGCTGTCCACCTTTGCTTGGCCTGCCAGAATTTCAGATGTGGTGCAAAAACTGTTAGGGCAAGCTTTAAGTGACTGCATTAAAATTGGGGGTGGGGTGGGGGAAGCGAATAAATATCCACAGATATTTATTCAGGGAGGACTGCCAAATGGGTTGCAGCCTGCCTCAGTGTATTAAATAATGAGAGGGAAAAACTATTCATGCAGCTGGCTGCTTGAGAAAATGCTGAAGTAGTCTCAGATGCACAGGCATTCTGTTAGCCCCTTCCACAAGCAGACTTCTAGGTGAGAATCTCCAGGGATCCAGGTTTTGTTGACGTGGATCAATTTAAATGGCAATTACTGTAGTCAGATAACAGCTTAAAAAGGCTTTTTACACACAGAAAAAAAGATGCATAATCACACAGCATATGGAAGTTCAATTTCGTGAGCCGTGGTCTGCGGATTTACAATGTACTGATATTAAGACCTACTTTTAAGAGTGAATATTGTTTGGTTTTATTAAAATGCGTCATACCTTTGACACGTTACTTTCTACTCTGAAGCTGATTCAGGCTGCATCTATGTTGATGAAAGGTTGCATTTCCAACTGTGAAAATGTTTTTCCTTTCATGTAGAGTACAGCATTAAAAAAGAAAAACAACACAGCAAATACAATACTAACTGACTGGTTTTAAATAGTGCATCAAACAATAAAACAAAAAGCATGGTAAATTCTTTAAAGGCCTCGATGGTGCAGACTTTGCTTGTTACTCTCTCCCTTTCCCCCCTCTGCTTTTCCCTCCTTCATGAAAGCGGTCTGTCATGAAAACATTTTCATGTTTCAGTGTTTCTCTTGGGCTCTCCGACACTCAAAAATCCATTACAGAGAACTTCGTTACAGTAGATATCAGATGAAGATGAAGAAAAGACCTGCCTGAAGTAGCAGACGCGTTATATTGCTCGTGCCAGGGCGTTTACTGGGGCGAGGGGAGCTGCTCCTTTGCTTCTTTGATCGTCTTGAATTTGCCAGTCCTGTGGTTGGAGTCTCTCTCTGATTTAAGTGAAGCTTAAGGGTGGAACCGAAATAGCGTTAAGATATTATTGTGGAAATATCAGTACATTAAGTGACTCATTTGCTTTAAGTGAGAAGTAGTCATGAGTTCAGTCCGGATATTGGAAGGGTTGTTATTTTTTGCTTAATTTCGCATGTGTGTCCTTTTCCTAAACAGATCTTTATCAGGCTCTGTGGCAGCTAGAGGAAGGAAGAGGAAGGCCTGAAAGCAGGGTTGTTTCTGTGTAGCAGAGGCAGAAGATGGCATAATGCGAAACCAGGGGGATGCATAAATACGTACAAAAGGATGAGCCTCGTACTGACGAGAATGCAGGTCCTGAAGATCTGACTGAGAATAGCTGCCTTTCTATATGGGTTTAAATGTATATTGCAAAGGCAAAGTCAAAACCAGGACCTACGCGCTAATTGCTGGAGGAATACCCGTTACTAAAGGGAAAAGCTTTTGCAAGTGCTAAATGGGAGGAGAGTTTTAAAAAGAAGGTATTTTTCCTTGTGCCTGGAATTTTGTGCAAGGCTATACGTGCTGCAGAAGGCATGGGAGTCAGGCGTATGTTTCTCCTAAGAGGCAAAGATGTTTTACAAAGGACTAAAGAGGGACTGCTGAGAAGAAAATAGCCAGCTTTAGATAAAGCACTATAACAAAGACTTGTAGTTTTATGTATCATGGTGTCCATTAAAGCTTAATAGGGAAGAGTGCATTGAACCTAGCCAGGCATACGTTATTCATGTGAAGGATAAACATTTAAGGGGTGTGCAAAATCAGAAGTCGGGAGGACATGATTGTTTAGCTTTTGAAAAAGCTTTACAGGGAAGATTTTGTTTTCATCCCCCATGGATCACCATGCAAGGTAAAGGAGAGTAAGCTGCAAATGTTTGGAACATATCAATGCAGGAATCCCAGGGGGTTAAAAGCACTATAGTAAAATAAAAGTGGTCTGCTTTCTAAGTGTGTTCTATTTTACACATACTACTGAGAATCTGAGAAAGGGAGTGATTTTGATACTCCGTTCACTGTAGTAAACCAGCATAATAATGACAGAAGTGCGGGGAGGGGAGGAAGAGGAGGGGGGACCCTCTCGTATATCCTCGTGCACATTTTGAATTTCCAGCTAAATAAACAAACCTAGTCCTATGGAGTGCAAAATTATGGCTGCTTAAAAATAAAGAATGAATTTGTTTCCACTTTTGGAGGGGAGCTTATTCGAAGCGATGCTTTTTTCTTTTAATTGCTATCAGCAGAAGAAAGGGTTAACTTTTAAAGAAAAAAATGAATAATTCAGCGTTTGGCTTATCACTCTGCATTTTACTTTCTATTCTTTGGTCATCTGGAACTTGGTGTGAAAGGTAGAGTAAAAGGAGTCAGCTGAGGGGAGCCGGGGTTGTGATAATTTGCACACACATCCCTGTCATTGTTCTGCCTGAAGAGACAGGGCTGGGTTCAAGGCCACATGTGCTCCTGTCATCATTCACATTTCTGCTCCAAGTGCAATACAGAGTGTCAGCTCTCCATCTGTCTTTGCCTGGCAAACGCACGCGCCCAGCATCCTGCCTCCAGCTACGCTGCCACAGCCAGTTCTGATGGCCCTCCTCGCTTCTCTCTGTTCATTCCAGAACAGGAGGCACTGAGCCCTAAATAAGCTTGCTTTTAGGAGAGAGCCATTTACAGTGTGGTATATTTTATCCAAGGATGCCTGGTGAGTTGAAATTATTGCAGCTCTTTCGGTTTTAAATGAGGAAACGCTAATTGTTTTTTGATAGTATTTTTTTTCATTTTTTCTTTTTTTT
>VFFE01007674.1:4797989-4821520 GCA_008921705.1 Burhinus oedicnemus | reverse complement strand
TTTTTTTTTTTTTTTTTAAAGTTCATGTTTCAAAAAAAATGGGTTTGTTTTCAAAATCTGGTTTTACTTAAGATATCTCCATCCTGGAGTGCATTTCATAAATTGCCCACATATTTTTCTTAGCAGAGAACTTAACTGGCTGTAATTTTTAACACATGGCCACATCATGTGATATTTTCAAAACATTTGCACATAGCTTTAAGAAAGTCCCAGCAGAAATGATCCATCATCTCACAGCCAGCCCGTTTCTTAACAGCATATCTGCATTTTCCATTTAGCAGAGCTATATATTATTAGCTTACATTTTGGGTAGTAAAACAGTGCATTGCTGATTGTAAAACATGGACTTTATTATCTGCTGAAAATTGATTTGGCATTTATAGCCACTGTGTACTACACTGGCTTTCTGGTTTTAACATTAGTGCTTGCAAGTGATGATTTGTTTAAAGAACAGAAACAAAATTGCCATGGACATAACTGTTAGTGTCCTAGTAACTGAACATTTGGATTATCCACCTGTTTTTTAAATACATGCGTCTAAATGCTGTTACACAGCAAAAGTCTCCTCACAGTCCATTAACCGGCTTGTTCTGTTTTAAGTTGCAGTTGCTATGCCGTTATATTAGGACAATTCTGTGTCTTACAAAACAAGTTTCCTGCCAAATGGGGAAAATGTGTCTGGAAATACTTAAGTCCGAGTGTTAACCTTGCATCATTATTCCAGTCATCCTACATAATGACTTTATCTTCTTCAGGATTCAGATAGGAGCAAAAAGCTTTTTCCCTAAGAGGACCACAGGTCACTGAATTCTTCAGATACCTATTGCAGGGTTTGGGAATGAGGTACAATGACTTGCTTTTCAAAGTATTTAAGTTTCTTCTTCTTTCATGGTAGTGATAAATTCCAAAGTCTGCATAACATTATTGCTCTTATTGTCAACCCACGGGGCATCTTGCTATGTATGCATGGCAAGTAACCATGGGATGCAGATCATGCTGCAGAAATACCTGTTGACGTATATATTTTTAAGCAGGGTCCCAAACACTTTCCCTGTGAAGATTTAGTGCTTTTCAGCTCAGAACCTTAGCTGGAGAGAAACAAACAAATCAGTTTCTCAGGACTGGTACTTCCTTGGTGTGCTTAGAGTGTTTAGCACCAATCACATCTTGATTTGAAGATTTAGGACTGCACACACATATATTTAAGGCGTGATCATCATAGCTTGCAAATCGATGTGATCTGTGTATATGCGATTTTAAAAAAAGACTTTAATACCGCTTTTGGGTAAAATAGGTTCTAAAATTATGTGATATACCAGTTTGAAAAGTCTGAATATGGAAGTTGACACATCCAAGAGTAGAAGATGACATGAAATCTGGTCCTTTTCAGGACTTGTACATATAGCTGTACCAGTTTTCTGGTATGTTTGCTGAATCCTTTTTTTTTTTTCCAAGTGTGTGTACATCAAGGATAACTCTACAAAGAAATCAGCTGAAGCCTCATCTCTCGCTACCAGTTCAGAGACTAAGGCTAAGTGCACAAGGTGACTTCTCCAGTTGAAGCAGTAGCTGGCTTCCAAATGCAAAATTGTATGCCTCAACTCTCTCCTCATTCCAGATGCATCGCTGTTACACCTTTAAAGTTTCCCAAGCATGTCGAGCTGCATCTGTGCATGCTAAGATCTGTCTCAGTATCAACAGGGTTAAGCAGGCCAGTGCTGAGTTCACACCTATGTCTTTATATAATTGAGGCATTTCCGTATCTGAGTTGTTGGCACAGTTGGATCTGGTAGGTAATCTCGGAGGATGTCCAACGCATATTTAGAAATGTTGGTTTCTTCACAAGTGCAGGCTTACTTTTTGTTCCCAGAATGTGTGTGGTGTAAAACAGAGCACAGAGCCAGCGATGCTGAGGCGAACAGAGATTAAATTGGGAAATCCATAGGGCATAGCAGCACTTGGGTTTATACTTGTACATAGACACAGTCTAGCCATATTGGCCTGCTTGGCAAGGCTGGTTTCATTTAGTGTCCTGCTATGCTAACTCCACATTCATGCAGTTCATCTGTGAAGCTGGTGAAGCCCTTGCTGTGCTGTACCGTGCTATCTATATTCACTGGCTCAACTCTCCAGGAGCTCAGCAGTCTCTGCACTACATTGCATGTTGTGATGTACATCTGTTCTTTCTGCCTCTTGTGTGCGAGAGTCACCAGATGAAGAGCAGGACCAGTGCGCGAGCTGCTTCCACCTTGCTGCTGTTGATCTCAGGCCTTGGTCTCTCCTTAACTGTTTCCTGCTCAGTCCTTGAGCAGGACAAGAGTAATGGAGATGACTCCCATCTGGAATAAGCTGCTGCTGGGCGGTAGCTTTCCCCCCCACCGAGGGAATACGTCGTAGACCTGAGCTTGAGCAAGCAAGCAGAAGGAGGATTTGAATTCATGTCTTTCACTTCCAGAGTGAGTCTTCCACTCAAAAGACTTGAATAAAATCAAAGCTCACCTCTTCCGTCTCGCCTAGCTGTGTCTTACACAAACCAGTTCTACTTGCCAATCTTCTGGAGGTGAGGATATGGACATCTTTTCTGGAGGAGGGAGTAGTGCTGTGGATTCCATGTCTCTAAGTTACTGAGGCAGGAGTAAAGCATCCTGTCTCCAGTATTTCCCTGGTGGTGAGCTGTAGGCAGTTGCTAGTTAAATATAACTAACTTTATATCATTCTTTCTGTCATGAGCTGTCTGCAGCTACCTAACGGGAGGGTGTAGAGGAGATGGATGGAGCCAAACTCTTCTCAGAGGAGCACAGTGATAGGATGAGAGGCAACAGGCACAATTAATGGACTATGGTAAATCCCAAGTAGACATAAGGAAAAAATTCTTCACCGTAACAATGGTCAGACACTGAAACAAGTTGTCCAGAGAGGTTGTGGTATTTCCATTATTGAAGACATGAAAAAACCTTCTGGACAAACCCCTGGCAGCCTGATCTAACTGCACATGCTTTGAGGCAGAAGGGCTTGGACTAGCTGATCTCCCGAGGTCCCTTCAGCCTGTATGACAATTCTTTGTTCCTGCTGGGTCCGTTAGCTGTTTTGGATACCCAGTCCAAGGTCCTTCACACCTGTGCACTGCATAGGAGAGCAGAGCAGTCCATGGCACTGGCTTTTGTGTTGTGTTTCAGGGCGAAAATTCAGCAGCATTAAGCTTCTGGGCACCTAAAGTTAATTATTTATTGAACCTGATCTGGAACTGTTACTTGATCTGTAACTTGCAGAATGAACTTTGCCTTTGCGTGCCGGTAGAGGAACAGAATTGTCAGGCTCAGTGCTGACTGAAAGGGCTGCACCTCCTTCCCGTGGTAGCTCCTGGAGTTCTGCTTCCACATACTAAAGCTGAATTTATTTCTCTGTGCTGTTGGGTGGGTTGGTTTTTTTTTTTTTTTTTCTTTTTCTACTCGTAATTTCTTCTTTAGTGTCAGTTATAGGCAGAGTATGGAGAAATAGCCTCCTTGTGAGCATTAGAAACTTGAGACAACAGGTTGCTGGAGACCTTGTGATTTAAGAGGAGCTGCTTCAACTAGAGATTCACTGACCTCTTGGTTTTGTCCCTGTGCTGCAGCACACCACCTGGTAGTAATGTTCCTGCAGCTGGTTTAGGCTGTAGTGTCAAAAGGGACACTGAACCAATCCAACTTCTAAAAATCTCCTGTCCAGATTCCTACGGCGTGAAGCTACAGCCTTACTTGAGCTTTTCCATGATATTGCATAATGAGTTGTGCATTTATTTCTACTTAAAAATAAACTAGCTTCATTTTCTTGCTCTTGGGATCTGGCAATCTTGTGAAACTTTTGTGAGGAATAACTACCTGGTAGGACCCACGCACCTGAATTAATTTAAATTATGCAGCCAGCTACTTCAGTATTAATGTGGAACAGTGCCTGCAACATAACCATGCTTTTAAATGGGTACAAGGTGTAAGTCAAAGGTGGCAGGAAATCTTTCTGAAGTTCAAGAGGAGATGCCATCAGGAGTGGACACAATTATTAAGAGTACCACTCATATTTTTCTCACTCATTATGGACATCTCTTTAGAAGCAGACTGTAACAAGTTCTGTGGCATTCTTGCATATTGACAATACTGAGCTGACAAAGACCAAAAGAAGTGTGGAAATAGAAGAGCGAAAGGAATCAGTATTGATCCCATCTTGCAGGAGAGGCTGAGGAATAAGGAAGAAAAATGTATTTTTGGTAATCCTCCAAACATACTGCAAGTTTGTGCAGATTTGGTGTAGGGTCAGACCTATATCATCCTTGGTTAAAAAAAGGGGTTTGCTGTAATGAATTGAGATTTGAGGAAGTGGGATTTGGATATTCTTAACTGCTTTCCAGCGAGGTTTGAAATGGTGATTCAAGAAGCAGGACTGTGTTTTACCTTTCAAAGTCCATTGCCCTTTCCAGCTTATTGATACTTCTTTTCTCTTCTGGGGTTTAATGCACTATTCTGTCTTCTATAACTCACTCAGAATGCATCTCTAAAATTTAACTTTGTGCCTTTTCAGTTCTAATGCTTTGTTGGATTTTTCTTTACGTGCTTATAATCCACTTATCCAAGCCTTGGGAGCCCTCCTGTGCATCTCTGGTGCAGATTCTTGTAGTCCCCCCTTTCTCTCTGATTCTTCTAGCGATGCTGGGTTCACTGTCTTATTCCGCTCCTGTTTTGAAACCACATCCTGCTAAAGGAGTAATCTCCTGGTTTAGTGATACAGGGCTTTTCCCCTTCCTTCTTTCAGATCTCTCCTTAATATGTGTTCTGTGAGTCATGCAAACACACATGACTCAAATAGTCTTCCTGCCGCAAGATTACAGTTTGGAAAATGTGTGCATTCGGATCATATGAAAACACAGCCATAATTTGATTTCTAAACTGTGCTTTCCAAATATATTCTAGGGGCCCTTTAAGCTAGGGCAGCAAGCATGCGTACACAGCCTTGAATTTGCATTATAGCTATTTTATAATCCAGATGAATGCCATCTCCATAGACTTTTCTGTATGTGACTTCACCATACGATTCCTTGAATTTTTAAGAGGTTTGGTTTTTTTTCTTTTTTAAGGATTTTGTGCCTTGCAGAGCACCAGCCACATCATTCGTGGTTAGCAAATACAAATTAACATTTATTGTTTTAATTTTATTTTTCCAGTCCATTTCACCACATAATTGCTGATTGTGTAATTATATCTACTAGCTTTGCATGCATTTATTTGTATTCTGGTTGGGAGAAAGTTAACTAACTGAAGTTTAGAAGAGGTCATTTTCTGTGGACAGCGTTGCTGTTTCTTTTGGCTACTTTCTTTGCTTGGAACTGTGTAAGGTACAGTATTTTTGACTTTATAAGCACTACAACGTACAAAAATGATATTTAAAAAACAGGGATGCAATAACCCTGTTCTTTTTGAGAAGGAATCAGGGTTTGTATCAGTTTTTAAAGTACGCACCAAGAAATACTGAGTGAACCATAAGGACTTGGAGAGTTACTAACATGGTAAAGAAAGCTGAAAGATGCTCACTAAAGCAAGCAGCCTTGGTTATGTCTGTAAAAGAACGGGTATAATTAGATGTCCAGTGAGGTCAGATGGCACTGTCATTGAATAGCTTTGAAAGTCATCAGTTTTCTTCTCGGAAACTGGTTTGCAGCAGCGTTTACTGTGTCTTTGGACTTGGTGGTTTTAGTTTTCATGTCTCCACTGGCAGAGGGAGGGCAGCGATAAAACTCAGTTTCTGGAATTCAAGTGGTCCACATTGGTTGAGTTCATCCTTCCAAGGTGCTGCAGGTTCTCCTCACTGTAGGCTTCTGAAAGAGAGAGAGCTTCTGTCCATCTCATTCATATTAGATCTTGGAAGTAATGTAAATTACGTTATTAAGGTCAATATTTTATTATTTTACACTGAGATTGCCATTAGGCTGCATTGCATCTTCAGAACCAAAGACAGGGTCCTTTGCAATTTTTAAAGGGGATCTGTGCTGTAATGAATGTGTATTTTATTTTTCTGAATTCTTAATGGTCAGTGTAAGCACTTTATTTTCCCCTTGCAAATGGAGGAGAAGCAAGGAGGTGGCCTCTCTGGGAATACTGTTTGTTGTCTCTTGTGTTAAATTTTTAAAGTATTTTAAAGAATGCTTTGCTTTTTGTTGTGTTAATTTCCTTAGATCTTTCTCTACGTTATTCTCTGTGGTTGTAAAAGCAAATCTGTATTTGGGTTTTCTATATTTAATAAGTAAGGCTGCTGCACAGGAGTCGAATCTGTACATGAAACTTTCATTGAGAGCTTGATATGAAAGGAGAGTCTTCAGAGCGTGTATAGCAAATTCTCTGCCGTGTGAGGGAGGGCCCGTGTTGCAGTCTTTCTTTGCCCTCTTCAGACTCCTCTGCATACGCAGAACCACGTCTTGTGGAATAAAGGTTGGACTTGCATGGTTGCTTCTCAGGACAGCTGACCAGCCAGGCTTCTTCCTCTGACACGTCAATTGGTAGAGTATTAATATCCAATTCCTTTCATTTTGAGGAAGTAAAGCCAATGGTATTTCATCTTCAGAGACCAACAGAAAAGGAATTCTTTAGTTTATGCTTCCTTAAAGCTTCTGCTTCAAACCGCTCTTCAGAGTCTGTAAAAGCTCCACAGTAAAAATACCTACATCTCAGGTATTGACCAGCATCCCTCCATAGAGCCACAAGAGAAATGATACTCTCTTTCCTTAGTTAACTTCTATATTCTTTCAGAAAGAGCTTTGTGGATGCTGCTGAATAACTTGCTTTTTCTTGAAGGAATACAGAAAATCATGATGCCTTGATTTCATCCTGACACAGCAAATATGATTGTATGGTTTTGTCTGGGGCATTGGTTCAAGACAGTCTTGACAGAATGAGTGTCTATTACTTAATCACCAGGAATGCTTAACAGTTTTGTCACAAGTGTTTTTCTTTTTGGAGGCTGTAAGTGTCTTTGCTGTCTTGCCACACTAGATACAGAATAGATGCCTTGATGAATTACCCGATGGGGATTCTGCTGCAGAAATTGATGCTTGGTAAATCAAAATCAAAGCCTTTTTTTTTGGTCTCCGTTGGTCATTACAGTAAAGCTACTGGTTTTTAAATACGTCTGCTTACAAGTCTGGGCTATGCACACATTGTTGCATGCAATTGCTAGGTTTTAGAGGGATTTTTGCCACAAAATAATATGATGATGCAGATGTTCTGATACTGTTCTTTAGAACAGTTGATTGCAGATCCGATGGTGAAAGATGATCAGCAGCTAGCATATATCATCATCTTCTGATCCAAACAGGTTCCTTTGGGAGTCAGCTGTACTGTTTCAGTATGTTGTAATTAAATTGAGTGCTGTTTAGGTGTCAGAAATTACTTTATAATGCAGGATAATGGACTTAAATAGACTTATTTGCACAATGCAAATCATAATCTAGCAAATTACCCTTAAAGGCTATACATTAAGAAACAAAACATGCCCCCCAATATTCAGTAGGAAGAGAAAAAGGAAAAAAATGGGTCTGATTTCTGACTCAGTCCCTAAGACATCCTTGCATTAGTGTCTATCTAGACTTAATAGATGCTAGAATAATGCCTGTTATTTGTGAATAACAGTCATAAAATGCTTTGTTTGAAAGAAAAAGGTAATTATTTTTTATTTTAGTTAGGATTGGATGGGGAGGAGGATCCCTGTTAACCAGACCTTTAATACTTGGAAAAATCCTTACACATGCAACAGATAACTCGCGTAACTAGCTCTTGTGAGGTTTTGAGCAATGTTAATTCCCAGAAAAGTTCATGTGAGTTGTGAATGCTCAGCATCTTGCAGAATTAGACTGTGTTTATGAGAAGGCTAATGTTGTTAGGAAAAGAATAGATTTACATGCATAGTGAGAGCTGTTTGTAAATCAGCAGGTGGCTTCTAAAATATAAGAAATTAGCAAAATATTTACTGATGTGATTTCTTTCTGAAAAACAAATACGTTTAAAAACACTTGAACATTAAAGCTTCAAATGCAAAAAAGCTCAGGTATTTCTTGTGGTTTGAATGTGCAGACTCTTCATTTTCCATTTTATCTTTTGGAGGGCCCAGTAGGAGGAAAAAAAAGGAAAATAAATTTTCTTGCAAACTATATATTTCAACGGGAGGCGTATTTCTATGAATAGATTAGGTGATACCAGAACATCTATGTTTTAGTTTTGTACACGTGTGCACGTACTTTCATACAGAATACTAGATTGCATTTCTCTTTAGTCATATAAAACCTGCTTGGGACTGAATTCATTAATGATGCAAAGCAGTATTAAAATACTACACTTCTTGAAACTCATACATACAGGTCCAAACAATTCTTTAATCAAAGAATGTCATATCTATAATAAAAAAAATAAAAATCAAAGTCCTGTAAACTAATTTGGCTCTGTGCCATTTTCATACTCGGATTTAAAATTAAACCCTGCCCCCTACCCTATACATGGTTGTTAAAGTGTGTATGTCTTCTCTGAAGAAGAGAAAAAAAAAAAAAGGGGGAATTCAGTTCAAAGATCTTTAATCCAGTTTCGTTCATTTTATTTGGTTACACAGAAAATCTTGCCCTTCACCACTGCCCCCCAATTCTTCATTTATCAATAGTACTGAGGGGGAAATTTGTGCCCTGCTACTTATACATAATTTAAAACAATTGTGCTAGCTTTAAACCCAAAGTCTTTCTTCATCTATCATTTATCTCATGATGTTATCTTTTGTACTCGGTACCCTTCAGTAAGCACAGCCTGACACGTCTTGTGGCCTTTACCTTCTGCGATAAAAAAGATTGAAAAGATGCTTGGCACCACCTGGTGAAGATGAGGCAACCCTGGAGAACTGTGCTGCAGGAGCAGGTGACTGATGCTAAGAAATGTGCCAGTCTAGGGACACAGCTGAAGGGATGTAGTAGGGAAGGGGGAGGGGAAAGGGAGAAAAAAAAGAGCAGGAACATTAATACATCTTCCTGAGGTTTGATGGGACATATACTGCCTACTGTTCCATCTGGTGCTTATGATAGCATGGCATATTAGCATGCTGCAAGTTCATAATGTATTCAGGGCGAGAAAACACCACTTGCATACCAATTGAGGCGTCCTCTTTCTCGGAGCTGCCTTTGAATTTCAATGATGTTTATGCCTCCTAAGCCATGACTGAACTGAGTATTTCCGCTCACGGAGGAATAACAGCAATGAGGGACTCTGGCTCGTGTGGGTTTTCTTTCCCCTCTCTTTTTATTTTTCTCCTTTTTTTTTTAATTCTTTTCTTCTTGCTCTCTCCTCCCAATTGGTTTTCTTCAGGGAAGCTTAAAGACAGGTTGAGGTTTTGGATGAGCTAATTACATAGCTTCTGTTAATATTACATTAACTTCTTTTTAAGGTTGTAGTCTATTGTCTTTTTGCTTATCTCAAAATGCTTAAATGCACTTTTTATGACATTTTGATGAAATTACTCTAAAAGCAGTGTCATGAAGCGTTTAAAAAATAGCACATTGCAATTCCGCTTTATATTCAGATTTCCTGTATTGCTACATTAAAGAACAAACAATACCCTGAATTCTGCATTTCATGGTAAATTATTTGGGCCCTGACTCTTCAAAGACTTGATTTTAATTTCAAGTGTGTTACCATAATAGGATAAGTATCTGAAGTTGAGCAGGTATGTAAGTCTTTGTAGGAGCGAGGCCTTTTTATCGATCCCTTGCAGGAAATGTACTGATATGTTCGTTTTATTTCTCCCTACCCTGTCCTCTTTGAAACTCTGCAGAGATTGACACTTGACTGGAGACAATCTCAAAACTGCACCATAGAAACTCTCAACTGCACATTTTGTTTCTGAACTTGTCAAAGATTGTAAGCCTTTTATGGCTTAGTGCTGTGAATCGCTCTGCAGCCCTCCTTCCGGTAGGTTTTGAAAGTGTGAAGTTTACATACAGGGTAGGGTATTTGATGTGGGATTTTCAAGCGTGTGGAGTAATACATGAGTATGAGTTACATTTTGCCTTTGTTGGTGACTGTGCTTCTAAACTGCTTCATGTGTTTTGAAAGTCCTACCCCGAAAAAGGAGACTAAGCTTGCTGCTTGAAGGGGGAAGAATATTAAAACAGTTTCTCCAGTACGGACCCGCTTAATATATGCATTTGGTATCTAGTCCTCTACCTGCACAGCTGGACTCTTGCTCCTGCTCATAACCGACTGTGGTTTGAGGCTTTAGCTTAATCTTTAATGCATATGACTGTCATGTTAATATAACTTTAATAAAAACGTAACTAGGTAGCACTTTGAACTCCTTCACTCTAATTTAGTATTAATCCACTTGATTACTAGAAAAGAAAAGATCTTGCCGTAGTTCTGATCCTTTCTTTCAAATACGTCCAGCCGTGACTTTTATAAATACATATTTTCAGACAGTCATTTAGCCACTCTTGCATAGATAAGAAATGAAAAATGCATTAGTCATCTTGACAAAGAATAAATTGACTTCTTTTGGTTTACTATCTGCATATCTGTTGTCTGATGGCTTAAGAACATTCCTTGTTTATTGATAGTGCATTTAGACCCAGATATTACTGTCTTGGCTTAAATGCTAATTTTTTTTTTTTTTCCTTAATACATTCAGGAAGGCTAATGTTACTGAATAGGAATGTGGAGGAGGTAGTGTGGGTAATTCAAGCAAGTTTAGTCAGCACTTACAAGATTCTTGAAATGTTTCTTGATGTCCTACAGAACTGTTAACATCTGCACGGCTTGTGAGAAGAGCCACATTTATTACAGCTGTATGCTAGCTAGAATGCAAAAGAAAAGGGGGGGATCAGAGTTAAGAATGAAGCAGCTGGCTTTCAGTACAGAGATTTATCATTTTACTCTCATTACAAACCGACAGTAAACTCTACTTGGACTTTTTTGCATCAGCTTCTTTGAGATGGCAAGTTCAAGTCTTGGGAGTTTAGCTATCAGTAAATACAGTCCAACAAAATACACACAGTTTAAAAGAAAACAAAGCTTTTGGATAAATAATCACAAGTGAAGTTCAGCATTTTGAGGAGTTATTCCAGTATGACATAACGTGATGCAGAGCATGTGTTCAAAGTCTACATTTGAGATGGTAAAAAAAATAAAAAAAAAAAAGAGAAAGATAGATTGTTTTAAACAATAAGAAAAAGAAACAGAAGTAGTGGGAGAGTAATAAATGAGAACGCTGCTGGCTCCCTGCAGAACCAAGGAGGTCATCTGGTTTCTTGTGGCCATTCTTGTCAGGGTTTGGGGTCGTTGGAGGAAAGGAGGGTATGTTGAGAGACTCCTGAGATCCCGGGCCTGAATGGATGGTGTAATAGTACCTCAGTGTGTTTGTTTCACCTCTTCTTTTCTCTCTTTTTGTGCTAGCAGAGAAAGCGAGGGAAGAACAATCAGTATCAGAATCCCATTTTCTGTTTCACTCCTTCCTGTAAAATCACATACACGTTTCCAGAATTGGGGTTCTTTTTTTGTCCAACTTTGGTTTCCCCCTCACCCATTTCTTTCTCAGCCACTGAAACAGATTTAAACCGAAGCTATGCCAATATCGTAGCTATTTGTAAGTTGTCACGATCTTTGTTCGTTTCAATTAAGATCAAAGATTTTTATAGTTTTGTTTTCTCATTTATCTATTTGATATGAATGAAAGCTGGTATTTCTTTTGTTTCCTCTGGTTAATGTAGCTTGGTATGCTTGCTCTTACCTTTTTTCCCAGCACGTTTTAAGTGAACCGATTCTGGTTTGCTTAGTTAACTTCTTTACAATGTGCCCAAGCCATTCACAGTGTGAGTGCCAGGATCTGTTTCTGTGTCTCCTGCTGTTTCTCCTACCTCAGCAACTGAAGGAGCTGCACATCTACGCTCCTGTCCTTTATTGCTCTCCTTAAATGGTGGTTCTGAATAATTTTCTAATATTTTCTAATACAAAACCTATTGCGTGTTCACTTACAGCAAAAGCACAAACAGCCACCCATTAAGAAACAGGGCCAATAAGGACTGTTGTGATGAAGAGCATCCTCTTGTTGCAAGAACTCTTTAAAAGAGTTGGTTGAGGTATCTTTTATCTACTCACATGTTTCTGCTGTTCATACTGTGATGTATAGCAGATGTCCACTTTGATAACCTACTATGTTTTTTATCCCTTCTCTCTAACCGTAGACTTCGCTGTTACACTCATCATCATTTTATTTTATCATGGCATTGTAAGAGCTGTAACATACAATTGCTGCCTCCTCTTCTTTCCATTCTCCTGACACCAGAGCACAGACAAAATCAAATTTTTTAACATTTCAGTTATGAAAATGACGGCATTTGATTCATCAGTGTTCACCACCTCATAACTTCTGAAGCAATGGTTTTAGTTTCTGAAAGTTTATTTCCACTTAGTCTTGTGGAAACACATTTTATCTTAATTCTGTGCAGATTGTTGGCATTGAACAGAATTATGTGCAAAATCGAGTAGCTCTGTAAGTCAGCACTCATAATCACCTTTGGAAATGACCTGTTAAGTTCCTAATAGGTCATTTGTATGCACAGTTACTGAAGCTACTTGCTCTGTTGCAATAATTATGAAAAAGATAATGGATAGGAACTCATTTGGGGACAATTATTCTTGTTAACTGTTTAGCATTTCATCCAGGTACTCCTCTGTTTTCCCTTTTTTAAAATTTTCCTTTCATAATTCCAGAATTTGCCTTGGATAGTTGTTGCAGTTCAGCAGTTCTTTATTTCTTCATATCCCAAGCAATTTAAAGCCTACCAGACAACTACTGATGTGTTTCACATCTTCTATTCCAAGTGAAGACCATAAAGAAACACGTCCTCACAGGAGATCCCAGTGCAGTCACTGTCCCTCTGTGCTTGTGAATTGTCTCTGCCATTGGGATTTAGCTTTCTTAATATGTATGTGGTGCCAGAAGGATGTTTATAAAGATCTATGTGATCCACTCTAGTATTTTTTTTCTTTTATTTTTGCCCTGCTTGCCATTTGATCTCTTTGACTGATTACAGGTATGAAGAAAAACTCGGGTTTTGTTTGGTTCTCTGCATTTTAGTGCAAAAAATTAATGGTGTTAAATTTTGGTGGGGTATTTTCAAATCCACGTATCATCACATGGCTATAGTTGTGTGAGCGCAATCTGGGTTCCTAGGACTGGATATAGTGTGCAATTGTTGGCATGCTGCTGTCTGGTGTGCTGCCTGCTGCAATTTCACTTTTTGACTATTTCATACAGAAAGCCATCTCCAAAACAGAGTTTGGGGTGGAGGTGTAAGTTAAGAGTGTTGGGGGGGGGAATATCTGACTTGTTTGGCTGGAGTAGATAGGTGGCAATAAGAGGCACTGAAAATGGTCTTCTGTTGCAGCCAGTATTATCCAGTTATTTTGAGGAAGAAATGTTTATAGCCAAAATTTAGGGACAAATACTTAATATTATGTTTCATACTGTGGAAACAGAATAGTACATACCGATGTATACATACACACTATCATAAGCTTTACTTCCTATATCGCACAGCTGAGGTTAACTTTTGATACTGGAGAGAACTTTCCTTAAAGCATCTTCCTTTAACTTTTGGAGCACCGTGCCATTTATTTTGAATTTTCCGCATGGAAAGGGAGTTTTTCCCTGTGCGGCTGCACAATATCGGCTCCCTCTGGTGGTCAGCCGTCACCCGGAAAAATTTCCAGCGACTGTTCGCCAAGGCGTGCTCCCAGCCGGGCGATGTTTCTCGCCCTTTTATCTGACACTCTGATCCTGCCTGCAAATGCTGAAGGTGCATCCTGGGGCCGTTGCCACCCTGTGGGAAGGGGCTGCCCTCTCAACCACCCTCTGCCCCGCCGCAGAGTTTCTTTCCTCCTGTTGAATATTCTTCCCTTTCTCATAAAAATGGCTCCTCTTCTGGTTAATCTACTTCTCAGTGAAGCAAAATGTGTGTATCCAAGTAGACCCAAAGCCAAATGTAGGGTGTTTCCATACCACGGAGAGAGTTAAATCTGCTGTTCATAAGATTCTTTTCACATACATAAGATTCTTTTCATGTACAAGAAAACGTAGTGTATTACCAAGGGTTAAGTGCATCCATGTTCATTCAGAGTTCAAACGCATCAGACTTCTTTACTTTTGTCAATATTTCTCTTCCACTTGTAGCATTGAGTGGTTTCTCTCTGGTGTTTGACTTCTCGCCTTGCAGTTGCCCCTCCCATTTAACACCGGCTTCAGTGTAGCTGAAGACTATTTCTTTCTTTCAATTTTCTACAGCAGAAGGAAAAAAAATAATAAAAATCACAGGAAGTATTTTTGTATACAAAATCAAGTAAGTAAAGCTTGATTAAATACGTGTATGAGTGTGCGTGCACATACATGCACATGCACACACATATGCACATTAGTAGAAGTAGGCCATGGAAGCCATACTGATCCACATAGGTCAATATTAAATTGCCATGTTGGAATAGCTGGTTTAGCTGATGATGAAAATGAGGTTCTATAAATATAAAAACCTTTGGATTTATGCATTTGTTGGGTGAAAAAAAAGAATACATTTAATTTGAATTTGCTGGGCATGAAATGAAGCATGTTTTGTCCAACTGTCAAGCATGGCAATGCTATGATACCTAAAATTGTTCTAATATTTTGCTTATACTTTCTGTGGTTTCTGTAAAGATAGCTATTTTTTTTGATTCAGGCTTCAGCTATAAAGGGGTTTTGTTGTTTGTTTTTTGTCTGATATTTAAAATTTCAAAACGAAAGGAAGCTACTTTAAAAGAAGGAAGTTTTAAGTGTTATTGTGCTGTGATGCTTTGAGGTCTAGAAATGTTGCATGTAATTGTATGCCCTGTGAGTGGACTCATTAGTGTACCTACAACTTTTTTCAGTATCTGTAGTTAAGCACATATTCCTGAGTGTTTCTCGGGCTGGGGACTGACAAACTAACCCAGCACCTCTCTTCCTGGGTGAGCTAACCTGATTTCTATGTCAGTGTGAATTTGTGTGAATTCACTGGCTCCAGAAGAGGTTTTAATCTGGTTTTGCATTTGTTAGTTTGGTTTTACATGACATACACAAGTTTCTTCCTTTACCTCTTCCTTTACATGGTTATATCATTTCATATTAACATTTAAGTATGCATGTGATATATATTAGGCCACACAATTGATTTGAAATATGCTTTTGTTTTCTCTGATGGTAACATTTGTTTTGCTTGTGAGCTTAGTTATCGATAAGTAATATTACCTCATCTATGAAAGCATTTGAGATGGAGGGTCTTAATTTCATGTGAAGTTTCTGAGAATCTCTTTCCCCCCTCCCACCTCCCTACTGCTGCTTTCAGGTGCGATCCAGTGCCCAAAATAAAAGACATTTGGTGTGACATGCAGCATCAAGGAGGAGCTGACTTGTAACTAATAATGAGTATTTTCTCACACTCTGTCTAGACAGTCAGTCATGTAAACACAAGATGTCTTTAATGGCATCATCTGATGATGTGAAATGATAGTCTGTATTTCGACAAATGCCAAAGTACTGATTAGGGTAATAAATTGCACTACTTGAAGATTGTCAGTGTATAATACCGAGATACGGGAAAAGCCAATAGTTCCACTGTTCTGTTGCTGATAGTGGCAGTAAGTAACAGTGGCAGCACCTGAGTGAGGATTTGTGGGGAAATATGTTTCAGTACATATTTTTTGTTGGTGGATTAATACCTGTCTTGGCTGGCTGACTGGAAACCAAGGAATTAGTATGCCTGGTGACGAATTCGCCTGTACACCATCCACACTGCTAGAGCACTCTGAACACCTCTGGCTCTCACGAGGTGTAAAGGACCTAGATCTATACAGGAATATTTATACCATCTGGCTTACCAGCCTTTGGAATTACGTTAGAGGCTCTAACTCTTCTTTTCACTGATGGTATGGGAAGTCTAGTCTGCTAATTTAGCCATCTGCATTAGATGGGAGGAATTAGCAGCCTTCCTCGGACAGGAGTGGTACTTGTTGTTGGGAGGGAGTTTGGCCACCCATGCTTTCTGTCTTATAGGTAAGGTCTTGCTCCCCAGGCTTACACATTTGGCCTAACTGAACAAACTTTTCATCATTTGAAATACCACAGGGAGGAACTGGATTCTTGGATGGGTAAAACTGTGCAATTTGGTAGAGCGGGGATTTGGGAGCTTGATCCATGAGGTGAGGAGCAGGCTGGCCAACACCACTCCACACCTTAGAGGATCTTGACTTGTCTGTGACAAATTCCGCAGTTTAGAAACAAATGTACAAATTAAAAACAAAGCCAAATGTACATCCATTACCTTCTCAGTAGTCCCTATGTCATCTTTTCAGATGTGTAACCATGAAAAATATCACCTCCTACACCCATGTTTTATTCTTTTTGAGCCTAAAGGACTTCTGGCATGTTTTGTAAATATAAGCGATGCCTTTTAAACGTACAGCCATAATAACTTTTTTGCTGGCAGAGTAATTTAATACCTAAAGTTGCCCTGAATCTAAATAAGTTATTTTAGATTACTTTATCTAGTCTGTATTGGAGACTTCAGGTCTAATTAAATCTAATGTAATACTGGTATCAGTACTCTCTTAGGACTTTTCTAAAATGGATACAGCTATGCTTTACACTTTATGTAAGCGCATTAAAAATAAAGGAGTTCATATTTATTTTGCTTCAGACTTCTAGCTGTGTGTAACAAACTATTTACTGATAATTTAGGACCGTACAAACTTTGGATTCAAAACATAAATATGCTTCTGGAGAGCAAGTTTGGAAATTTTAATTGGCGTCAGGAGAGAAAACGTTCTTACTTCTGGTGGGAAGGATGTGTGCTACGTGTGGTTGAGTACGTAAGAGCATACACACAATAGCAATTTGATGATGATGGCATTTGAGTTTCTTGGATATCAGTCTAACTTCATCTGTAGTTTGTCAAGTAACAGGCAATCCTGACAAGAGTAGGTCTTCCAGAGAAGATGGTACAAATAGGAAACAAATTACTAGTCGGGGAGCCTTTGGGAAGCCCCATCCAAAAACACCCCAGTGGTTTCCTCTTTAAGTATAGGAGAAGTGAAGGGAATGGTTGCTAATGTGGAGGGGTTGTCACCTCTGTAGCTTGTAGGGGAGGCCAGGGAGTGAGCTTGGCCACTGATTGCTCTGATTGTTCTTCAGTTCTTCATGCTGGAGTCTGTGGGCACCTCTTCTTCACTTCGCTTGGGCCTCCATGAGATGGTTTTGGAATAGCAGTATTAGTTCCTGTGACATGAAAGAAAACCACTCAAAACACCACAGTTCTTAGTTTGGTAACTTGTCAACAAAATGAAGTAGAAAAGATCCAGGAAACAATGTAAACAGGGAAGTAGTATTTTGATAATGATTGTGTGTCTGTTTGCTTATTGACTGCACTAGTTATGCATACATAGAGGCATTTTCGTGATACTTGGTGGGATATTTAGAATAAATCCACATTGTCTTCGCCTTTGTTACAGGCCAACTGGTATGTATTCAGCCACAACAAGGGAACATCTAGACTTTATTTTCTGGAGTCTTATGGGAACTTAGGGCAGCTGCCACAATTTGGCCCTTATTTTGCTTGTCTGTTTTTGCTAAAGTATTTCATAAACTGTTATGGCGGTAGTAGATCTAGATCTAGAGTGCATTCTTCTTCCCTGCGTTGCTTTGTATGTTCAAGCGATTTTACATTGTAAAATTCGCAAAGCCAGGAAGAGGGAAGGAGAAAAGAGGTGGTTTAAAAAAAGAAGGCGCAATTCTGACAGGAGTTGGTTTTTAATTACTAAATAACTGAAAGTGTATTTATGATAGTTTTGAAACTGTCAAAACATGTCACATTGTTAAATGAGAGGAAAAAGATTATTTTTCTAGGTTTTTTTCCTCTTTTTAAATGAAATTATATGGTAAGACAAGTTTATTTCCTTCAGGAGAAAATAATATGTCCAAGCAAAGCCAAACCATAACATTTTTGTCTCAACTCTGAGATTGAACTCATGCATTGCTTATTTTATAATATGTGTAACTATCTGGCCTTCAGCTGCTAAGCCATGAGTGTGGGACACGTTTTTTTGCCAGTCGGCACCTCTCACCCTAGAGAACTGAAATGAGAGTGCTTCTGCTTTTTACATTGGTTTTCATGATGGTAGGACCAGTCAAGGTACCATTATGGATGAAGAACATGATTCAAAGCATTGTCTGTCATTCAGCTAGTTCACATGACCCACAAGCTGTTCCTACCACAACCGGGAAACTAGCACAAAAATCCCTTTCAGGTTTTGGGAGAGACAGAGTGGAGATTGCATTATTCTCAAGGCTTTTTTTAGCACATCTGAAGAAAGCTCTGATAACTTAGCCCGAGATAACTTCAGTGAACTCCCAGGATGCAGAATTTCTTCTAGCTCCTGCATATTAAATGAGAAGAAGTGGGTAAGCTGCGCATGCTTTCATTTATCCTCAAGAATAGCTGGTGATATGAAACATTCAACTATCTGAGCAGAGGAGAACTGAGATAAGACTGCACCAAAGTTGTGATATTGCTCTTGCAAAAGGGTCATCTTCAGTATTTGAGCTTCATACCGACGTGCTAAAAAGGCAAGGAAACATTATGTCGTCTTGAAAACTTTGCTGTGCACATCCATCACTCACCCCGCATGCATTCTCATTCCTGGTGGATGAAGCTTGCAGGGGTAATGTTTTGTGACAAAAGATGGAGTCTGAGTGTCTGAGCTGCTTTCTGATACTGCTCTTCTTCAAATCAGCTAGGGGAGTAAAAGTTCTCTGCTGGGGAACTGGAAACTGAGTGATGTTTTCTTTCTAGGCCAATAATGTGACTGCATCTGGTGCTGACAGAAAGTTGTATCTATATTATGCCTATTTGAGATCAGTTGTTTATAGCACAAAACCATCCATTATGTTTAGGTCCTTGTTTATTCATTAAGCAAAAGTCAAAAGGGCCAGGAGATGAATGGAATGAAGACAACCGATCTCAACTCCGAGGAATGCTTGGCTGGGAGAGGGTCTGCAGCGGTGTTGTCCAAATGTCGTGTTTTATGGCGGCATCATAGGACTTCCACTTTTCCCAGGTGTGCAGTGCATGGGGTGGGCAGGCTTTACCATACGTATCAGGCTTATACCGGCCATTTTTGAACAAGTCCCTTGCAACCAAGGCAAATACCTTGTAATATTGTCCTGCTCTGCATAGTAGCAGGTCTGAGAGTCAGGAGGTGTGGGCCTCCACAAGCGCTGCCTTGTAACGTGCCGCGTGGCTTGGCCACATCTGAAGGAGGGAAGGTTCTTTTTTGACTGTAGCACGATAGCATTATGGATGGAAGAGCTATGTCATCTGTCCTCTTAGGTGGACTTTTGGGTTTCTCTCTCCCAGTTCGTCACTACTGTGACTCACAACCTGTAGTTACCTGCTTGCAAATTCTATGCTATCCCTCTCAAAATAATCAAAATTAGTCCAATGACATCTAGGTAGCCGTCATCAGTATTACATCCTACAGATTTAGGTCTCAATGAATATAATTTGGGTGGCAGGGGCAGCTTCTAATCCCGTGTGTGATATGCAGGGTTTGTACTTTCTGTGAGTTTAAAGGAAAAAAGACAATGGGCTCTTTTAATTTGGCAGTTTTTATTTTTATTTTTAATGTGTTGGCACAGAGGTAGTAAGTACTGTACAATCAATATAGAACGTCTTTTAAGAATCTTTCATGCCTGAATATACATCTGGAACTGTTTGCACTAACTGAAAGTAAAATAAATGCCACAGCGTATTATACCATACTTTTTTTCATTTAAAAAAGGAAATTGAAAACACACCACTCCTAGAAATGCTTGACATTGAATTGGCTATTGAAATGGTATCAGTAAAGTATTTATATATTCCATATTTTGTTCCATACATCAGCTTTCCTTGATGCGTTAGACTTGGAAGGGTGCCATGTGAGCTGAAACGTTGCCATATATGAAAGACCGCCTTGTTTTAAAAATGGACTAAATCTTTTAGGATACAGGAAGTAAATCAGTTTGAATACATGCACATCTCTCTCTGCCCCTGCTCCTGCATATTTTACTTTTCCCTATTTGTCTTCAGAAGCTGGCTGTGCTTACAGTAAATACCAGTGTTCACCTAACAGCTAAATATAGTGATAAAAATAACTCCTACCATAAAAACTGAATGAATGACAAGAACAGTAGAGTTTCATGAACCAAGAAATCCACAGAAGAAATACCATAATTTAAAGTTGGTTTTACAACATTCTTTAATTTAAAATGGAGAAAATACTTCTGTGGTAAAATCACAGTTCTTCACTGTGCTGTAAAAGAGATTCAAGAATGTATATTTCAAAACGTTTTGGGTTTGGTTTTTTTTGTTTGTTTGTTTTGTTTTGATTTGGTTTTTTTTAAATAAAAAAATCTAACCCAAAGCAAATGCAATAGATCTCTGCGTACTTGAAACATATTTTCTGAGTTTATTCTAAGTCTCTCACTGCACCAGAGGGGTTGTGTGTATGGATTAGGACTAGACCATTATTTCACCATCTATCTCCATCCTGAATTGATTGCAGCAAACACTGCAGAATGAATTGCAGATGTCTCCTTTTCCCTCTGGTTTGGAGGACCTCTGATTTCAGCCCCATTTAATCCGAACTGGGCTAAAGAGTGCAAATCTGTCACTGTTCAGAGGGTTTGGGTGGAAGAAATCTTTGCACCTGAAGGAAGTCACTCTCTCTGTATACACAGCCTGCGCCCTGAAATGTGGGATGCTGCCTGTATGAAACTTTCTGTTGTGTCCCTGCTAATTCAGGATTGTTATTTGAAATCTCAGAGTTCAACAGAAAAAAATTAATCAGAACTAGCTTTGCAAATGGGGAGTTTGTTTGACATGAAAGCATAAAAATGTTTTTGAATTCAAGAAATCAAGCAATTTTAAGACATGAGTTTACTTAAAGTTCTTCCAAATTTCAGGCAAAGTTCAGTATATATGCTCCTGTATTATAAAACTGGAGCAAATATACATGAAGTCTTTCACAGGCAGGATTTCACATGTAAAAAATAATTTTTCCTCTTGAGGGATTCTTTCTTCCCCTCCCAAACCCTCATCACCTCTGAGTGTACGGATAGCAAAATATCCACACAGAGTTTGTTTGAAAAATGTCTCTACATAAAAGCCCTCATGGAATAACATGCTTTAGGGAAATCTTGGGTCATAAATATGATTTAAATACTGTTTCGCCTTTAGCTTTCGTATCGTCAGACTATTTTTCAACAATCAGAGTAGCAAGTGTTGGTGGCTGTTTTTTGGTTTGGTTTTTGTTTGTTTGTTTGTTTTGTTTTTTTGTTTGGTTTGTTTTTTAATTAAATAAATGATTTGTAGAAGCTGGAGTTCTAGGGTAAGTATCAGACACTACAAGCTTTAGGAGTTCAGATCACAAGAACTGGTAACACTTCTATCAGCGGTGGCTCTGCTTTGTGCTCCATCACCACTCCGCTCCCTGAGAGATCTTCCTCTTAAAAACAGAGCTGCTGAGGTTCTCTGGGGCCGTGGGTGGTGGGACAGAGGTGGGTGCAGAGCTGCTGTGGGCAGGCGCTCCCAGCCCCATAGCTCCCCCAGAGGTTAGGGAACCAGTCTTAGAGGCAAGGGAAAAGGTAAATAGTGGCAGTAAGAGCAGACTGGCTCCTGCAGGACTTTTGCGATTAAAGAGGGTGGGAAAGAGGAGTGTAAAGGCTGCAGCGCAGCAGGCTGTTTGTTCTCCTGAGCAGTGTGTTGGTGGTGGTGTCTTCCAAGCACATGAGAGAGCTTTGTATTTTGCACTGTACTTCAAAATCCTCGCCCCCCCCCCGACCCCTTCTCCCAAGGAGACTCTCTGCGCTGACGAGATAGTCTTGTACCCTGGTTAGGAGTGCTTCGAGGTGTGCTTGCAAGGAGCTTTATATCTCCTTACAGAAGGCAGGGCTGGGGAACTTGCAGACAACCAGAGATAAATCTGTCTGCCCATGATCATACAGTAGCAGGGCAGAGTTTAGGGCTTTGCAAGGGGGAGGGAGAGGTTAAGCAAAGGTAGGTGGCCTGTAGAGGCTTTTTTTTTACCCCTAAGAGCTCCAAAGAAAGATAATTAGGAAAATGAAGCCTGATGTCGTTAGATTTATGTGAGAAGTGCAGAGGTCTATGGATAATTTCAGCGATTTGCAAACCGAGTGGCAGACAGTGTTCAAGGGAGTAAAAACCAGTTGGATCGCGGTAGAATGGCAATCTGAAATTGGAGGGCAAAACCAAGGCACTGTTTCCCACGACTGTGTTCAATTTAAGTAACAAAACATTGCCAGCTTTTTGGGAAAGCCTCCCCCCTCCAATCTGAGCGAGTTTCGATCAAACCCGAACTCTGAAATGCAGCAAAGGAGGAGAGCAGGAGCCATGCGGTTGGTTGCGGGCTCAGGATCGCTTTTAGTTATCAACAGCTGAATTGGAGGATACAGGCTGTGCCTGCTCGCTGCGAGCAGCAGACTGTTAGAGGAGTTCGATTTCTCTCACTCCTTCCACCCACCTCCATCTCCTCTGTGCCTGTGTCTGCGCTCCCACATGCTTCAAATCTGTGTACCTGGACTGCCTTCCTTAACAGTTCAATGTGAGTGTTAGCAGAATGAAAACCAGATGGACCAGCAGTTCCCACTGTTATCTCCCCACCAGCTCTGGCAAGCTTCCCTTTCTCTCTCTCCTTTCTTGGCATGGCAGAAATATTTGCCTTTATTTAGGAGGGCTTGGGCTCACTGCTGTGCCTCTTTCCCTCTGTTGCAACATGAGCTGAAAGCTATTTATTCCCTTGTTGCTGAGGTTGGTTGAGGTGAGTGCAAGATGAATTCGGCTATTAAGGAAGCAATTAACATTTCAAGACGAGTTTTCATAGTTCTTTGATTAAAGGAGTAGCTTGTTGAAGATACAGATTTAACTGTTTTAGTATAGCGATATGGAAGGGAAAATTGTAAAGAATATGTTTAAAAATCTGCTTTTGTTTTCCAGCATGTAATAATTTACTGTTCCTTGATTTGCAAATCAAACCTCACCTGTTTGTGTAGCAGCTTAATATTTAAGCTAATAATTTTGGATACTGTTCCCTACACAGCTGCGTTTTACTAACCTTAGATCAACACTACAGATCCTGTAATACTGTATCTGTATTCCCCTCATCCTGTTCTGGGGGTGTTTCACTGCTCATCTTCCCCAAACTTGTCTCTAAATTCTATACGAATGACTGCCTTTCCCTGAGAAGTGAAGCATCGTCTGTAGGCGCTTCTACAAAGGGTGAAGATGGCTTCTATAATTGCAGTACCTGACGCACTGCATCTCTCGGACATACTTCCTCAGTTTCAGGCAGCTAAATATTGGTATCTATTATGTGTTGTTAATCTTTCGGGGGCGGGGGGGGGGGGAAGGGGGGGGG
>VFFE01007674.1:4790432-4797969 GCA_008921705.1 Burhinus oedicnemus | reverse complement strand
GTGGTGGTGGTGGTGTTTTTTGGTTTTTTTTTGGGGGTGGTTATTTTAATAATTAAGTGTTCTGATAATTTAGTGTTTTGAGGCTTGTTTAAACATCTCCTTCCTTTGTTAAATGTGTGCAGGGCAAATTTCAGATATGATTCTTTGGTTGAAGTTTGTATGTTGTTAGTAAGAACAAGGAAAGCACTTCGCAAAGTGGAGTGATGGAATTTATAGAACATGATGGACTTTGCTATTGTCTTGAATTAAAACCACAGACTTACATGCTTACCCATTAGCAGCGACACTTACTTGCTTTGCAAAATAGTTTAATGGAGCTCAGGAAGACTTGTGTAGGACAGTGTATAAACTAAATAACCCCACCCCCCCCAAGAAGGGATGAAAGAATTTACCTTACGCCCATTAAAAGCTAAACTTGATCTTCCTCATCTTTACTCAAGGTGGCTCGCTAAACCCCTGGCCTGAGTAAGGAAGCCTTAATTCCACTTTCAGTTGATGAATGTTGTCATGTTTTGCCCATTCTCGATAAATGAAACAACAGGGTTTGGGTGGGTATTTTTAAATTTTTAACCTAGAGGTGTCCAAAAATATGTTGGAAAAAAAAGATACTTCTATAGCTTCTATATCAAATACCTTTAGATAATCTTTAGATCTTAAGTTGCAAGAGAACTGTTAGGTTTTCTGCGTGTTTTTGCCTTTTGTTTGTTTTGTTTTCTTGGGGAGGTATGTTTCTACTTATCTTGCAGGTTTTGAACATTAGAGTTGTTCTTAATGTGTGAAGGTGCAAACTTAGATTTTTTTTTCAAAACAATGGTACGTATGTGTGATGATTGACTTACCATTTTGGCACGTTGTATTTATTTTTCTGGTGAAAGTAAGAATACCAAGGGCAGGGTGGTAAAGTGATCCAGGAGGCGTGCAGTGTTTAACGTAAGTATCTCTCCATGATTATTGCAAAGAGAAGCAATGAAGACGGCAGCAGGTGTTACAAAGAAGAGACATGAAAAGAGCTGGCTTCAACCAATATTCCACCCACTATCTCACCTGTACTAAAGAGCTTCAGGTTTTAGTTCTGGAAGAGCTGTCGTAACGGGATTTATTACCTTCCTGTCTCTTCGTCTGTTTTTTCCTCCTGGCTAACGTGAGAGCCTTGAAGGGAGGTGGAATTATTGCAGCTCCAGGAGTGCTTGGGAGGTAGCATCTGTACATGCTAGAAATGAAAACAAAAGATAATGCAGTACTGCTACAAATGAGGTCTTACCATCTGTGTTACACCTTCTTAAATAAGGTTTAGATGATGTAATTTGGGAAGAGCACACTGGAGTAGATAATCAGGTGTAATCTTTTGTAGCAGATGCTGAAATGGCTCACTTCTTGTATTAGCTTTTAAGTTTTTGTCAGAGGGGGTGTGCTTGGGGAAATAAACCGGTGTGTTCCTGTGGTGTGTGTTGCAGATCGCACTGAGAAGCATTCCACAATGCCAGACTCACCTGTGGATGTGAAGACACAATCCAGGCTGACGCCTCCAACCATGCCACCTCCTCCCACTACCCAAGGAGCTCCAAGAACCAGTTCATTCACGCCCACAACGTGTAATTAGACTTATTTTCTTCCTTTTTTCCCATATTCTTTCTATTCTGTATGTAAGAAACCAAAATATGTGAAGGCAAACCTGCATGACATGGCAGGAGCAGCATTTGGTTGTACTGCATTAAAGTAATTAAGCAAAACTAAGATCACAACCCATTAATGCATCTTTAAGGTATTAAGTCATTCAGCTCAGAGTTGTGTTGCTAATTCATTGACAGCTTGGCCGCGATGTCAAAGAACTTAATGCTCAAATAGGTATTCCTGTGAGAAGTACAGAAAACTTTCCTCTCTTCTATGCCATTCTGTTGTTTCGTTTAAAGAATCCTGTTATTCCCTTTTGTATAGAGACTTTGGTAGTAATTCTTCAGGGTTTTTTGTTTATGTTTTTAAAGTGGGGGTAATTCATAAAGAAAATACTTATCTTCATCCCACTTATGACTGAATGAAGAATTCTAATTTAAGTGCTATGTAACATCTAGTTAATCTTGATATAAAACAAAAAATAAAGGCCTTTTATTGTTTTATCTTGAGATTTCTAGGCTATGACCACTTCTCTAAAATCACTTGGGGCTGCATCACTATCTCAGTTTATTGATGTAAACACACAAGAAACTGTACTTGTCTTGATGGAATTACTCTGCATTCGTATCAGTGTGACTGAGATTTGAATCTGGCATGTTGTCTGGACTATTCTTTTCACAGCCATGAAATGATCCACATTTCTCTTACCAAGATTTAGCTGTGATTTTTTTGGTCTCTTTTATACTGCCTTGTAATAGTATAAACATGAGAATGTGTTTACATTTCACATTTTAAATAAAACATTTTTAGAACAGTAGAATACATATGCCTAAACAGAATGAAGGCAGCATTTTCTATTTGTCTTGCCTATGTCTGTTTAGTCCCTTTCTGTCTGTTAAATGCCTTATTTAAAATTCACCTCTATGCAGAAGGCCAGCTGGAGGCCTTTGTACTACTTATCCCAGGGAACCCTGTCCTGACAATTTATATCGAACTTAAACAGTGAGGAGTGTTTGTGCCAGCTATTCACATAAACTCAAATTTAACCCAGTGACCCTGGTCCTGCAGAGTTTTGTCTGTTTTGCTTAACTCCAGCACCTGAATCTTCCTAGGAGCTGTTCTGGGCTAAAGTTAAATTGTTTCTAGGTTTTTGCAGGATGGGGCTCTTAAAGATCAAGCTTTCCTGTGTGATGCACTTTGCACAGTTTGGGGTAATTTTTGACAATCATAAAAGCAATAGGACAATGTTCTTCTTTAACCACTCTTATAATCCTGAGTGTGCTCACGAGATTTCTGAATGTTAGTTTATTTGATTGGGTTTAGCACTTTGAAAGGTGTGTGAACCATAGCTGTTTATATGAAGACTAAAAGTCTGAAGAGGTCTAATTTTAATTGCCTTTTACTCTGTCAGAATTTGGAGTCTGGCTGTAGCACTTCCAGCTTGTACAGTAAACAGTCACTTCTGTTGGAGTGTCTGTTACATTTATTATTACTGCAGCGGGAATGCCTGTAGGCCAGGAAGATCATACTTGTTTTCTGGTCAAGAGTATGCTCGTTTTCGTTGGCTTAGATGATTAAAAATACTTGACGTTCATTAGTTTGAAATTTTAAATGCTAAATTCTGTATTATTAATAACATGGTTTTATTTTAGAAATGACATAGATCTTTGCCACTTTGCAAATTCAGACATTATAAAGAAAGAGATATAATCATTAGTATGGGGTGGGCTATTGAGAAAAAAAAAAAAAAAAGAGAAGCTGCATTTGGGGACTGTATCTACACTTCTTTTGTGGGAGAAATTTTACCTGCCTTTCTCCTCCTCATATCTATCCTAGGTAATGAACTCTGCTGTCCCATGCTTTCTTGATCATAGCCCCGGGGCCCTCTGCCTAGAGCAGCCCCTTAGCGGTGACTGAGTTGTTGGGTGGTGTCAGGCTAGAACAGGACATGTTCTCATTCTTCCCAGTCCTTATTTACTAGGTTCGTGGTATGATGACTTTTGGCTATGCAAGTTCCTTGCAATCGCGATGTATTTGTTTACTCAGATATCTCACTCTCCTGCGGCGCTCAGAGAGCATGGCTTGAAGCTGTACATGGAGCTGAAGTTGCTGAGGCCAGCTTCTTTCCATTCCTGCTTTCTCCACATCTTATTCTCCCTAGCCCACGCAGCCAGAATAGACAACCAAAAACTACGATAAAACAGAAGCGGAAACTAGATAACCATTCAGAGAGCTTTTTCTGTAGTACATCAAGAAGGGCACTTCAGTCATTAGAGCAAAAGCTCCTTCAAAGGTGGTGTCGTAGTGATATAAATCTGGTAATAGGGTAATGATTTAAATCTAGTAGTAGGTGTCCACCCTCAAAAAGGACTTCCTGTCTAAAAATAAAGATGACTACTGGAGAAAGTGACAAAAAGAAAGGGATCTTTGGCTTCAAAGAGGCCAGTCATTAAGAAATGTTGAATGTTCTTTAAGTTGCTAGCTCGCAATGGTTATGCTTTTAAATAGGAAGCAATTTAGACTAATACTCCTATGCATTTTTGATTGTAGACAAGTTCCTGATTTTTCATGTTTTTTGGGATGGGTTCTGAGTGACTTCCCAAAAAGAAATCAGCAAATTTCTTGAGGGCAATGGCCAGCTGAGCACAGCTGCTGCTGAGTAGAGTTGTGTGATGTGTGCCCGCACTTGCCAGTGCACTGGTACATTCATATTTTAAGGGAGTCGTCCTTTTTCTTGCCATTCACTGTCATTTTGGCAAGTCAGACTCAAACAACGTCAACGGAGTGTGTTTGACTGTTGCTGTTGCAAGTAACCTGGGTGGAAAAGGATGTCCTCAGTTTGATTCTCTGCTCTCTTCTGGAGCGTGGATAAGAATCAAACTGAAACCGCTGCCAAAAACTAACTGTTGTTGTCTTCACTATGTCTGCATGAATCTCGTTGCCATAAATTTTGAACACTTAGTACTTTAGATAGTTATTCTCACAGCAGCCTTGCAACAGGAGGGGAATGCTTTCCTATCCTTTGTAGAGATATCGCATTGGCACATGAAAGCTGAGTGATTTGCTTGTGGTCTCAGAAGTCTTCAGAAGTCTAGTTTCATGCCCTAGCTGCAAGGCTTTAGGCCACAATGAGCATGGCACCATTTGTACCTGTACAAACAACTTTGTGTGCTCCATATGTTAGCAGCTAGGAAATCTGTATCAGAAAAAATAACCTTCTCATTGGGTGGTGTAAGGTTAAAACGTGAAAGTCCTGTTTTATAAACACAGCTGTCAGTTGTGTGTACGAAACACAAGTAAAAATATTCAGAGATAAACTGAAGCTTCGTGAAATATGTCTGCAGATTTTTTTCTACACCAAAGAACAGGTTTTTTTCGTCTTCAATCATACGTGCACTCATGCTCTTCCTCTCTCTGTTTCCCTCTCTGTCTTTTTAAAATCCTCGGACAAAAGGCTGGTATTTAAATGATGCTTTTCAGGTCCAGGAGCGCTCTGGGGGGCTGCGTGAGAGGCAGCTGCTGTTACTTCCAATCCATACACCATCCAGTACCAGCTACTGGGAAATAGATATAAACTGCAGAGTGTCGCTCTGTCAAAAGGCTAATTATCTTTGATTGTGCATCTTAATTAATTTTGAGGTCAAGCACAGAAAACATAAGCTGATGGATTTTCCCCTCTGTCTTCTTTCTCTCTCTCTCTCTCTCTCTTTCTCCCTACGTGTTGTCCCCGTGTCCCCCCCCACCCCCCATTTTATTCTCCCTTCTCTCTTTCTCTTTTCAGTAACCAATGGCACTAGCCATTCACCAACAGCGTTAAATGGAGCTCCATCTCCTCCTAATGGCTTTAGCAATGGGCCATCCTCTTCCTCTTCCTCCTCTCTGGCTAACCAGCAGTTACCGCCAGCTTGTGGAGCTAGGCAACTCAGCAAACTGAAGAGATTTCTTACAACCTTACAGCAGTTTGGCAATGACATTTCACCAGAGATTGGGGAGAGAGTGCGTACCCTTGTGCTAGGACTTGTGGTAAGCAAAAAACCAATGATATAATAACTGTGATCTTTTTCCCTCTTTTATGCTTGACATGTTTATTATAAAAAAGAGTGGGTCACGTACACTGCATATATTGTACTTTAAGGATACCAAACACGCAAGAATGACATGCTGGCTTTTGCTGCTGGAGATAACTTGACTAGCTGCCCGTGAATGGCAGCTATTCTCAACCAGATACAGACTTGACTCTTTTTGCCAGTATAGTATTATGCTGTGAAAGGTTTTTTGTTCTATACTGGCAGCACCCCTAAAGCAGACTTACCTTGAATTGTGTGATGTAGTAAAATAAAGTTTGGCTTGACTAGTTTAGTTGGCTGGGGAAAGGAGAGTGCCCTACATATACAGTTGCAGAATACTGGTTAAAAGGATGAGCTGAATATATGTTTGGACCATGGTTTCACAGTGGAAAACCTTTTCTCAGTATTAATTGAACGCAACAGTGAGGGACCTGATGGTGCATTGCTGCTACTTAAGTCACCTTATTTATAAGGTTATCTTTGTGTTATTATGGCTGAATGAAACTTTCAGAATTTTCTTAGCTACATCTGTCAAGTTGGGCAAACTGTTGTGAATCTGGCCCAGGATTCTTTTTATTCCCAGTAAAGTCCTCTCTTGGCCATTGTTGTCTCCCACGTATCTCCTTGAGAAATAATATGATGTACCAGGAAAAATGCTGTTGTGGTGCTTTAATTTACATTTGTTCTGAGCAGCTGCCATTGCCATTGACTTCATTTGGAGCTAAGACTGCCAGCACTGTTTAGTACAGGTGTCCTCCGCCTGTATCTGTACAAAACCCTACCTGATAGCAATGGGTGCCCCTTCACTTGAGTCTGTGTCAAAAGGAAGTTTAATGTAGACAGTGTAACTTCAGTAAATCCTACTCTCCATTTGCTTCCATATCCAGAATGCCTGTTTAATGTGGTATTGCTTGTCACATGGTTCTCTGTGGAAAGGGAAAATAGTAAAGAAACTGAAGATGGCTTTGGGAGCATCTACTTGCCCTTGATTTTCAGATTGAGGGCTTGTTAATTACAGTTGATTTCTACCTCCATCTGAGCTCTGAGGAGCAAATTAGGATCTTTTCCTTCGGAATGTCCACATATCACTTATTCCCTTGGTCAACCCTGTGAAGCATATGGCCTTCATGATTACGCCGTCAGCTGAAAAGTCATGACTTTCCTTCATAGCCTAGAACATAGTAAACAATACTCTTTATAACTGCAAGAGGCAAAGTGCAGGTTTCTTCCTCAAACAGTGAGGAACGTGCCTTTGAAAAGTGTGATTTTTTTTTTTGGGGGTGTGTGTATGCTAATTACCACTTCTGCACTGGGAACAAAATTACAAGAGGCTCCAGTAGAAAATAAAAAGTTGACAAAAAAGTGCTTTAACTGACATTTGAAATGTGAAAGCATTTCCATGCTTAGCACCTGAGAGCTTAAACTGTACTCTAAGCAACAGGCACTGAATGTCTGAGATGCTGGTGGTTTTCTCTGAGTATTTTAATAAGGTAATAATTTAATATGCAGCATGCTTTTCTTTATCCTCTTATCAATATCAAGAACGAGTTATTAAGCAATTTCAGAGTGCTTTGGTTACTGTTTCTCTTGCTAAGTGTTTTCATTATTTTGTCACCAAGACAGAATTTTTTTTCTCAACAGAATTCTACTTTGACAATTGAAGAATTTCATTCCAAACTGCAAGAAGCTACTAACTTCCCACTGCGACCTTTTGTCATCCCATTTTTAAAGGTATTGCACAGTTCAGTGATCTGGAAAGTATTTAAAACTGTATTCTTGCTAGGTCACAGATGTGTGTTACAGTTTTTCTTTTTAAGAGAGCGAGGAAAATGAAGAACGTTTAAGGGCTTCTTTCCATA
>VFFE01007674.1:4747932-4785432 GCA_008921705.1 Burhinus oedicnemus | reverse complement strand
TCTAATGAAGCCATTTTAATTTAAATTATAATACTGAAATATTTCTGTTGCTAAATTCTTCAAGAAAGTAGGAGCATCCAACAATAGAAAATTATTAACTAATTACCTAGAGTGAGTACTGAAATGATAAAACAGCCTTTTGGAGCTGTAGCTTCTTTTGCAGGTGCAGAGATAGTGTTTTCCAGCTACAACAGTTCATTTCAAAGTGGAAAACAGGTCTGACAGCTGGGTAAAAAAAATGTTCTCCTCTTCCTATCTGTGATTATAAAACTGATGGAGAAGGCTAAGAAACTACCTAACTCTTGAAGGATATAAGGTCCAATCCAAAACCAGAGTAGGAGCATATCCCAGACACTGAAGTGCAACATTTTAGGGCACTGTTAGCCAGTAATACCACGTTTGTTTGCAGTTAGTGATTTTCTAACATACATATCTGGCTTCTGGTCGAGGACTGGTTTGTATCCCTCGCATGTGGAGGTGTAGAAGTCTGTCTGCAGGCACCAGCAGCGATGCTGGGAGAAATGTGCTACTGCATGTTGGCAGAAGTGCTTCTGCTGTCAGAGCTGAACCTCTGCATAAGCCTTTGTGTCCAAGGCCATTTTGATTTCAGAGTCTGCATGGGTATGCTTGAGTTGCCTTAGGAGCCTGATCTCTCCCTGCTAACAGTAGGGAGAATGTTGGTTCTTCATCCTGCATCCGGCTTCCAAAAAACTAGTTCTTGCTGTGTATCGGGGCCATGGTGACCAGAAGCGGTCTCTACACTTTACCTAGCCGTAGAGAGGTCCTGCCTCTTTTTCTTTCAATAAACCAATTATTTTTTACTGTATGGTTTGATAAAGATTGTTTAGCATAATGTCTTGAGCAGATCAATAGTAGTTTTGTTGAACTTAGATGTTTTCGAATACTGCTTTTCTTCACTTCAAGTTTTTGTCCAAATGTGGCTTGATGCCATTATAAACCCAAAAGTCCTCTTCTAAATTACAAGGCATGTAATTTGCAGTTTTCTGTAATAACTTCTAAAACGTTAAGAAACTGAGTACATCCATGTTTAAGGCATACATTAAAAGCTGTACACGTCTGTTCTGTGCACAGAAAACATGTTCAGTCCATTTAGAATAAAGGATACCTGTAACTGCAAATCTTCATATTTATGGTTAAAGAGCAAGAATGAACATTTCTTTAGGAGAAGGAAAACAAGTAAAATAAATCAAGATTTTTGCTAGTCAGTTCAAAATTTGATCATCTCCAGGAGCCAGGAATGTCCATGTATGAAATAGGTCCCTTTTGTTTGTGATAGTGGGTAAGGAAAGCAAACGTGTTGTTTTTCCTTGATTTCTCAACTGCAAAGTGGGGACTTTGCATTTCTCCCTCACAGAAACGCTGAGATGTGATGATACATCTTCCAAGTATGTGTCACTATTGAAATCCTAGGTCTGATCATATTATTTCCTCCAGATATTTATTTGTAAATATATGTAAACTTCTCCGATCATTTTCTGCCACGTATGGCGGTTTAGGTAGTTGAATGTCTTGACTTTGATTCTGTGTAAGCTTTTAAAAAATAACAATCAAAGTAAAACAAGTGAAAAACCCTGTTCAGTATCTCTCTCTGTTACATGGTAACCCTGGACAAAAATGTAACAGTGAAATAAGTGAAAGAAGGTATTTTTTGGTACTTTTGCAAAATATCTGTGTTCTATGGAAGTCTGAAAAGACTTCATGTTCCACAATCAGCTGTCCTCCCATCCTGAGATGAGTAAGTGATAGCAATTGCTGGGTTTTTTTTTCCTCGCTGTTGGAGTTCTTTGTCTTATCTCTAGTTACTAAAGGTCATGAAATTTAATGCAATACTTGAAAATCCCCAGGCAACAAATCATTGTGCACTAGGCATGGAACAAGAGAGGTCAGGGCACATCACCTTGTGCTACAAATAAGTGGGTAAGAAATGACTGGACTATCTTTGTATCAATATTATGCGTATGCTGCAAAGAAAGGAATATGTTTCCCAGGATGTGTAACTGTCTCCTCCAATGGGAAGGACATACAGTTCCACCTTGCTCCCACATCTGGCCAGAAGTGTGACTAAATACGATCCCAGTAGATGAGGAAAATGTGCCACCTGGGGATCAATGAGCATTTCAGTTCTCTGTGTCTGAGTCCTGGTACTCTCCAGTCCATGACCCAAGTCCCAGTGGGGCCCTGAGAGGAAGGTTAAAAATACTTCTGGTACATCTGGCTAGGAGGAGGGTTGTAGCCCTCCGAGTGATTAACTGAAGGTCTGGAACATGAGATTTTGTTGTAATCTTTATCCTAATGTGTAACTGCAAGTGCAGCGGGAAAGCTGAGGGCAATCCTGTTCTCCCCAAGGCCATTGAAGGACAGTGACTGAGGCAAGTGATAGAGCGGCAGATCCTATGGTTTCAAACAATTTCTAAGTACTAACTGCAGCCTGAATGGGAAAGAAATATTGAAGAAGGTTTGTCACTTGTTGAAAACTGCTGCTCCATAGGATCTCAGATTTTGCATAGTAAGGAAGGAGATGAAGTCAGCCAGAGCAGTGCTTTTTCCGCTTTTAAAGATGTGGAGCTCAGACCTAGTTTGTCACAGCGTTTGCAGTTTTATTTTCCATTTTCATAAGTAACCTCCCACCCTTCCATGCATACATACCGCAGCCGTGACCTGACCCCGTAAGGAGGCTGCCTGCTTTCGGGCAGCTAACCGTAACAAACCTAGTTGAGGATGCTTGCAAGAGGTTCATCCCAGAGCAGCCTTGCCTTTGACGTCTGATTTTTCAGCTTTGTCTGTGTTGAAACCGCCTGCAAGCCAGCCCCTTAACGCGTGCAATGCTCTTGCAGGCCAATCTGCCCCTGCTGCAGCGGGAGCTGCTGCACTGTGCAAGGCTAGCCAAGCAGAACCCAGCCCAGTACCTCGCCCAGCACGAACAGCTGCTTCTGGATGCCAGCACCACCTCACCTGTTGACTCCTCAGAGCTGCTTCTCGATGTGAACGAAAACGGGAAGAGGCGAACTCCAGACAGGTGAGCACCGCTGCGCCTTTCACAGCCCGCTCAGAAACGTCCCGGGGGCCGAACGTGCTGCGCCCCGCTAGCAAGGGGGGAGCGTGCGGGTGGGTGCCTGGGGGGAACCGGGATGGTGTTGCCTGAGGGCAGGTCCTGCCCTCATTACAGCTGTGCAGTGGCCAAATTACCTTTGTGTGTATGTGTATGCACACGCCTGTGTGTTTTTAATATACACACATACACATACACGCACGTACACACTCAGGCAGTCTGAGGACAGACCGTGGTCATGTCTACATACAAATAATCCTGGCCAGCCAGTCCCATACTAACTTTTTGGTGCGTAGTATTTCTGTGCAGCATAAAGTGATGAGCAGCAGATCAGCCCAGCTCCAGGTGCAAGTCCTTTGTATTTGAGGATTAAACAGTAAATATGGGGAAAGCGGCTAGGCACTCGTATTGGGAAGTACAAGGCAAGCTCCAGAGAGCAATCAGGGCTTTGAGTCCTGCTGTGTCATGTTTCCATATCCATATATCCAATATGCGTAAGGAAATGTCTTCTAATCAGGAGAAACGTTCACTGAAATCTGTTTTATTGTTGAGCTGAGAAAGAGTCCATGCAGAAACAGGGCAAGAGAGTGCGCGTGTGCAAATTACCGTAGCTTTAGAGATATGGAACATTTTTCTCTTATTTGAATAAAGTTCTTCATTTAGCGTTACAAGTAAGTGACTCTTGTGGTTATTTATTTTTAACTTTCTTCCTGTGATAGTGTTAGAAATTCAGCTAGCATATAAATACTACCTTCGGGAGGCCTAAATACTGGATTTTTCTTAGTTTGTCATGGATTTTATAGTGTGGGAAACTTTTATAATACTGTTCTGCCAAATGCTGCTAACCTGCATACACAAGGCATGGCAAGTGTTCTAGGTATGTTTTAAACGAAAAAGATGAAGATTTGCAAAGTAAGAAGGCTTGCAAATTTGTACAGGTGACATTTTTGTGTAAGGACAGGCCATAATAGCACAAAGCCTACGGAGAAAACAAAGTCTGAATGTTGGTGAGGCTGGTAGACAAAAATTCAACACCAAATATTTTAGTACGTATCGAAGCGAGACATTCATGATGTAGATGCAAGATCTTGAAAATGTCTACGTAGTAAAACTTTAAGCTACTGATAGCCAGAAGTGAATAGTAAAAATTAAAGTAATGTAGCCATTAGGTAGACAAAAGTGTGAGAGTATTTGAAATTGACTTGCTTTAGATTGTGTTTCAGGGAAATCCCCATGGACCAGCAAGAAAATAAAGATAACAGCAGAGAAGCCCTTTTCCCTGTATCCTCTTTTCACCATTTTTTCCTGACAACTACACCAAACTGAAACAGCCGTCGGTGTTAACACGAGCCTGCTAGCCGCATCCAAGAAAGATTATTAATTTTCAGGCATTTTCCATGTAGTCTCTTACTCCGTGCAAAGAGATGACATTTCCAAAACTGAAATTTAGCTCCCTGGGGCAGTTCTGCTGCATATCCCCAGTATTTGCAGAGTGGTGTACCAAAAAGGTCTGTAAAAAAGGCTTCTTAAAACCTTGTGCATCTTGTGAATAACTTAAGTATCAGCATGTTGTAGTCCAATGTCAGTAGCAGACACGGTATTTTTCCTACAAGTAGATAGACACACATTGAATTATCTCATAAGCCCGTGAGGTCTTGCTTGGCGGAGAGTACAGAGAAGAGGGATGTGCCTTCTCCTGACAGCCCTAGCTCACTTTTTACCCTGCTAATAGAGAGTGGTATTACTTGCTTCTCCCACAGGGTCACAGAGGAAAAATGGGCAATAAAATATTTCCTTTGTTTTTCTTCCTTAGCATTCTGGAATAATACTTCCCCTCTTTGAGACCCAGTTTGACAGTGCTGAATTTCGGTTATTTTGTAGTAAGTACAGTCCCACCTGTGGTAGCTTCAGTCATGGTTGTGTGGGAGGGGATGGGTGGTGCAGGTAAAGACTGGTACAAGAACTTAGTAATGAAAAGACCCCGTATTAGTCTTATAGCAAAAAGGACGTAGGAGTAGCCCATAAGGGGACTGCAGATCAGAAGAATATTGGATTTTAAAGTCCGTCTTCATCTTTTAATTAAAACTGAGGCCTAGACCTAGAGGGATTTAAGTTGGATTTATGGATTTTTTTTTTCTCAGTGTTTGTTTTTAGTTAAAACATAGGTACTCTTGAAACTCAGAAGTCCGCTCGTGAGCCAGTGCCTTTGCCTTCACAACTGAAGTCTCTTTTAGGCTCTGTCCAGCTCGGGGAGTCTTCAGTTTCTCTGTATGTAGTAATGCAGCTTTTGGGGTGAGGACTAGACAGTTTTAACTTCCAGTGCTGTGGGTAAGACCCTGTGTTTGAATTCCCAGGGTCCAGGGAGGGGCTGGAATGCGGAGTGTCTCCCTGGCCTGTGCACTCGGAGGTACCAAAGCTATA
Source organism: Burhinus oedicnemus (assembly GCA_008921705.1). Taxonomy (NCBI): domain Eukaryota; kingdom Metazoa; phylum Chordata; class Aves; order Charadriiformes; family Burhinidae; genus Burhinus; species Burhinus oedicnemus. Next base: position 4,779,941 of record VFFE01007674.1, on the reverse strand, counting down.
TCAACCGGCAGCCTCTGTCGGTCGCTGCTTGAAATTGGACTCCTCAGTTCTGGGGAAGTGGCATTTCAGAAAAACCCATCCTTTCTTTTTTGACCCTGTGGTTCTTTGCTGTCATGAAAGACCTGGAAAGACTTCCCAGCTCACCCATTGGATGGTGCCTTGAGCTTAAAAATTTAGTTGGCTTTTGCAGTGTCAAGCAACCCTGTCACTGATTAGTCACACCTTTTTCTCCACTATGATTAAAACTATACAGAAAAAAATGGACTCATACAGTAGTTTTGGCTGAACCAAGTTCAGTGGAGTTGTCTCGTGCACTCAAGAACATTTGTACTACAGATTTAGTAAAAAGAACAACATCCTATTGGAAAGATTCTTAAATTTACTGAATCAGAGTTTGCATACTTTTAATTTGGATGATGTAGGTAAGTCAACCACAAAAGACTGTCCTCAGAGTCAGAGCATGCCTAGACTGAGTGAGTATTGAAACCAAATATTTGTCTGGCTTTATACTCATTACACTATTAATTATTTTAATTGTCTACAAAGGAGCATGAGGAAACATCTGGAAATAAATATACGTTTTGTTTAGATATCTAAGCAATTTTCAAATATACTAATAGAAATACAGCAGAAGATATGAGGCATCCTTTGAGAGGAGGGCTGTGACTCTGTTGCTAGAATATGGAAAAACATGACTAAAACATCTTTCTAGGGGAACTCAATGCAGTTGGAATAATTTTGTTTGGAGGTATGTCTCTCACTAAAGTAAATTGTGGTATCTTTTTCACTTCCCAAGGGGTATGAGAGACACACACACAGACACACACAGTATGTAATGTGTATGTAACATATATCTCTCATATATAGGTGTGTGTGTATATGATACATACATGTATATATTAGAAAAATATGTACACATGTTCTTCCATATTTATATTTTTCTTTTGGGCACGGGTAACTGCATACCATTGATTCCAATAGAGGTAAAATACACTAAGGGATGAGGCAAAGGAAGTGGAACGTGTGTATTGCACATAACCACATCCACCTCATGATTTTTTGTTGAAGAAAATCCACATACAGTAATTTTTTCTGCTTACAATTTCAGAATCTTTTTTGCATATGCATTTTCCAATTCCGGTTATTTGTCTGCATATCCAAATCTACTGTATGTGAGGTTTTATAGAGCAATCTGACAGCAGAGCTTTGTGTTTTACTGAATGTTTTCTTGGTGCATATGGTCTGACACGGATGAGCAGCCACGGTGAGATTTTGGAGTCTATTAAACTAGCTCATTAAAAAGATCAATCTGTTTCTGTAATAACACTGGGAACCATCAGTCACTGCAAGAGAGAAAAACTGACACCTGAGGAGACAACACATTTTGGTAATTTGTTCATGACATGTCATGAACAAAGTGTTCACTATATTTTGTTTACAACTTTTGGAGTTTACATTCTACTGTAGTAAAGCAAAGGAGCTTGAACCAATGTGAGTTCTTATTTTGGTGAACGAGTGCTTAGTTATAAATAACGTGATTTTAAATACATTAAGTACAAAAGACTTTTTGTTAATTAGTCATCCTTTGAGCTTGCTTGAAAGGGCTGTATGGCACATGAGCATGTCATATAGTGACTATATTTATGACAGCTGCCTACAAAGTGGATATAAGGCATTTTTAAGAAAAAAAAAATCTGCTAGGATATCTCTACAAAACAAAAGTGGCCAGGATTGTTTTGTGACTTTAGAAAGTGCTGCCGTGCTTGCTGTATCCTTGCCACCCCTGGCGATGAATTCACGTTGAAGGTAACTGGAAACAGGGACCGACTTTGATAATTCTCTTAGGCAAATCTTTTTATTTTAAGAAGTTCCTTCACATCTCAATAAGATAAAGGATGCTCACAGCTCTTATAGCGATGCGTCTTAGAAGCCATGAATAATTATGAGGAATTTTAAACAAATTTTCTTATTATGAACTGTTAGCAAGGAAATAGTAATCTTCTCTGTAACACAGCATTATAAACAAAATAAGTATTTTATTTAACAAAGCGTTATCACATCTTTGGACATCAAGACTTTATTGGTGGAAGTCCAGTTTAAAGCATCTTGCAGAAATAACAGATGAACAGCTTTGCCTCCTTCTTGCAAGCAGACTTCAGTGTTCTTTGAAATCGGTGTAATACTCTTGATCACGTGAAACTTAATTTTCCAGCCAAGGCAGTTTTGCATGGTCAGATTTCCTACCCAGGAAATTATGCATAAATTGCAATAATTTAAAACTGAAATGGTAACTTATGAACAACATGAAGTGTGTTGAATGGGTACAGACTAACGACTAGGATCTATTCTGCTATCTTTAATCTGAGTAAATCATGGCTCCAAGTAAAATGACTCCTTGCATGTTTATAGCTGAAGGACCACATCTTTATCATATTGCCTGTTTTCAAAATGATGGTGCTGATTTATGTGCGTGTCAAGGAAAATGTGAGCAACAAGAGCAAGAAAAAGAAAAATAAGAAAATGTGTCAGTTAAGCTTCCTACACAGTTAATATTATTTCCTCTCTACAGCTTGTTGTTGCTTTGCGAAATCAGATGGATCAGATAAAAATCAGATTAAATCAGATTAAAATTGTGGGGGTTTTGGATTTGGAACTAGTACTCATATGGGTCTGCCAGTTACTGTGAAACGAGTGCTTCCTCCGGCACCTGGGGAAACGCTGCTGTCCCAAGGGGGTGAGACCTGGAAGAATGAGTAGGACCGAGATCAGAAGCAGAATAGTAGGTTGAGTTCAGGGCATCTGAATTACAGCCCTCTTCAGTACTCGACTGTCTGTCTTTTATCACTATATTCAGTATATTCAGATATAGTAAATTTGCCAGTGGTTCCTGTTCTGATGAGACTTGGAAAATTGTTACCTTTTCATGTACTTCATATGGTCAGAACCACTAAATGAATTTATATATGGCCTCACTCTGGTATTCTGCTAAGTTGTTAATTTCGCCAGTGCAGAAAGTATAAGAACAAATTGTAGAATTAAGATTTCAACACACAGAAAAGACCCACCAGCCATTATACAGTACAAGAGGAAAGATAGGCATTTAATTTCAGTAAATGTGTTTTCAGTGGTAACATTAATTTCTATGTTGGTTAAACTCAGCATTCTAGGCAAAAACGGATATGCTGGTGTGTTGTCCAAGCTAATGCAATTCATTCTAGTTAAGTTAATTACGTATAAAACATTCCTTAAAAAAACATAGAAGTACCTGTACAATAAAGTGCAAATATGTTTATTTGTATGAAAATAGATGATTTTAACATCTAATTATAGTTCAAAATGGGAAAACTGGATTCCTACTTGTCACGGTTTTCTGATTTACTTTTCCTACACTGAATGATCAAAAAAAGTCAATGTAGTTATTTAATTATTTACCATTCTTTATTTTTTCCCTCATCTTTGTTAGAGATAATTCTAACTGTAACACTAAGGAACTTTGGCAGATTAATAGCTTGGCTCATACATACGGGAAAGTTCATATTTTGCTTGCATAGTAATTTTACAACTGAAAGACCTAGATACAGAGTTTGAGTAGTTATGTGCAAAGGAAACACACACCAGCAACTAAACACAAAACTTGTCTTGGAGGGCTGTCAAAAACATCATTACCCATTGGGAGTTATTGCAAGCAGTTCCATCATGCCAAAAGTCATTAAAAATATATGATGGTCCTTGGGTTTTCCTGATTAGGAGTTTTTGCAGCCATTCTGCATTTGCTTTGGAACAAGGTACATATTCCACTTCAGCAAAGTATGTCTTTTATATCTCTGCCCAAAATTAGAACAGCTGTCCTGCTGTACTGGTGAAAGATTCTCCACTCTTTGCCAAGTTAAGTTATAATAAAATATATATGCTTGCAGCTTCCTTGGCATTGGTGATTGTGGTGAGGTCCCTGGAAAATCTCTTTACTCCTCCTGAAAATGGTGCAACACATCTTTTAATTTCTTGCTGGTAGTTGCAAGATCTTATTTTGATCCTCTGTCCCAGTGGATGTTGGCAAAGATTTGGTTTCATCCTTCCTCTCATTGACATTAAAGGAGAACCTATTGAGGGGCAACAGTTAATACCTTGAGTGTTTCTCCACACACAGTCCCTGGAGGTTGGTTGGTTTGTGGGAGAGGGTTTGTTGAAGGTCAGTTGGTTTTAAGGGCAGCAGGCAAACAAGAAAATTAAATCAAATTTACCTTCCTGTCAAAGTGACCAAAAATTGTGTTATTATTAGGAGGAGATATTATGCCATCCATAAATCACAGAGGAGAAAGTTCTGCTTAAAAAAGGCTGGAATGTATTAGCTGTTTAATAAAGGTTTTTGGAGAGAAGGATGCAACCTCAACAGTTTACAATATTTATATCTAATAACCTTTCTGTTCAAAGCTAATATTTTGTAGGTTTTGTTTATTCCAGTGGTAAAACCCCCCAGTGAAATGAAGCTTCCCTAAAAGGAGTTGAAGTAACTCTAGCCTTTCTATTTTTATTTTAATGGAAAATGAATTCAGTGTGAATTCCAAGTTCTCAGGTAGAGGTGCAAAGTAGAGACTTCTTTGTAAAGAGCTGATTATGAATTGAATTGAGTATCTATAAAGTAAAAAACTGCCCTTCTCCTTGATAACTCTTCAGAGTTGCCTGAGCATAAAACCCCTGTCTAAGAGTAGTGGAGTGGGAAATCTTGTACGTTGAAAACTTGAGTCTAACCACATCTTCCTGCAAAACTAATGACAGGCACAGCGCCTTTGACTGAAATAACCCAGATGGTACAAAAATCTCTGAAGGAAGCAGTTCTCATCATCCCGAGTAATTCTTGCTAAAGTCTTAGTGTGATGCTGATCTTGATGGGAACTCATCCTGGCATTACGTATAACTGACCTTCAGCACACTGACACACACTACCTTAAGACTATATGCTATCCTCTTGAAAAAAAACCCACATTTCTTTAATGGTAAATTTCCCCTAATCACTATATACTATAGTACTACTGAAAGTAGGAATTTCTCGGCCTCTGGCTTATGCATCAGTTGATTATTTCAGCTCTGTAGTTAGGTGTGTATCCATCCCATCAGCGGGTGATTTCAGTGAATGCTGCTCACTCTCCAGCCCAGCTCTTAAGCCGCTCCATCGGAAGGCTCACCCTGCTAGTATTTCTCAAGTTACAGGGGTAGTTAGACAAGGAGAATATGTCCTTTGTATATTTTGAATGAGCAGTGTTATGAAATGTTCTGCAACGGTGCACACTTGGAGCAAAGTGAAAGAACAAGCTTCGGTTCCCGAAGCTGCATGTGTAGGTGGGGGTGCATGTTCCTGAGCAGCTCTGCTCACTAAGGGAATTAAAATTCCTTTGCTTTGTTTTTCAGAACCAAAGAAAACGGCTTTGACAGAGAGCCTTTGCACTCAGAGCATCCAAGCAAGCGGCCCTGCACTATTAGCCCAGGCCAGCGGTACAGTCCAAATAATGGCTTATCTTATCAGCCCAATGGTCTGCCTCATCCCACCCCACCTCCACCTCAGCATTATCGTTTGGATGATATGGCCATTGCCCACCACTACAGGGACTCATACAGACACCCCAATCACAGGGACCTCAGGGACAGAAACAGACCTATGGGTAAGGCATGTTGATTTTCTGCATTGTTTTTTTGAGGTTTCTCATCTCCTTGTAATTACATTCTGTATTGTGAACAGGGGTTTTTTTTTGCTGTTTAAATATACCTGCCATTCAGATGTAGCCTTTGTAGCTGCTTGCCCATCTAGCTTCTTCTAATGGCCTTATTTCAGATTTATATTTGTAAAAGTGGATTAAATTGTGCCTTTGCTACACTGCAGCAAAAGAGTCAGAAGGAGGAGGAACCCATGCGTTCACAGCTGTGTAGATGACATGGACACTCAGGTGTGTGGCAGGCAAGGATAGGTAGTCTCTTATTTTTCTTCTAACAACATTGATATAGCTTGATTTCAGCTTAGACTAGAGGAAAGTTGTTAGCCTTTGGAGAAGTGTTTTGTGTGTGGCATCTCAGGAGCGCACAGCAGCGTGGGGATGTCTGCGGAGGGTGCGAACAGCAGAAGCACCAACCGCAGCCCGCGCAGGGCTGCCCTTGCAGCACATTTTGGTTTAATGGGATGTGTGATGCTCTTGGATTTGCCTGGCTTGCTTCTGTCACATCTGCACTTGCTATTCTTCCTTGTTTTAAACAAATCTTCAATAAAAGAGGAACATTTACAAATACTCAGCATCTGTATAGAGGAGGCTAAACAAAGAGCAAGTGTCGGTTCCTCTTGAGTGTTGATAATAAATACTGGCTTGGTTGTATCATGTTGTCAGCTGCTCTGATATATGTGCTACATTTTAACCACATGTTGTTTAAACATCTGTGAAGGGATGAACCCTTAATGATGCTCTGTTGACATGGTAGTAATTACTGCATTTACTGAAATAACGTTGAGTTTATACTAATATTTTTTCAACTCTCTGAAGTACAGCTAGTATTTGATACATTGAGTTACCAAATAATTGTCTTGCTGACTTCTTCAAGTAGTGCAAATAAAAAATTATATAGGACATTGTATGTTTTGTATACATATATATAACAATTGTATATAGTCAGAAAGGGTTATGTCCATTTTTGAGAGGTCATCTTGCAACCTACAGAACTTGCGAAATTGAAGACATTAAATTGAGTAAAAAAGTAGCATCTCGTGTGGGGAAAAGTGCTAAACAGAACTTAGAGCAAAGTTTTTAAGCATCCATTTATTTTTGTGGTGGCATTCCTGATCCTAGACTAGGTAATGTATGATATATTTGTCCGATAGGCTCTCCCCCACCCCCCACTGACTCCCAACATTGTCAACATGATTTGCTCCTTTTTGGCAGGGTTGCATGGCACACGTCAAGAAGAAATGATTGATCACAGGCTAACAGACAGAGAATGGGCAGAAGAGTGGAAACACCTTGATCATGTAAGGGCTGAACGTACTTTTATGTGTAATTGTCTGAAAGGAGCCCTTTTAAGATAGGAATTTAAAATTTTTCTTTTTAAACAAATTTGAATCCCAGGAGAAATTTTGAAAGCGTTGGTGATTAAATCAGAGGGCTTGATGTTCCCCGTTAGGTAGCTCATACCAGGCCTTGCTGTTAAGTGCCAACTGCAGTATCCTTATTATTACAGGCTGCCAAAAGGGGAATGGATTCTGCTCTATAAAACCCAGATCTGGGACACATTGGATTTGTTCTCTGAATTTATTAGCTCTTACAACATTTGTAGGCATCAGTTCTGGACCAGATCTGGCCACTGTGGTGCCATGTGATACTAGTGGTGGGACTACAGTCTGTTCAGCCTTTTCCTCCTTGTCTTGGCCCTTTCCCCCAGAAATCCGTATCTGTACCATTTAGGACCACCAATTAAACAGGAAGAGATTGTCGTTCTTAAAACAAGATTAGTATTTTTCAGCAGTATTTGAGATAACAGGAAGAGACTCCTTCATTATTAAAACCAGGCACTCAGCACGTTAATGTTTCTTTTATTTTTCTGTCAGTTTATTAATAAAATGTTCTTTTTTGTTTCTCTGCTCCATCCACCACTGCGAATAGCTGTTAAACTGTATAATGGACATGGTGGAAAAAACTAGGCGATCTCTCACTGTACTACGGCGATGTCAAGAAGCAGACCGTGAGGAGCTTAATTACTGGATACGGCGGTACAGTGATGCAGAAGATTTAAAAAAAGGTGGTAACAGCAGCAGTAGTCATTCCAGACAGCAGAGTCCAGTGAATCCAGATCCAGTTACATTAGGTACAGTATCCTCATTAAAAATCGTTAACCGGTCCTCTTTCAGTTCAGCTAAGTGGTAGATGAAGTTTATATTTGTTCTTCTGATTCTTCTTCTGTGATCGCGATGAAATATTCCTCTCTGCTGACTACTGAATTAACTGTAACTCTTGTGCTCTAATAGTCATGTTTACATGTGGAATGGCTTGGGTTTTTGGGTGATGCTTGGTAATTTGCTTTCCGTTCAGCAATGTCTGAGAGCAGTGGGGTGGGAGGACAGACTGTCATATAGGGATGGCAGAGCAGTGGGACGTGCACTGACTTTCCGTCCCTTCCATCTCCTTCCCTTGCCTGCTTGGTTAAGGAAATCTGTAGGTCCTTCTGCATTGTTAGCGCTGTGAAACCAGGGACATTCGCCTTCTCGAATCAAATGACTTAACTTTGAAGTTGTCTTTCTAAGGAAATGAAAGGAGATATAAAGATATGGGCACTTCTTAGCTGTACTGTGTTTCTGTATAAGAAAGAAAGTACATCTGGGATGCCCACAGCCATGCACACATGATCCTTCTGGGTCTGTGTCCACTGCTGCAGCTCACGCAGGTGTGTCAGAGCTAGTTTTGGGTACTGCTCGCGGTGTAGTTACGTGGAGCCACTCAAAGCTCAGCTCAAGCTGCAAAGCCCACCTACAAGGAGCAGACCAAGCAGCTGGACATTCATGCTCTGCAGACTTTCACAGTCACACTCGCACGATACCTCGCGCAACTACTCCCAGATGACTCTGCTGTATAAAAACAAGCTTTTATTTTGTGGGCTTTCTGAAATTTATTAATATATTGGCCTGCTTCTACCCCATCCCCTTGCTTTTATGGCAGGTGTGGTAAAGAAACACATCTTGGTGTGATGCCTTTTTATTGTTCTCTGCTCTTTTGAAGAGAACAGCAAACTATGATTGCTCCTCTAATATTTATCTTTAAAAAAATAACTTGTCCATATTGAGTGCCATCTACTTTAAACCATCATAAACTGTGCTCATTAGTGGAATTGAATGTGTGCGTTATTTTGCAACCATGTTTTATTTAAAGCTGTGTTTTCCTTTTGCCCCTAAGAATAACTTATTAAATCTACAACTTACTTATTTGCAAGTAGAAAAACAGAAAAACAAATCCAATGCTCTCTCCATCTTCCTCTTGGTAAATCTCTAGAGTTCTCACTGTAATATTTAGTGCCTCCTGATAACAAACATACCTCTTTTTTTTTTTGTTTCCGTCAAATGATCTGAGCCAATAGCTGTATAAATTAGCTTCAGTCAGTGAACGGAATGGTTATGGAAATGCTGTTCCCAACTTCACTAGTAAGTCTAGTCCCTAGAGGAGCCCTTCTCAGAAAGAAGCATTCAGGTAATGGCTTGTATGAATAGTGTTAAATGTAATGTAAAGAAAAACTCATAAATATGGTATCTCAATTGTCGATCGCATCTACAGCTTCGGGAAGAACACTTGTGAGTAAGCCCCTAGATCAAAAGCAGTGGCACCACTCTCTAGTAAAACTATGATGGAAAAAGAGCCAGGCCACGGTGCCTGTCAGTATCATTAGTAGGTAAAAAAAAAAGAAAGGAAACTGAGTTTTTATAATTTCCCCAAAGAAACTGGAACTCAAGACATTCATCAAAACTTTGTAGATAATAGTACAATCCAAGAAAAATAATCATAACCACAGCAACAGCAACAAAAGATAGAATGGAGATCAAACATACAACTAGATCCCTATATTCTTGTTTTGTTTGTGTATTTGTCAGGATGAATTCATGGAAACAGCAAAGTCTGTTTGCTTAAAAAGACGTTATGCAGCACAGCCTTTGGCATTGGACACACTAGTCACCTGTGCAGTACTACGGGTACAAATGAACTGGTTGGAGTGAGTCCATTTCAATTTTAACATGTCCATTTTGGTTATTTGGCTTTAAAAACTACTTCCCTAGGCTCATGGACATGAAACTTGGATTACTTCGGTGATGTAGCATCCATGTCAGTCGTAAATATTGACAAGAAATGCTTTTGTGTCTTGACATATAAGGCAGAAAATGGAAAGGTAATCCTTGTATTTCCTCAAATCTGGTAGTAACCTCGTAAACAAAATGAAAACTCCTCACATTCAGAGGTACAATAAAATTGAAGCAGTGTTTGTGAGCCTTGGTATGCTGTTCTGTGTAGGACTTTTTATTTTATAAAGTTTTGAAATGTGGAGGAAGGGGTTGAAAAATTCCTCCAATATTTTAATTGAAGTGCGACAACATGTAAATACTGTTTTTTGCTGCAGGGATTCTACATGTCAGTGATTCCCCTTTGTATTTTTTTAAAGGAGGTAATCCACCCTTAAATCCATCTTGTCATCTCCACTAGCAAGAGGAAGAAATAAGGGGGCCATATGGCTACGTTGTTTGTGCCTTTGTTTCTTTTTCTTTACTATTAAAATATCATCACTGAAGTGATAAGTTCTCACTGTAAATATTATGCCATGGTCTTCATAGATAGCTCTTGCCAAAGAACTCTGGGCTGAAATTTAGCATATGTAGTTTGAGTCCAAAATAAATTGAAGAACATTCTGGTAGTCATTTTGAACCAGCAGACATTTTTTTCCTGCCGAAGATTTTTGTGCTTCTTTTAATTTGACATCCCTGTAAATCATGTTGAGCTTGACATTTCACAGTATCTGATCGATAGTTTTCTGTGTTTTAATTAAGAAATCAAACGAAATACTTGATAATTCATTTTAATGCAGTGTAATCCAATACACGCAGTAGCCGTCTACAACAGGTTACACGCTCTCATTATTCTCTGAGAGTGTGTTGAAGGTAAGATGGGTCCATTCTTTTCAGTCTGAATAATACATGTTTATAAAAGTCTAAAAATGACTCAGACTTTATGTATATTCACTTGATGAACTGTGATGGTCTATGAAGTGAATAATACATCATCCGACTCCTCCATTTCTGCTGAAGAATTTCAGTACTACATACTGCAGCAGGACTGCAACTTTCATCCTAATAGTGAATAATTACACATATCAGACATTGTATACTGAAATACACACAGTCGGATAAATTAAAGATGAGGGTTCTTCAACATCATGGGTTATAAACAAGATCTATAACCTTACTGAGTGCAGCTGTGGCTCTAGATAAGTGGTGTAGGCACACATCAGAAGGTCTGCAGTGATGTTGATATTTTCTGTCTGTTGAATTTATCTGAATGGAAATCTTACAAAATAGAGTTTGAAATCTCCAACTGAAGAGTGCCAATACCTGCAGGATTTGCCCCAGGAAGCCAGGATTCTCAGAACTGTATGAATTTGTCAAAAACACATAGGTTAGCCATTTCTTAATACATTTTTAAATGTTAACCCTTTCAGAGCCAGTTTATATTTTATCAAAGGTTCTTCTCCCTCATACTTTCAGTGTTAGCCAGGGCATTCCTGCTGATACATGTCTGTTCATGCTGCGATTATAAAATCTTTTCTTTGCCATTTGCAGGTAATCAGCATTGCTGTGATATGCATGATATTCTCAACATGAGCTAACGGGAATGCTGTGAATTTATAACTTGTAATTCTAGAATGTAAAGCCTCTGTAGTACTGGTCACTGATGATATTAGGTATTGCTCTTAATCCACTCGCTGCGTGGGAGGTTTGGGCTGGATTGTGGTGTACTGAATTGCATGCTGTTAGATGGGGCTACAGCTGCAGAAACATTGCACGTTTGTGTTCTCAGTGTTTGGTTCTGACTTGATCTTGGTTGAGGATGACTCAGTAATACGGTACCCATGTGGTTTTCCTTTTCTTATTCTTTTTAAATGAGAACATAGCTATATTTTTAATGCAATTTCGCATATATTCAAGGAATGTTGTAACAGCCACAAAAATGTATTAGAGGGCAAAGATGTATGTAAAAATACTTGAAACTCATGCCCCCCAACAAGGTTAGCGAGGTAGTCTGATCCAGTATTACACTTCTTCAGATTTGCATCTATATATTTCATTAATTGGAGTGGCACACTTTTGAGCTTTACTCTTACAAACAAGGCAGTCAATATTTGATATTTATTGCTCCAAGAAGTTTTTTACTTGTTGTCTGTGTCCCACCAATGATCTTACATTTATTATAGGGTAGAATGAAGCAAATTTTGCATATGAAATATGAAAAGCATATAAATACATATAAAAGCATATATATTTCATATATGAAATAATCTATAGTTCAGGTCTGGTTATATGCAGTTGTTATTATTTTTGAGCCCTAATGCTCACTGTGGCATATAGGGTATTGTTGGTCACTGCTAGTATTTTCATAAACACAATAAATTCTAAAAGAGCCTCAAAAGATAAGCGGTTCATCTCTGTTTCTTAATATTTTGTAATTATAGGCTTGGATGTCATTGTCCAGTGATAAAAACCTCCATTCTTTTGTATTGTCAATTCATCTTCTGTTCCTTCTTTCCAAATACGGATTAGGCTTTTTGACAGTTTTGAACACATCTTTTCCTTTTAAGTCTTTCTATTCTGTTTTCTTGGGTTTGGTCCTTATTATCTTGTGAGAGTTCATATCCTTTATTTGGTCCTAACTTTTTGTCTCAGCTTCACTTCCCAGATCCGTATTTATTTCTGGCTCTTACAACTCTCCACGTCTCTCTCTTTAAGTACTTTCAGCACCTATTCTCTTTATCTTAAAACCACCAAAAATAAGCAGTCTACAAGATATTTCTACTCATTAACCTCCAGAAACCTGGTTGATCAATTAACTGTTGATGATTCTTATGGTTGAATGCATTCCTGAAATAAATACACCAAAGCCCATATGGAACCCAGCACCATATTGTGACAATACAATTTTTTGGGGTGAATGTTTTCTTTCTTATTTTAAAAAAAAATAAATATCCAGGATATACTAAAAATAGTACTTTTTCTGTATATTTTACAAAATAATATATTATGTTCTTCCTTGCTGTTCAGTAGAATGTGAGGGCTGAAACCGAGACCAATTTTTGTGTCTTTTTCTCGTGTGTATTCTTATGTCCCAGTCCAGCAATTTTCTTGCTGAAAGGTTTTATTTCACATTAAAATAGAAAATTCCAAAAACATTTTTTATTTCAAAATCTATTTTATTTTTACTTCATTTAAGCTTTTCACAGACAAGTACTGATTACTCTCATGTATGTGTGCTTTTTATTTTCCTTGCTGGGCTTTTTCATCTGGTTCAGTAGGAACCGGACTGATTATCAACAAGTGCTTTCAAACCATGCCTTGCTGTGAATTTCGGGTAAATTCAGTCGTGTACATCCCATTGTTCTGCATAATAGCATTGTTGCATTTTCACCATTAACAAACCTTTGTATTATGTCTGACATGTAAAGCCTTTTCCATTATCCTTTATCCATTATCCTTATCCATTATCCATCTGTATGAGCTGCCTTGTCATTCAGGTTATTCCTAGTCTTGTCTGATTTCATTCTGTTTCCTTGCAGGCAGAATTTACTTTGACTTCTAGATGCTGCGGTCACTCAGTTATTATAATGTGTTTTCCTCATTATGGCTTTTTGCAGTTGGTATTACATTTAGTATTATAGGGACTTCTCTTAATTGTGTTTGAGTTCATTTCACTTTGGTTTGAGTTTGCTAGATGTCCAAGTTAAGATCTTTCGTGTTTAATTTTAGTGAGGAAGTTCTGTGATTCTTAATCTGAAGGATACCTTACCTTAAAAATAATAGTAATATAAGATTTATATCCTCTGGTCATGTCCTGTAGTTTAGCCCCAAAAAGAAGATTGTTTTCATGGACTCATCACCACTGACTAAACAATAGCTGTGTTAATAATATTTTTCTTGCTTGGAAAATATGTTTTTTATTATCTTCATAAGTGCTTCTTGTCTTTTTTTGTGTGCCGTTCCAAACTATGGGAAAGTCTCTCACAAGCTCTTGATTTAATTCTTCTTGCAGAGGATCTCGTTCCTCATGTAAATAATTTGTGGTTGGAATAAGAGCTTGATTGATGTTTATGTTTTGGAAATTTTAACAATTAGCTGGCAATCTGGTCATTTATGTCATTGAATTCCATTTTTGGAAAGTCATGTGTACCAAAAAATCAGCTCCACGTCTCTATTTTTAATACTAAGTACCATGGTAAAGGGCTTAAATCAAGGTTATGATCCCCTTGCAGTGGATGGTACCTTAAATAGCAGACAGGAAAACTCAGCACAAAGTACAAGACATGAATGCAACAAGCCCCTTGTTTTGCCATATTTGGAGCCTGGTTGGGTCTTTTCCTGCAGGTATTGCAGGAAAAGCAGAGAAGAGTGTTTTAATTTTTCGCCTGTAGTTTTCCTGAGCTTTCAAGCAATGTTTTCTGCTACCGCCTCTGTCTGTGACTGAACTGGCACTGTGCCCACAAGTCTAAAATCCTCCAAGGGATGACAGAAGTGTACACAATGATATTTGTCATCTTGAGAACCATACGAGCCAAGTGATATGGAGCATTTTCCCATTTTCAGCATCAGGTCTCAAGTCCTCTATCAAATCGATTAAACCAGTGTAAATAGTTAGCTATGTTGCAGAATCTTGCACACACATACACACACACACGCACCCCCCACACACCCGCCATCATTTTATGCTCGGAAGGTGTGAAATTCTGCCTATGAAAATCCATTTTTTTTCCATCCTGTACTTCAGTGACAAACAGAAGAGCTGGGGAAATCCACTCAGCTGCCTGTCAGATGGGAAGATTCAGTCCACCCCGTTGGTGTCTGCAGATTTCACGTGCTTGAAACTGCATCTGTGGAACAGTGTGCAGGGATTGGGATTCCCTACTCTCTGCGTAGCTGAAACGGCCCCTGTCATTTCCACCTTTGTCAGCTGTCTGCAATATTAAACATCATCTTTTAAATGTATTTAAGTTTCTATAGCCTACTGTATATAAAGAGCACTGCATGCATATGTATGGTGGTGTAAAAAGTGATTTGCAAAGCCTAATGATTCAACCTTTTTCTTAAAAACACTACTTTTTGACCAAGTTATTGAATAGTAACTTTAGGATACAAAAATGAATATATTTAGTAAAAATTAGTATTCAAAGAATGGCGTGTGTACTTTTGTTATGTTTCAAACTCAGACATCAAACAGGATGCTTAACTTCTAGCAACATCTCTAAAAAGATGCAAATCTCTCTAATGTAATAAATCAAGTTACTTTATTTTGACAATTGAATTCTATCGCACGGGCAATAGTAATCATGGTAGTGAACTTACCTTTAGGTTGGTGGTTTGGGTTTTTTGGTGTTGTTTTTGTTTTTGGTTTTGGGTTTTTTTGTTTGTTTGTTTTTTAGGTTTTTTTTGTTGTTGTTGTTGGGTTTTGTTTTTTTTTTAATTTCTCATCTATTACTTTGAAAAATAGTTAATCAGTTTTTAAATTGTATTTGAAAAGAGCAGCTTTTCATCTGCTGAGAATCTGTTTGCTAAATTTCAGGCCAAAGTGAATTTTCTTTCTGTACTGTCTGATCTTGCGTCTTTGAAGTCTGTGTGGAAGGGATCTTGGTGATTTCAGAGCTCTTAGGCTCAGGCCCAGAGGTTAAACCCTTTAAAAAAAGAGGAGAGGGGGAAAAGAGCTGTCAAAATGTGATTGAAATATATGGGTGAATTACGAGCTTCATCTCCAGTGAGGTTGTTTGGCAGCATATGTATTTAGGGGCTTAACCTAAAGTTCAAGGTTCTGGTTTTCAAGCACGTGCAGCCACAGTTGCCAACATGGGCTCAGATATAGGAGAGCGTAGCTCTGAACATATAGAAACACCCCTTTCTTTTTCTGCGGACAGCTTATTTGATCACTGGAATGACATCTTGGCTTTTATCTCTGCTTGTCAGTAGCCATTCTGTTTTCACAGAGCCGAAGTGCCAAGTGCCGGACTGTTGCCCTCTTTCTTCTTCCTTTTCATAAACATAATGACAAAGGATGAAGCACGTCACTACCTCAGCTGGTCTCGCAAAGCCAGCCTTGAAAGTGTGGAAACTGTCATACCAAGTTGACTTGAAACGCTATAAAATAAAAATAAAGCAAACTAGTCTCAGCTTGGCTTAAGATGAGACATTTGAGTCCTAAACATTGATCTGGTCTATGTGACATTCGTGAGCTATGGCCTCAGCATCCGTTTTATTTTGAGTGAAGCAAAACTTCACATGAATTTTTGTCTGAGTGATAAGTAAAGGGAAAAGGTATTTCTCTAAGCCTTGCTCTCAACAAGCAAGCATTGCTTATGATGTTCTGTCTTTTTCCCTCCGCACCCCCTCCTCCTGCAGAATCGCATCGGGAATTCCTTCACAGGCCTGCGTCTGGATACGTGCCAGAGGAGATCTGGAAGAAAGCTGGTAAGAACTGTTTAAAAACACCAGCTTAGTCTTCTGGCAGCTGTGTGCAGTTGTTAATGCACTGATGTGAGGAATGAGAAAAAAAAAGGTGGGGGGGGAGCTTACTAGTAACAAGAAGAAATTGTGTTTAAGAATCTTAAACTCGAACTGATCAGGACGTGAAATAATCTTTATAATAGAAGCATCTGCTGCTATAGTTAGGGGGATATCAGTACTGCCGTTAAGGACCCTATTTTCTGGGGTTATAATGGTTTCAGGCTGAAACTTGATATGCTAAAGTTTCAATCTGTTAGCAATTTAAAAAAAAAGTTTATGTGGGATCTTTTTTTTTAACCTTCAAGGTTCCTGCCTAGTTAAGGTCAGGATTCCTAATGGATAGAAAAAACCTAAGTATACCTGTTAAAGATAAACTTCCAGCTATGCAATGTAACCATTCTTAATTTTAAAAAGATTTTGTGCCCGTCAGACCCCAGGGAAGTCTGCTCATAACCTTGCAAAGTTTTCAATGAAGTAAGCGAGATCGCATCTCCGCAGCTGCTCTGGGTGGTTGCATGGGCATTGACAGTGCCTTCCCTGAGCTTGAAAAGCACCATGGGCAGATATTGTGGTTGTAGTTTTCTTCAACACCTAAAACTCTGCCTGAGCACAGGAGTTCCCTGGTGAGCATCCTATTGTGCTGCTGGAGCTAAACCTTTTGCTCTTCTGACATCGATATCAGTTTCCTTGTTTTCAGAGGGGCCAGGAGGTAGCTCTTGAACTCCAGCAATGTAGTTGAGCCTCTGTATCTACAATCATACACCGCCCCGCTTTTGAACACCTGTATAACCATGAAGTCTACTGCAGCTGTCTGAGCAGGAGTTAATGATTAAATGGCAAATATGCAGCAGTTTCAATGCTTTCTGATGAAATCTCCTGTAACTGCTTGCTGCTTTTTGCAGCATTTTAAACTAGATACAGAACATATGTGTAAAAGTGTTCTGCTGGCATATTTTTGCATCAGACAAGAAGTTGTGTTGTTTGTGGGAGGTGGGTTTATCATGTAAACTCTACATTTGTCAATATGTAAATTAATATTTTTGGAACTGCTGTGGTTTATATGAAAAATAACAAAATAATCTACAATTTTTCTTTTGTCCAAGGAAAGTATGGCCTTTGTAACTCAATGCTCTTGTGTACCCAAAAGTATTTTTATATTTTGTTTTGCCATATTTGTGTTAACATCTTAGATGAAAAATAAGAAAAAAGATTTGCAGTCCCAGGAAATCTCAGTAAGAGAAGCATTATTCAGTTCAATTTCAGGAACTTTATTCTTGCAAAATCTAGGTTTTGATGTTGCTTGTCATATCAGGTAATTTATGACTCCTAGATGCAGTACAACAGAAGAAAAAAAAGTTCCTTCATAAGCTAGCAATACAAGAAAAAAAGTTTCTTCATAAGATAGCAATACAAGTTAATTGAAGTTTTGGCTTGAGTTATAAAATTGGATGTGCATTCGCATCGCATATATCCACAAGTGATAGTGTAAAGGAGCTGTGACGTGTCATCTTGTGAACATATATGTGATCAGTTCCTTTGAAACAAAGCTTTTCCTTTGGCCCTGTTTCTAGTCTCTTATATTCATGCTGATGTGGGTTTAAATCAGATTCCCTGCATTAACTGACTGTGCCTGTGAATTGGAGAATGAAAAAAGTCTGACTCTCTACAGAATGCACACCTGTATCTAAGAGTAGTAAAAGATCAGAAAGCATACAGCTTTTCATAAATCACAGGCCTTCGTTTTCAGGAGAGTGCACTGAAGTTGGAGGTCTCCACAATTTTGTAATCAGTTCACGGCAGTAAAGGTGCAATTCGGGTCTGTAAGAATAGGTCTCTAGTGCCATTTGAGATGCTCCGTAGTTTCCTGGCTGGGCTACAAATGCCAGTCAAGAAGGCTGCAAATCTCTCACAGGTCATTTCTACTGGCCTAGTGTAGATATATCTTGGTATCTCAAATGTCCGTAAAGGCCAACATGTAGACAGCTGAATCAAGTATAAAAGTCTGATTGGCATGCTGAATCCATTGAACTGAAAGAATTTGGCATACAAACAGTTAATAAGCAACCTCAAAATCCTGTGAAAAGGGATTCACTTTAAACTTTTTGAGACTGATAGGCTCCAGCACAGTTCTTTAAATAGACCAGTATATGTGCTTTTGTGATTGTTGGAGCAAGCATGTAGTAAGGACCACCTTGTGAATTAAAGCCATGTGAACCCAATTCAGTTTCATACATAGTGGAAATTCATCAGTGCCCTGATTCATCTCATTGAATTGTGGGTATGTAGATAAAGAGGCCCAGCCAAGTTCTTGGTGTCCGTCAGTAGTCAAGTGAGAGGCAGGCATGTGAAGAGGATCAGTCAGATCAAAGGTTGGATGACTTCCTCTCTGGAAATAGCTATATTTCTCTTTATTAAATACTGAGGGGATCCCAGGCCCACTGTGGGCTGCTGCCTTAGCTTCTTTCTGTGTCATGAGGAAACTGTCTTCCAGCCATCTCCTATCACACAGCAAGGCCTACTGTTTATCGCAATTCTGGACTGGAGTTACCAGTTACTTACTGGAGTTAAGATCTGGAGTTACCGAACAGGTGTGGGATGACCATACAAAGAACTGTCATACAAAGACAATAAAGACCCTACACATTCTCCAGAGGAGTCCCAAGAAAGAGATTGTGCATTTTGGAGTATGAAGCTGAGATAAGTCATGTCACCAACTCCTAATGCCTTCTTTGCCACAATCAGTCTGAGATTGAGATTATTCAAATGTCATGGTGGCACAGGACTGCACCCCTGCCCAACACCTTTCCTTTTTCATCGTGTGGACTGAGTGTGCCCATGATGTGAGGGAGCTGACCAGGAGCTGGCTGGTGAATCATCATGTTGGGTTATATACAACAGTGAATGATGAGTGGAGTACCTCTCCTGAGTCAGCTCCAAGGATCTCCAAGTAACACTGGTTCCACACAGGCTCTTTGCGCTCTCTCATGAGTTAGCGCTACTCAAAGGGAAGGAAGATTTCACCTACATTCCTAAAGAGACAGAGTGGATTTATGCCAAGAGTGTTTAGCATTAGTGGGAAAATGGAGGATGCAGATCCATGCATCTTAGGTATTTGGTTTTAAAAACTTCCAGATTTATGTTTTCTGATATTGGAATTTAATCACTCTTCCTTTCTCTGGTAGAGCAGAGAAGGGAAGAGTACTGGTATCATTCTTGGTCTTCATAGCTCAGCATTGTCCAGGCAAATAAAATCTCCTTCATTGTCACCCATAACTTTTCCTGCACAGATATTACAGTTTTTGTTGTTAGCTGAAACTATGAAGCCTACATTCTATGTCTGTAAAATATCTGTAGGTACTGGAAACATTCCTTTTAAGAAGATGTGCAGAAAATCAGTGATAAGAATCACGGAATCACAGAATTTTCAGAGTTGGAAAGGACCTCTAGAGATCATCTAGTCCAACTCCCCTGCTAAAGCAAGAATGCCTAGAGCACATTACTCAGGACTGCATCCAGGCGGGTCTTGAAAATCTCCAGAGAAAGGGACTCCACAATGTCCCTGGGCAGCCTCTTACAGTGCTGTGTCACCCTTACCATAAAGAAGTTTTTTCTTAGGTTTAAATGGAACTTCCTATGTTCCAACTTGTGCCCGTTGCCCCTAGTCCTGTCACTGGCAACCACTGAAAAGAGTCTGCCTCCATCCTCCTTCAACCCACCCTTTAGATACTTCTAAGCAAGAAGGTGGTCTCCCCTCAGCCTTCTCTTCTCCAGGCTCAAGAGTCCCAGCTCTCTCAGCCTTTCCTCACAAGGGAGGTGCTCCAATCCCCCAGTCATCTTTGTTGCCCTACGCTGGGCTCTCTCCAGTAGTTCCCTGTCCCGCTTGAGCTGGGGAGCCCAGAACTGGACACAGTGCTCCAGTTGCGGCCTCACCAGTGCCAAGTAGAGGGGGACAATGACCTCCCTCGACCTCCTGGCCACACTCTTCCCTATGCAGCCCAGGATTCCATTAGCCTTCCTGGTGACAAGGGCACATTGCTGGCTCATGGATAATTTACTGTCTACCAGGAGCCCCAGATCCTTCTTCTCAGAACTGCTTTCCAGCAGGTCCACCCCTAACCTATATTGGTGCCTAGCATTCTTCCTCCCCAGGTGCAGGACCCTACACTTGCTCTTGTATCGTAGAATGGTTTAGGTTGGAAGGGACCTTGAAGATCATCTAGTTCCAACCCCCCTGCCATGGGCAAGGACACCTCCCAGTAGACCAGATTGCTCAAAGACTTGCCCAGCCTGGCCTTGAACACTTCCAGGGATGGGGCCTCCACAGCTTGCCTGGGCAACCTGTTCCAGTGCCTCACCAGCCTCATAGTGAAAAGTTTCTTCCTGAGATCTAATGTAAAGCTACCCTCTTCCAGTTTGGAATAGGAAATTTTGTCTAGTTTATTTGGGAGTTCATGAGTTCATACAATATTGAAATAATGGTGATACATTGTGACCAAAAAATCCGAAGTATTTTAGTTATTTGTTTTCACAGTATAGTACAACACAAAATCTTTTGCCAAATTGAATTGGAATACTAAAGTCCAATCCATAGTTTATACCAATTAAAAAGTATCAGTCAGGCATATGGCCTTGTAAGCACTTCTAGCGTCTTCACACTCTCAGAAGCTTTGCAGAAAACAGTATGAAATATAGAAGTTAGAAGATGAGGTTCAATTTCTGTATTTGGACTGAACAGAAGTAGATTATGTAGGATGAAAAACTATAAAATTAGAATTGTCTAAAATGCTGGAGTATTGTGCTTCTGTTTAATATAATAGCTTAAACTGGCACTTCTAACCACCTCAGCACCTCAATGTAAAACTAAATTTATATGATGTAATGGAAGTGCATCATGCCATACAAGGATAATTTGTATTCATAGCAAATATCAGCAAGAATACAGACTTTTTTAAAGAAATCCACTTAGTTAATAACTGCAGTTCACAGACACAAAACGTCTGTATTTAAGTTCCCTCATTTTTATGAAAATGGTAATAAAATTGCATCTGTATGTTTGCCTGTGTATATTTCTTTTCTCGCGATCAGTGAATGTTTGCAGTTGGTAATAAATATTCAAGCACCTTGCAAATGTCCTACCAATTCCCTTTGCTGATCTGTGTGTGCCTGTGGGACTAGAATAGGAATGCATAATTTAAATATAAATTGCCTGATTTGCATATACAATTAGTCTAGCTGCAGCTTTGATCGTAAGCAAAAATTATTGTCCTGTATTGCCACTTAGATAGAATTTTAATTCACCTTGAATATTCAAAGTAAATTAAGCCTTGGCTGTATGGTTGAAGGGTATGATTTTTTCCTCTCCCGAGGCTTTCCCCTAAACAACATTTATGGTAGGGTAATATAAGGGCATATTTTCAGCCTCATAAAAATAAAGGCCTAAGTTTTATCTCTAAATTCCCCTCCCTCAAAAACTTGAGTTGAAACATCTCTCTCAGACTTGCATATGCATAACGCACACAGAGTAACAGAACTGTTCTTTCATTTTAATTAATTCAGTTTTACTCAGTACATGGCTTAAAGTTAAGTCTTTATTGTAATTTGCTTAATAACTGAAAATGGAGACTTCATGTAGTCATTATTTTTTTAAATAAAAATGCAGAGCTATGAGACATAAAACCTCAAGAGAGTTACTGACTTAGTATCTGTGTGTAAGAGTTAGGTCTATGTGCATGCGCATGCACGCAAATACATGGGCTAAATACATGGACTAAAACTCAAACCCGTAACACAGTTGTAATACTTAGATTTTAATCTACAGTAAAACATTTTTATTAGAAATCTATGTTTTTAATTAAACAGAACATTTAATTAAGGTGGTTTTTAAGTGGATGAAACAATTAAGTGCAAACACTTGAATGAAACATGTCATAATTAGTTTTAATAGAGTGTTAATTGGTACTAGGTTTGCCAAGTTAATAATTACTGCTTATTAAATTTTCAATTAATCATTGTCATTTTGCTTTGAATAAAGATGAAAATTAGATAAACTAATTCAGGGGGAGGATGGTTTCCTTGTTAATTAGAGCAGTTAATTAAAAAAAAAAGAAATTACTTGTTTTAGTTGTCAATTAAAGGACTGTTCATTAGTAAAATCTTTTCACTCTTCTACATCAAACCCCAAATAACTAATTTGTGACAATCCCATGTTTTCTGGAATAAAAGGTAGTATACGCTGAAGAAGTGCTAGTATAATAATAAATGCTAGTATATGCTGAAGAAATGACTCACACTGACTTAGTTATTTTACACGAAGCATGAAGGTTTGAATTTAATGAAGCGGTGTGCCCCTCCTCAGTGTTAGTTGTGCACGGAAGCCTTGCTGGCTGTGGTGTGCTCAAGAGCTCGGCGGAGCCAGGAAGTCAAGTCTTCACAGTGTAAACATGGGTTTGAAGGGGAGATCAAGAGGTCAAATGAATGTTCATAAACAAATTTTAATTTTTGGCTCGTAAAATTATATGTCCAGGAAAAGATATTAGACCGGTGATTTAAAAATTTTAAATAAACTCTTGGGGTTTTTTTATCATCGTGTATTTATTCGTTAACATATGGGAAAAAAATTGTTAATGACTATAAATCCTGTCTTAATTTCCAGAGCTTAAAGATAGGTTTTTGAAAAAGTCTGTAATACTGAGTTTTACATAATAAGCTTTGCCAAAGATATTCATCAATCTGGTGTGCTGCAAACCCAGTTTTCCAAGTAAAATGTTGAAAAAGGTTTCAAAAATAACACAGCAGAGATCTGAAATGTCTGCACTTAAAGAAGTACTGACCGTGAATCAAAATAGCAAGAATCATCACAAGCGTTAGAGACTTGTGAGAGCTTTTGGTGATGGGGAAGTGAAGAAGTACCTGGGTAGTCTTGAAGAACCAGGTTCCTCTGCGTCATTCTTCTCAAAATGAAGACTCTCGATATCGTAGAGTCTCTGCTGCTTTTCACGCGTCAGTCTTACGTAGCTCGGTGCCAAACGTCCTGTGCTGATGAGGATTTCTTTCCTCCTTTGTAGAGGAAGCTGTCAATGAAGTAAAGCGTCAGGCGATGGCCGAGTTGCAGAAGGCGGTGTCGGAGGCAGAGCGGAAAGCTCACGACATGATCACTTCGGAGAGAGCTAAGATGGAGCGCACTGTTGCCGAAGCCAAGCGCCAGGCTGCAGAGGATGCACTAGCTGTTATCAATCAGCAGGAGGATTCGAGCGAGGTAAGGTCTTTGCTGGGCAGGCATCACCTGTGGCAGCACACCATAGGTGCACCTGGGCTAGCTTTAATCCAACTGGCACAGGCCATTCATGTGCCATCGGAGTTCAGTGCCCGCTATTAACTGCACAGTAGCTTTGGACACGTATTTCAGACGCGTGCTGAGCTCCAAATTTGCTTGGCTGTGTTGTAATCTGAGCCCAAAATAGCTGGTGAACTTGAGCTGCAGTCTCACCTTTTAACTGCTGTTCAGGGTTACGTATAGTGCACGCGTTTCTGTTCTAATGTAGCTTTTCAGTAGCTTTATTTTACAGCTCTTCAAACTGCCATATTGAATAGATAACAAGATTGCTTGGTGGAAAATATTTCACACTGCCATCTAGTTTGAACAAAGAAATGATTCATTTAAGAGCTTGTAGAGCGAGGTGGCTAAAAGCCTGTCTGGGGAAAATGTTGGATGTAGAAGCGATTAGTAAAAGATGATGGTTCCTGTAAGACAGAATGTGAATGTAGATTTGCAAGTGTTTCCTTATTTTGAATGTGTTGGTTTGGCTGCAGGGAATATCTGAGAGATGAGGAGTGGGCAAACAGCATTTGGAAGGGAGAAAAATAGACTGGAAGAGCAACAAAGAGTAAAACAAGAATAAGTATGTTAAGCCTTGATTTACTTTCAGACCTGAGAGTGGAAGCCTTGAATTGCTGCGGTAAGGGACATCCGGCAGCATGACTAGCTGGCAGTGAAAGAACAGCGTGTGTCTGACCAGTGCTGCAGCAGTCTAGCTAGCAATTAAATTTTATGCCCATTACAGAAAAACAACGTTCTAAGTTCAAGCTGCCCTTAAAAACAGGCATGACAAAGAAATGATGTCAGTTGAAAGTTATTTGTGTATTATCTTCATCTCTCAAGGCCACTGAAGTGAAAGAACATTACTTTCATGAAGTATTTATTGTTCTTATAGTAAGATCTTGGCTGTAATAGAGCTACTTTTTAATATAAATTCTAAATTACAGGGAGTTGGAAAAAAGAGTAGATAGCGGTACCTGTTGTGTGGGGATGTTTATTTGGGTACGCTAGTGTCAAAGCACTTTCCATGGGCTGGATGGGCAGTGTTGTAAAAGAGTGACTGAAGTTGAAAGATGCAGATGAGCTAGCTGCAGCATGCTGAGAAAACTGGCAAAAATCACGAGCAGATAAGTCAGTGGCATGCTGCAGTATCCATCCATAATTTGAGGGACCGTAAGATTTTAATTCATACCAGGCTTCTCTGGAGATGAAAGACCATTGTGGGATCACTGAATGCCCGGAGTTTCTCCTTAATGTGTAGCAGATGAATAACAAGGAGACAAAAGGAATTGATTTTCAGCATCTGAAAGTTTCTCAGGAAGAAAGGGACTAGGGGAAGTGTATGTACCCTTTAAGTACTAACTGTTCCATTGTAGATTAAATGAGACATAAATTCAATTTATTGGCATTTTGTATCTGAGATACTCAAGGACATTTTTCCTGCACTATGTTCATAGAAAGGGCATCTGTCTGCCTTAGCACCATTAAAGAGCTGTTATTTTGTGTGTGTATATGTACAAGAGACTCCTATTGTTAAAACCAAAATTCCAAAGGTAAATGCCTTTGGAGGAAACTGCAAATTGAATCTGTTTAGTGAAGTGGTATAGTGTAGGCAGGACAGAGGAAGTATTTATGTGCCAATACATACAGCCCATTCTTCCACAAGCAAATGTGCATCCAAAGGAATGCTTAGAGATTTTGTGTGCTGTAATTAACTCCTGAGCAGTCATAGCTCTGGAAGAAGCTGTATAACAACAGATATCTTTACTTCTTCTCCGGCAGAATTGCTTACGAGGTTGTTCACTTCTTGGAAACGGGACTTTAAAAAAAGACATGGCTCATCGGGTTACAGATGTTCTCAGGGCTGCGCGTCCTCAGGGAGGATACAAGCCTCCTGGACCTGGAAGTTAAGTCTAATGTCCTGGTCCTGCAGCTTTTCACCCCTGTGGTCATGAATGGCACATCAGGGTGGCTGTTTTGAGGTGAAAAATGCAGGTTTTAGTAAACCTGCAGAGAGAACTCATTTGCTCAGTTTGTGTTTACAGGTGCTTGGTTAATTCTGAGGAGAGATGACAGTGACACTTACTTGAGTTACATGTGTCTATCAAGTTTTTATAATTAGTTCCTCTTCAGGTTCTAATTATGCCAAACTCCAAACACTTAGGGCAGTGCTTCTAATGATTACCTGTTAACTCAGGCTGTCGGTTTTTTTGATAACTCCTGTAAGAACGGACCAGACTTTTCCTTAATCTTTGGCAACAGGAGATCAGTTTGCCAGTGTTTGAAAAGTGCTTCTTTGGAGATGAGACCTTGTGTTTATCAGGGTTGAGGAATAAAACTTCACATTTGCTTTAGTGCTTTAGTGTTCACTATTTCTCGATCTCTCTGTGAACGTCCCTCCTCATTTGTCTAGGTTGTAAGTCTCCATAAACTTGTCTCTGTTTACATCTTTCAGCAGTACGCTTCCACCAATACAGACTCCTGTGTACTAAAGGCACTGGAATAATATTTCCAAGGCTAGAATATTTCCAGTTCCAAATATGAGGGTGCTGAAGTAGCAGCTTCTGCAATCCTACAGGTTTAGAGGAAGGCTGAGCATCACTCCTCATTTCTTATCGTTGGTGGGACATTACGCCAAGGCCTGTAAGAGAGCTCAGTATAGGCTGCTCAGCATAATCTCCATGCAGTTCCTAACAGAGAATATTTCTCCCACGAGTGTAATTTGTTCTTTTGGCTGTGGCAACTATGAATGAAGATGGGAATTTGGCACCAGATTTCTAATGTAGCAGATATAATTCTCGCATGATACGGCCACTCCCTGTCTACTGTCAAGGTTTCTGCCATACAGCTCTTCATTTGTTACTGAGTAAAACACAACCTGGACCTTGCCAAGGCTTCTTGAAGGTGCTCTGGTCTGAGAACTTTATGGCATGATTTCTATTGCAGTCTTCTCCAGAGCTCAAAGTGCTCTAACTAGTACTAAGACTCAAGATTTCTGTAATTATTGTAATTTTAAGATAATGTGTAGTCTCCTCATCCAAGACCTTTCAGAGGTCTCACAAAGAGAAGTAGATTGGTTTTTTGATATTTGTTGTTGGTGGTTTTTTTCCTGGTTTTGTTTGGGGTTTTTTGTGTTTTGTTTTGCCTTGTTTTTAACCCAGAGAAAGTAGCATCACTGACTGCAAGGTTGTCTGCAAGAAAACAGTGAAGCTGGACATATTGAACTGACTGGAGCAAAGTAAAGGAGGCTTAGGACAGTGAGAGGACTAATAGGGGAAGTGTGATATTTGAAAGCATCTTGAGTTTTAAGAAATGGTCAGCAATATTTTGAGAGTCACCACATTACATCATCTAGTTTTAATTTCTGACCCTGACCTGGTCCCTTGTTGAACTATTCTTCTTTGCCTATGTTTGAATTATTCAGTATGATTTAATTTGCAGTGCTACTGCTTCAGTGTCTGTACATTTACTTTCTAAAGATTTCCATAGTTTCTTGGCATAAGCCCTTGAGACTGACCAGAACACGTTCATTATTTTCTGTTATTATAATGAGAGATTGGTTGAAGACCGGTGAACACAGCACACTACTATTGGAAAGCAAAAAGACAGGAGAAGGCCTACCTGTCAGCATGGCTGATCCCTGAACCACAAATTATTTCTTTACCAGTTCCTTACAGTTGCTTGACAAAAGATGATCCATTCATCAGGAATTGACTTGGCCAAGTACAGAAACATGTGTGAGCAGCCTACTCTTTAATGACTGCCATGCTTGCTTTGGCTGCAATGTAGTGTTGTGCAAATCAATTTTAATAGTAAGGGTGAACAGCTTAGCAAAGAGACTGGCTGCCCAGATTCTAGGGGAGGAAAAAAATAATCGGAACATCTGTCTTTCTGCTCTTTGTATAAAATGCCACTGAAAAATCTGACACTCAGTGTTCTTCCTCACTTTGAGTAGGGTGGGGGCTGGGGACGGGGAAGGAACACAAATGTTTCGGTTCTCTCTACTTAAAGCAGATGCTGACATCTGCTCAGATAAAACAAGTATGTAACTGGTCCAACACTGCTTTTAAGAGATGTGTAATGTTAGGGCTTGTTTATATTGCAGCAGTTTATATTGTATGTGAATATCACACTTACCTGACATTTTGAAGACAGCTGGATTCAATCTCTGCTGACCAGTCCATTGAGACGAAAACTGTGCCAGCAAACCTGACCCCGAGCATCAGATGCTGTGATTCAGGCAAGCCTAGTTTTTAGGCTGGTATTAAATCTAATACATATGTCAGCTAACGTTTAATTTTTTTGGCTGGGCACCTCTTAGAAAGTAGCACATCATCCCCTGCAGTGGTGGGTGGTACAGAGGCGCCAGAGCCATGTGTTCTGCGCAGGATCAGTCCAGATGTGATGTGAACATTGGCACTGCCCCAGACTCCTAAGCTAAGCCTGGCTAGCCAGCTTGCATGTCTCTTCCGTATGCTTCTCTGCACTTCTGTTTTCAGGATTTAGCTTCTCTCATGCTGACTTGTATGAACATAGATGTACTTCACACAGTAAACAGTGGCTTGGGCAAGCCTGGAGTGTTCAGTGATAGGTGTAACTTTACTAGAAGCATCTAAAGGTTTCAATATCTTTGTATGGAGCGTTGCATTTTGACGCAGCGTGGGAATTTCCAAAGCACCAATGTGTTTCCCTTTCTAACTGGTTTTGGATAGCATTTTCATAAACAGCTTTGCTGGTTTTTTTGCACTGGTATTCAGTGGCTCATACAGTCCTCATTTACGCCACTGTGGTTTCAGTGATTTCTAGATGTTCTTTTTCTTGTGGTTAGCAGTGATAGAGTTTTGAATGCCATGGAAATTGCAGAACTGGAAAAAATCTGGGTTCTTCGTACCCAGCCATGCTTTCTTTACTGGTAAACTGGGGAAATCCAGAATTTGTCAAAGATGACAGAGCAGTGTTTGACACTGTATTATGGCATTTCAGACTTAATCATCTCTTTGACGTGTCACAGTCCATTTGTTTTTGTTTTTTTTTTTCTTCTTTAAGACAGCTCTACACTGAGTCTCAGCTGGAGGTGTGAGAGGAAAGCAAATACTCAATTGTGGTTAAACATTTCAAAGATGAAAGCGATGGGACGAGCAAAATTATTGACAAGTATGTGTCCTGGTACTGGAGACCACAGAAATGGAGACCATTTGTTTTTAAGAATTTTCATGATGGCAAACAGAAGTTTCTGAGTTCTGTTGTTTGAAGATGGAAGCTTAAGTGCATGAGAAATAAGAGGCTGACCTAAGATAAGGCGCTGACCTAAGACTGATGTTCCTTGTCAGTTGAAAGAGGAGGATGAAATATGATCGGTGGCATAGATTCGGAGTGAGATTCCCATCTGGTGTAATTTAGCCAAATTTCATTGAATTAATCCATTTTCAAGGTAGTGAAGTTAAATTGAATTACGTAGTCTGAGAATCTGGCCTTTTGCATAACCTCACTGTTTCACAGGAAAATCAGTACAGAATTAAACTGTAATCCAGTCCTCCTCGTAGTTATAGCTACGTCTGGAACTCTACAAAGCACGAGCTGGAAGTGTGGTGTGGTAGGTCACTACCTAAAGACAGAGAAGATAGACCAGGAGAGGCTTTGAGAGATGTTGCTCCCTTTCCCAATGAATGATCAACTCTAGCCATATCATTCCTGTAAGATAGCTGCTTTACCTGTGCTTTAGTGATGGAGATTCTCCAGTGCCTTTAGGAAATCTGTGCCTGTCCTTAAAGAGATTTCTCATAACACCTCTTTCCAGTTTTTCTTATAGAATCATAGAATCTGCAGATGTTTGATCCCATTACTTCTCCTGTTTGTCTGTGTAAACATGGTCATCGCCTGTTTCACTGCAGTAGCTTCCAAGGTGTTTGACTGCTACTGTCCCCTCTCAGGCTACCATCTCTCCTTAGGTTTAACAGTCTCGATTCACTCAGTCTCTTCTCACAGCTTGTGTTTGTCTGACCTCGGATTATTCTGGCTGCCTTTCTCTGTGTTCTTTCCAAGTCTTATTTGTCTAATTTCATTTGCTGTATTTGAATTTCATCATCCCAGCCTGGACAGTACTCCAGACTGAGCCTTGCCAGTACCAGGAGGTGGAGGGTCTTAACTCAGGTGTAAAACAGTCCATAGTCCTGCTCATATGCCCTCATATGATGATTGCCACCTTGTCACCAACATGACATTTTGGTCTTCCGTTATCAGATGCTGTCTACACAGTTCAGCCAGGGTACTCTGTTTTGCTGGTACCTGCTAGAGCTTCCCAGGACGGAAGATACCTTGACCATGCTCAATCTGATAGGGAGCTCAAGCTCTGTCTGTGATATCTGGATGAACTGGAAATACGTGAGCATATACATGAAGAATGGCCCAGGCCATTAGCTGCCATCTCGAGCCTGGCTTTTTTTCAGTAGAATTTGGGCTCTGGAGCTATCAGCCAGCAACGTGAACAGAAATCATCTGTTGTCAAAGCTTGCGGTGCTGGGGCCTGAGCTTTGCTGCTGTTTTTCGCTGCTCACACATGGGAAGGAGCAATGAATGGCCACAGTGGCAAGGACTGTGTAGGACAGGGAGTTCTGCATCAGCTGCTGTTGTGGTGCAAGCTCCCCGTGGCATGTGTGCTACTTTATGTTAATTTGCACTGTAGTAATTTTTAAATGCAATAAGTTGTTGCATAAATGTGAGCTGTAAAATTTATTTTGAAATTCTTGTATTTTATGTGCTTTTATTCCCACAATTACACTAAAGCTGTAATGACCTGTTAAATTAGAAATAATATGTCCGATGAACAAAATCACATACCAGACAGTGTAGGGCACATTAAATAATCATGTAAGGAGCCAGCTTAGAGCTTTGTCACTTCATTAAAATGTTGCACTTATATGTCACTTTTCATGTTCTGTACGGGCTGATAGTTAATTGTTGACTATTTTAATACGAAAGTTCAATCAATACTGTTAAAATTAAATGACTGTTTTCTGACATCAATACAGATCTTGTGGTAAGACAGTGAAATGTCTGGTGGCTCTGGTCGCATCGAGACAGTTCTGTCTGTGCAGATAGGCCTTCCCCAAAAGGGGAAGCAAAATGAAGATTGCCCAGAAGTTGGCCTATGTTAACTAAATAGATAATTAAATAGAAAATGTTTGACATCTTCGTAGTAATACCAGCACAATTAAAGCACACACTTCAATGTTGCAGTTGGATCTGCACAAGGGAAGGATTCCTGCACCTGGGCAGGTGCTGGTTGACTTCAGCATTATTCCAGGTGGGGAAAAGTGCCTTTTCAGAAAAGTCTGCATGGGGAGGTTTTGTACAGGTGTATTTGTTTTCACATGAGGGCATAAAGGGAAATACGGGCCGAACTCAGGGCTGACAATTTAGTTGGAGACGAAGAGCTAGGGGGTCAGCAGGCATGGCAGTAGGTGGACATTCTGTGCAAGCACAGTTGGAGCAGAATTACACCGTGCTTACCAATCACAGTGCAAGCATCAAGCTGGCAAAAAGAAACTTTCACAAATATGATGCGACTTGACAAATATTAGTATAGCAAAAGAAGGAGAATCCAGGTATACCACAATTTGTTCTCTTTCTGGTCAGTAGGATGAGGCATTGTATCTCTTTGAAATGCTACTACAAACTTGCCAGGTCATTTTGGTGTATGCGTAAATATGTCTGTGGGTGCACGAGTTCATATACAGTGTTCTAAATTACTTACAGTTATTTTTCATTTTTCAAAGTCTTTTAAAGAAAAGGTGTTCAAGAATAGTACAGCTGTCCATTTCCAAAGGTGGTTTTACCTCTCCAGCACTGGACAGAGTTTGAGCAAAATGAACCCAAAACAATGAATACTGAATCAAAACCAGGTGATGCCAGACAAGGAGTCTGAATTCCTGACATTTAACTACCAGAAACATCTGTTTCTGTGTGCTGGTAATTCCACCTTTTTTTAAAAGTGTTTTTAAAGATGGGAACAATTTTATGAATTAAAAAAAAAAAGTCCCCAATACATGTATCTGTAATTACCTGGTTTAGTCTGTGTGTTTAATCAGTATGAATTGAGAATGCCATGTACGTTTGATTTCAATCTCAAAGAGCAATTGAGCACTGGACAGTTACTCTTCCCCCATCTGCCAGTCTGTGCCTATGCCAAAAAAAAAACCCCAACTCCAACCAACCAAAAAAACCAACAACCAAACCACCAAAACCAGCAAAAAGAGAGAGGATGGAACTAACACACAGATATTTTCTAAAGAAGCCACTTGACTCCTATTAAATGTCTAATTTCCTTAAAATATTGTTTTGGATTTAGGTCTTTGATTCTGAAATTGGGGTTTGGGTTTGTTTTTTTTTTTTTTTTTTTTTTTTTTTTTTTTTTTTTTTTTTTTTTTTTTTGTA